>JASDQU010101228.1:287697-323201 GCA_032191745.1 Picea mariana | reverse complement strand
TGTTGTATATACAAAGTGTGATTGGATTTATAAATTTCTCAAATGTTTGTCTAACACGTAATTAGCCAATGCATCTATTAATGTATTTAGACATCTAGGAATGTGTTGATATTCTATGTAATCAAAATGACGTTCCAAGAGGCAAATTTGTAAATATACCCTTAATAGCGTAGGACTTCGAATGGAGTAGACGTTACTCAACTATAGGACTACTAACTGTGAATCGAGTCGTACAATAAAACGACGCATTCCAAGTGAAACATCATCGGTCAATAATTCGATGACTTCATTGTATTTCGCAATATTATTAGTTGCACGACCAAGGAAAACACCATGTAGACTAATCAATTCATTTTTAGGTGCATAGATTGCCCAGGAAGCAGATGCTAAGTTTTGAGTACTACGACTAGCACCATTAACGAAACCAAGGAAGGGTAGCGAAGACACTAACATCTGGAAACCAAGCACAATGCAAGGTAAGAAACTGAGGGTCGAAACCAAACAACAAAAAAGCACACAAGAGTATGATACACTAAAAGTACAAGCACTCATGCAAAAAATTACTTAAGCATAATACTTCTTTAAGTAAAGCCCATTTCGGGGTTCACTCAAAGGGATTCCATCATAATCAACTAGCTCATAAGCTCCCTTCTCCAACACATGGTTGACAATGTAAGGACCACGCCACATGTCTTCGAATTTATCAGCCCCTAGAAAATCACGATCTTGTTCGTAAAGGAGAACAAGATCACCCTCAGAAAAAACATGTGGCTTGGCATGTTTGTCATATTGGTCTTTAACATGTTTCTTCTGGGTTTCAATAACCAGGGCGACATCACGACAGGTTTCATCTAATTGCATTAAATACAAAAGATGTTCTTCTTCGGCAGAGGTATTGGGGAGAAGTTCAACAGCTAGTTTCAAAGACAATATTTTACATTCAATTGGCAGGACAACCTCGATACCATAAGCTAGCTAGAAAGGTGTAAATCCCATGGTGGACTTGATAGATGTCCGATATGCCCATAATGCTGATAACAACATCGTGTTCCAGCTTGTCTTATGAATTCCTATCATCCGTCGAAGCATAGTAATGAGAACTTTGTTGATTGCTTCAACCTGGCCATTGTCCTGTGGGTAATAGGGGGTTGAGTTTTCATGGCAAAGACCCAACTTTTCTGTAAGTTCAGACATCATAAAATTCCAAAAATGGCTATCGTGATCAATAATGATAGCTTGAGGAATACCAAAACTTGTAATGATGTGATTGAATATGAACAATGCTGCAGTTTTCCCGGTGTTATCAAATTTAGGCATCTCCTCGGCCCATTAGTGAAGTAATCCACAACTACAATGATGTATCCATGCCCCCTGACCGAGTGAGGGTTACATGTCATGAAGTCAATGCCCCATTTGGAAAATGGACCAACGGAAACTACAGGATGTAAGGGAGTAGGATGAGATCTTATCTTGTTATTATAAGTTTGGCAAGCATGGCATTTTTGAATAGTAGTGATGCAATCCTTAAATAAAGAAGGCCAGAAATAACCCGCTCATAAGATCCTTTGGGCAGTGGCATACCCAAACATATGACCACCACATGCTCCAGAGTGACAGTCGTTCAAAGCTTTCTCAACTTCATCGTAAGTGAGACATTGTCGAAAAATGGAATCAACACCGCGACGATAAAGAGTATCCCCTAGAATGATGTATTGGCAGGCTTGATATCATATGCGACGACGATCCGTACTAGATAGATTGGGCTGAAAAGTTTGAGTCTAGAGATAGATGATGATATCTTCGTACCATAAGTCATCAAAACTGATAAGAAAAAGGGATTCGTCAGGCAAGGAATCCTCTGCCACATTTTCTGTTTCAGTGGAGGGAAGGTCACATATCAATTCGACGAAAACCAAAGATTTCTTAGACTTAGTGTGTTCAAACTCTAAGTCAAACTCTTGGAGGATCACTATCCATTTGGAGTACTTGCCCCCTAACAATTGTCATGTAAGGATGTGTTGCATAGGGTTGCAATCGGAAATAATAGTGGTTTTGCGTAATAGGATATAATGACGAAAACGTTGGACAACTTGCACAGCTTCCAAGGCCAGTTTCTCCACATGTAGGTATTTGGTCTCGGTAGTCGTAAGACTCTGCCTTAAATAGTATATCACATGTTCATCATGCGAGTCATCCTCTGCGACTAATACCATGGCAATGGTAGAGTCTGAAGCAGCTAAATAGAGGAAGTAGTCCTGGCTATAATCAGGGGGAAACAATAATCGCGTATGGGTTAAGGCAAGTTTCAAAGCTTCGAAGGATTTGTTAGCAGTATCGTCCCATACGAACTCGTAACCTTTCTTGAGTAACCGGGTGAATCCTTGCGTCGGTTCAGCGTAATTGGGGATGAAACTACGCAAAAAATTCGCCTTCCCTTGCGAACTTTGGAGCTAGCGTAAAGTGGAAGGAGGAGGTAGATTAAGGATACCCTCAACCTTCAAAGGGTCTACTTGAATCCCATGTAGTGACACAATAAAACCAAGCAAACGGTCGGACTCCACACAAAAAATGCATTTATGTGGGTTTAAGCAGATACGATAATAACGACAACGTACAAAAATGGCCCTCAAATGTGTCAGGTGATCTTGACGACGCATGGAATGCGCAGATAGATCATCAAGATAGGGGTGCACAATGTGCTTAATATCATGGAAAGCATAAGACATAGAACGCTGAAAAGTCGCGCCAGCGTTCTTGAGACCAAAGGGTAATTTCCAGTAAGAAAAGGTGCCCCAAGGGCAAATGAAAGTGGTCTTGTGTTGGTCCACGGGTAGAATATTGATCTGATTATAACAGGAGAAACCATCCATTAAAGAGAAGATTTCACTGTCGGCACAGTCGTCGACGATCTGGTCAACGAATGGGGTCGGGTAATTGTCCTTAGGACAAGCCTTATTTATGTCCCTATAATCTACACAGACGCGGATGGTACCTTGTTTCTTATTCACTAGAATTAGATTGGATACCCAATCAGTCAAAGCCACAGGATAAATAAAGCCAACTTTAAGAAGTTTTTCAACTTGAAGCTTGATAGTAGCAGCTTTGTGTGGGTGCACTGGGCGAAGTCTCTGTCGAACGAGTTTAGCATCCGGGTGTGTCTTAATCTCATGTACAATGATATCATGATCAATACCTGGCATATCTTCGTAACTCCAAGCGAACACATCACAGAACTCTTGGAAAAGGACTTTATACTCGTGGACCTTGTCAATAGAACAATAGGCTCCAATATGAACGTTCTCCACGACTTCGATTTTAATGGATATGTCAAGAGGGATGGTAGGTGAAATGTTTCTCAAGTTCCCTTCATACAAAACATCATGTGATGGCTCAGGAACTAAAGAAATAACAACAACGGTCGACGGAGTCGAAATCCGTTGGTAACTCTCGATGGTGTCACGTTCTAGGAAGAGAATGGAGCGGTGATGCCCATCGTCATAGGGAGTGTCTTCCATAGACATGACTGACATGATCTTCTCATCCATAGGAAAAATTGCGTGAAACAGATTGGGAGATGAATCACAGAGAGAAGGAGAGGAAGGGGTTGTTGATTGAATATCTTAGTAAGCGGATTCGACCAGACTTAAAGGCATTTGATTGCCATAACAGAGGTGATCACTAGGGTTAGGTACTACCCATGGGTCATATGACGCAGGGGTTTCACGAACAGTGGTGGACATCATGTTAATAGAGGTAACAAAAGGGGGAGAAATATCAGGTGGTGGGATTGGAAATGTACCCATCAAAGTAGAATCTTTCAAAAGACTCACACTGACATTCTCGTAACCAGGGGGTGTCTTAGAAATGAAGGGAACATTTCTAGTACGAGAATCAAAATTGAAGAAGGCCAGTTGGTCAACAATAATGACCTTTCCTTGGTGCAGGAAACGTAACACACAGAAAAGGGTAGACACAATTGCACGCATGGAATCAATTCAGCTATGACCAAGTAAAAGGTTATAATCAAGAGGTGCATCGAAGACCTCAACCTCAACATTGACCGACTTACCTTCCAATGTAATAGACAACGAGGGAAGAACACCGTAGGGTTTAAAGCCTGTACCATTGAAGACCTTAAGTGTATTGTGTGATTCGAAGAAGTAGGAGAGCCAATGGCTTTCCAACAAGTGACGGACATGATGCAAGTCAAGGCTCCTTCGTCAATAAGAGTTCTACAGATATTCTTGTTTTCAACAACAACTTGGATCTGAAATGCTAACTGAGGAGGGAGCCTTGGAACGTGATCTTCCAGGTCAAAGATTATGAGATTAATATCTATGGGGTCAATTCCACCAATGGATTTTAACAGTGCCTTTCGTTGAGCAGGGCATCTTTGAAGGACTTCGAGAGCTGACATCATAGAGGGTGCTTGCACAAGATCTTCTACAATAATGTAGTTTTGTGCAGCACGAGCATGAGGGTTGAACACAGACTTTCAAACAACACCCTTGGGAGGAGGGCGAAGAACTGTATCAAGACCCGGTCTTTCGAGATGAAGAGGATCGTTGGGAGGTGAAGTTGAGGGAAAAGGTTGAACCAATGAAGGTGGTATATCATCAAATTTCTTCTTTGACAGAGAGTAATCCTTGGCTCAACTTCGTTCTTTTTAAAATCACCTATACACATAAGGACATAGGATGAGGTAGAAGGAGAAGTTTGGTCATGAATGACCAGTTGGGCTTGCTGCTGAGAAGGGAAAGGTTGTGACAAAATGACAGTTGTGGGAGGCTTTCCGTGCCCTTGGAGGAACTTAGTAACCTCAGCACGTCTCGAACAATATTTCGTGTAATGATCATCACCACAAATCAAGCTGGGGTAACGAGGTTTACGTTTATCTTTCTCATCAATGGTTTGCCTCTTGGATTTATCAGATTGTGGATTGTTATTCTTGTCCTCCTTGTTCTTAGCCTTACCTTTCTTTTTATTTTGATTCTTTTTGGTAGGCGTGGATTGAACATAATTAACTTCGGCAGTATTACCGGTGGAAGGAGTAGAAGCAGGAGTATTTTGTGCATTAGAATTATTAGGTTTGGGAGTGGTGTGACCGGCGTGTTTGGATTGGGCCTTAGTGTGAAAGGTTTCGATCACACCATCAACTACATGAGAGGTTGTTGGAGGTTTTGGGGTAGGGTTTGTGGAAGGACAAGGAGAGTCATGGATCAAATCGTAAAGTGTTCCTGTTTGCGAATAAACGAGGATAAAATATTGAGCCCAACTGGTCCCCTGCTCTTCAGTGACAACACCACCCATGGCGACATCACGAGAGATAGGTCCAATGAGTGATTTGGTAAACCACTTGGCCAACAGTTGATAAGGAAGAGGAACTTTGATTAAACGTCTTCTCCTCCATTCATGGATGTGATCAGAAATATGAGTGGATGAGGATTGCTTAAAAGAACTCAAAATTTCGATTCTTGTCTCGTCTCGTATCGGTAATTGGTAATGTGTCAAAAAGGCCATGTCTAGTGTGTTAAAATCATTGAAGAAACCTCACGGTAACTCAATGCACCATTTTGTTGTCGAACCCGTGAGAGTTCGTTGGAAAAGTCGTAATCTGATGGAGTCATCCATCAAGGAGTTGGATGAACACCACAGATGAAAATTCATAACATGATTATTCATATCTTCTCCTGCTCGACCGTCAAATTTAGGAATGTTAGATGGTAGCTTGGTCGGTATGACGAGCCAATAAGGAGAATGTAAGATAGGATCGTTCAAAATCCTAGATAGGTCAGGTAAATCCAAAGTGGCTAGAAAAGGCAACTGTTGATTCACTTGTGGAAACTGGTAGTTTTGAGGGGGAAGCCCCGTAGGTATACTAGTAGGACCATAAACAATCTGCAAATAATTAGATAGTCCTAACATATACGGTTGTGGAGGATTTGGAGGCATATACCCACAGGGTTGGGTTGATTAGAGATGTTCCCTTGGAAAGGAACACTAGATTTAACGTTCAGACCCCAAGCGGGATTCAAAGAACCCAGATACGGTTGACCGAGGTTGTGGGGTACAAAAGAGTTAACTTGAGGATGTTGCCCCCCAACCGGTTGCAGATTTCCTTGGAACATAAGTTTCCAAGGTAAAGATGGTACCACAAGTGCATTCTGTCCATAAAGTGGGTTATGGATTCCAACCTGAGGTTGCCCCCCAAGTCGAGGTTGTGCCCCAATTCGAGGTTGTTCCCCAATGTGGGTTTGACCTTCAACAGGAATCTGGAAACCAGAAGTGATAGGAAGATTGGTGCCTCCAAAAAGATTGGAGCCACTAGGGCCAGATCCTCCAAGCGGGGGTGGAGGAGGAACATACGAACCTCCTGAGAGAACCTGGGAAGGTGTAGAAACAAAACCAACAAAAACACTATACCCAAGAGGAATAAAAATTCCAGAAATTCCAGATGGAACCTGGTAGAGGCAGGAACGAAAGTATTTAGAGCTCTATACTCGGGGGGAAGTGACAGATTCGATCTAGGTGGAAGTGGTGTCCCAATTGGAGCTTGGGAGATAACCACATTTCCAGTAGGAATCGTAGTAGCTTGTGGGACCATAGTAGAATGGGTCATCTGGAGAGTAGGAATCGAGTGAGAACCAATCAACAATTGGTCTGAAATGGTGATGACATTACTGGTAGTGCCAATAAAATGGTTTAAAGGTATCGTATAGATGACAAACGTCTCAGACACTTGTGATGCCATAGGTTGATAAGGACTCCCTCCTAGGTTACCGTATAGATCACGTACTATCAAAGGGATAGAACCAAAATTAGAGGTTCTAACAGTGTGAGTCAGGATCCTGAATGGTTCACTTGGAAAAAGTGGATCCTCTACTCCAGATACGACATTAGGTCCAGTAGGTATTCCAGTATTATCAACAACAACAATTTCTCCAGATGAGTTCATGCGATGTATGCGCGCGTTTGATCTAAGATGGGGAAGTATGAATGCCTCTAAAGAGTCCAAAACGATTTGAAATCCTTCTAAAGAATGTGTGCTCCCAACCTCAAAAGCTACTTCGTTGTTGACTGCTCCCTCAGGAGAGCCTTCTGGTGAGTTAGGAGGTAAGGGTTGGTAATCACCTAGATTTTCCGGGGGTATCCCTTGCATCCTATGTGAACGATGAAGGCCGATGTTGCTCGATCTAAGTAAAGAACAAAAGAAATCTATGGACGATTAGAGGAAACAAATAACACTCACTAACAAAATCTAGGAATCAAACCAAGCAAACAAAACCTTCTTATTTCGAAGTCACTAGTTGGTGATGAAATCCAACGTCGCGAAGTCAAGACAAGAAGGGGTTGGGATAAGAGGGTGGAAAACTTACGTTGACGACCTTCTTAATGGACTTACACCCTCGTGCAAGCTCCCACACATAATCGTGGGTATACCCTCCAAGGAGCCTGAGTGAGTTTGGCCAACGTCGATTCCAAGTGCCGTGAAGACGTGCCCCTCCACAGTCACCTCATGTAAATACCCTAAAGAGATAGGCTACCAAGGTTACCAACTACAACAATGATGCCTGGGGAAACAGTCGACAGTCCGATCCACGCGCAAAGGCAGGGTATCTAGCTCGAAATCAACTTGAAAGGCTTCCACTCATAATTGTGGGTATACCTTCAAGCGACCCCCATAATACACACAATATCTACACTAAGACCAACAAAGCAAGGTGAGTAACTCTGTTAGTCTCAATGCGACCTCAGGTTTGACCCTTGTGTGAGAAGGGCTTCTCAGGACAAAATGTAGCAATTGGATTTAAACTCTCCCTATCACAGGATACTATTGTGTGTTTTAATGCTTTGGAGAGTGTGCCTTACAACCTATTCCAAAGTGCTATCCTAGCAAATGTTGGTGAAAAAGATCCCTAGAAAATAAAAGTTACTAACAAATTTTAAATTTACGTTGTGTTTTAGAGGCTATTGCTTACTTAAAGAGGGAGGTGGAAGTGAAATTGTTGATGTTAAGACTTTGATCCAATAAAATGAAAGAAGAGATGAATGTGCAATTTTCAATTCGATGAACTCTAGTTACAGTAGGGAGAAGGTATTTCTTTCGAAGTACAACAAGCTATGAATTACAATTCCTTAATTTTGAATGAACACAATTCCAAACAATCACAAACTATAAAATTCTCCAATTTTTTATATTTCGAATGTAAAAGAATTTCTTGCAAGAGATTACTACAATGAACAAATGATTCCAATTCTTCCTTTCCCAAATCAAATCAGAGATATAAAGGTGAAAGGAAAGTGTAATAAAATAAAATCAATACACTCACAACACAATTCCCAAACTAAGTTCGTAATGTAGACAAAAATGAAAAAGACAAAAAAATCTTTTGATGGAAGCAGGCAAAAAGTATTTCCTAATCAACAAACAATTTGATAGACAGAATGAATCCAAAACTTTAAAACAAACCAAATACCCTCTGTCAAACAAGCACCCAGATGGAGATCTGAGATTATATCCTCGTGGTAATGAGTATGAGTAAAAAAACTTGCAAAAATCCAAAGAAATATTTTCAATCACTGAAAACCAATCAAAAGCAAGTTCTAAACTAAGGAATCAATCAAACAGGGGTATAAGAATTTCACCCTAGGCTACTAAGGCAAATCTGGGTAGTAAAAGACAAAATGACTTACTCCATCAAAACCTACAGGAGTCGTCGCAGGCTGGGTATAGGATACAGAGTGACGAGCTAAGGACATTGCAGGCCACTGGCAAAACAAAGTGCGATGTCTTCGCACTGGATTGGCTAAGTACGAAGCGACGTCTCAAGGTCGTCGTAGGCTGTTAATGAGATATAGTGCAACGAGGTCTGTAAATTTGAAAAATTTGGAAGAAAGACAAAAAATCTAAAGGAATGTTTAAATCCAGTGAGTCTAGATGGATCACCCACAGACTCAGAGAATGAAAGTTATCAGAGAAAAGTAGGCTAAAGGCAAATGGGAAGCAAAAAATCAAAAGGAGGTCGTATCCTCAGTATGGTCGCCAATTTTGTTATAGGACTTATTGGTAAATGCAGACATAAACAGATCTCCCTAGATTCACTTAGATCTAGAACAAAATAGAACAGGACATGACGTTTTCCCTAAGCTCTAATCATTGAAATTACTATCAAACAAGAGATGTGCAACATACCGTTTAAATATCGCTTCCTCTTGTCGTTGTCGTCCTAGATTCACTCCAGTGCTCATATGATATTGAATATGCAAGGGAACACAAGCCAACCAAAGTGAAAGCAATATAGCATATTCAAAGAGAACTTATATATGTGATCAATGAAACATACAATAAAACGAGATAAGTTTTATGGGAAAGAAACATATCACTGTATCATATTAAAATGAAAGTGGAGATTACAACCAAAGCCTTGGTGTTGCAAGGTCCCCTTCCAATGACCCTTTGCTCCAACACACACACTTACTCCAATCCTTGAATGAAGAAGATCCACAATGACTTGATAAACTGAAATGAAGCTCTCAAGTATGAACTGAAGTAGAATTCCTCATCCAATTCTTAGCCTATTCAATAATAATCTTGCTTGAATCAACCTTCATCAACCTTAGCCTTTTCCATGAGAAATCCCTCTTTATATAGGGGAAAGAGAGATGGTTGAAGAGATTAGGATGATCCCACCAAATCAGAGAAGCGATTAGGATCCCAACCATACAGATGCCACTTCATCTTCTAGAATATCCCCTTCTAGAACTTTCGTGAAGTTAGACCTTTTATTAGCTTCTTGACATTGTCGCACCCTAGCTGTAGAGCAGCCTGCAGAGACGTCGCAAATTAGCTTTAGGGCAGAGGGTGACGACCAGGCATCGTCCCACCCTGTTTATGGTGCAGCCTGCGACGACCCTCCTTAATAAGGTTTTTGATAAGAGAAAGTCAGTCACCTTTCTCATGAATATAGGCTCTTTTGGGAACATGAACACATGTTTGTCAATGGATCATGAAGATGACCAAAATAATGTGTAATGATTGGAGATAAGGAAAACCTATTGTGTGGTTAATATTTATGGTCATGTTGAGTCCTAAACACACCCTTAAAATTTTTAATTTTTGGGGACCACTTTTTCCTTTTAATAATTTGTGCCTTCTTCTTTTCGATTTACATAGGTTGCATATTTTCCCCTTGTTAAGTTTATGCATTTTTTTCCTTTGTTTTCTTTGCATTTAAAATTCTTAAGAAAACCCAAAAAATCTCATTTTTTACATTGGGAAAGGAAAACAAAAGATATAATTGAAAAAGAGCAAAATCACAACATTCTCCAAAATGTATGAACTCATCGAAGGATCGGGTCGAAATTCCAAGCAAAGTGATTTACAAAACCCCGATGTCGATGAGAGTCTAAGAGAAGTGCCAATGATTGGGATCGACATAAAGTCAAGTGAGCTCAAAACGTATAAAAAATTCCACCCATTGTCAATTAGACCATCGGGCATCGAAGTAATGCATTGGAGTTTTAAATAGTTAACATATTCTGCCAATCACCAATGAGCCATTTACATTGGTGGAAATCTCACGGGTTTGGTGGAATAGTTAAGGTATTTTGTCGATGACTGATGACCCTGGTTTTCCAAAAGAATGAATCCTAATCGTTCGATCACGAACAAGGATCAATCTTGCCCGTTGAAATCCTCAGCATGAAATACATCCCTTTTTTAGGGCCATAAAAAATCCACATCATATGCCATGTCCACCTGCCACATTATCAATCGTACACTGCAACGTCACTTCACGTACCTACCATGTCGATCACCACAACAACGTGCCACATCATACGTTGAGGGGGCCTCTTATGCCCTAATAGTCATCACATACATGTATTATTAGACATTAGACATAGAGTGGATAAATTCAAGTAAATATATGAATGTATGTAATAAGGGATAAAAAGCACCTAAACGAATGATTGGTTGGAGTGTGTGTAACCGCTCCAACCATTTACATATTGTATAAATAACCCTAAAGGAGGAATAAGAAAGCGATTGGATATCCTTCCCCCCATTTATCTCCTTCTTTCTTGGGATTATGTGTGTGTCTTGATGTGCTTAATGAGTCTCTTAAATGTTTGCCCTAATTCCTTAGACTACAACATTTTGGTTTTGTTGCCTATGACTTGATCTGGGACAATTTGTTGAGATGCTCGTGGAAATAAAGAATTTTCCATTGAAGACGATCTTGGAGCGACCTTCTTCCTGGTCGATGAGAGTCACACGGAAGAAACCTGCATATAAGAACGAGAAAATACAAAACCAAAGATAAGTATATCTCTAGAGAATAAAATAATAAGAAAGTCGTTGCTATAGATATTCACTTCTAAAGATGCTTACGAAAAATGATTGAAGAATGCTGGTAATTATTTGAAAAGTTTATTATGGACCATTTTTTTTGGTGTTTCATGTAATATGAGTTTGAAAGAGATGAAAAAGATTCACATGTCAAGGGTTTGCATGTAAATAAAATAAAATAATGCTCTGAGCGCAATTTATTGTTGATGAGGAGACTTAGTTAAGAATGAATTTAAAAACAAATGTATGGGCATGAGCACAAGGTTTGCAAGGAGTTTCCCATGGTTAAAAACATACAAAACATCTTAAAATTCATCGAGGGCCCATTACAAAGGCAGAGTACACAAGTGAAGTCTTTACAAATCTTATTGCTTGGTTTTATATGAATTGAGATGTGTTTGTTGGTGGTAGAAACTTTATCAACTCTCCTAAAGTCAGCCAGATATTTGGTGAGTTAGTTGGAGTATGGAGCATGTGTTTATGGGAACAGATGGGCTAGCGAAAGCAAGAAAACCTTGTGGAGTTGGATCCAGGACGTGGAACACTTATGGATGACTTTCTTTGGGACACTACAAAGTTCAAGGATTTATCGTAGAGTATTTATGTGCATTTGGTGGAGTGCAATCCCATCTTGAGAAAACTTCAGCATAATGCATCATGATATATGTGATTAAGCACAAACTCCATGCCTGCTAGAGTGATTGCACCACTGTGGTAGACGATGGGTTAATGAGTTGATGGCATCATGTTTGAATAATTTTTTGGTGAGTATATGCGAGGAGATAATGTGTTGACTCTGTGGTAACTCTTACCAGTAAGTGCGTTGAGTCTGTATCCATGTTGGTATGCATATTGACAACCCTAGTCAGATTTTAATGTTCCTTTGAAGGTTTTAATACTTTGAGGGTCTATGTGCATTAGAAGATACATGGTCCAACCATCGCTCAATATGGGCATACTATATTCTTGGAGCATGCACAATTTTTCTTGGCATTGGAAAGAAAGGGAGTGTTGTCCCAACATTCAGGAAAGGAAACAGTACACACTCTCCTCACTTTGGGCGATGATGGGGATAACCATGCTCTGGATAAATTGTAGTACTTTGTTGGATATGATTTTTTTTTTCTTTTATGAAGACAAAATGGATAGAGTCAATATCAATTCGTTGGTGCCAAATGTTCAATTGATTGATGTAAAAATATGACATCATGAATTATTAAGTCAAAGAAATCATGTTTTTCTCACGCGGTGACTTTATGCATGCTAATTCACTCATCCACAAATCAAAAATAAATTTGCTCTACATATCCATGTATTTTCTCTATTTTGCTATGACAATGCAATACTCACCTAATTGATATGTGATGGAAGAGATTTGATATCTATTCAAGGGCCATAAGCGGAGGATAGGACAATCAAGCAAACTCAATAATAATAATAGATCAACCAAAGTTTCCTGTCGATGTGATATTATTTCAATATGATTAAATTATACATACTATTTTTGGCATGGAATGGTTGATGCACTTCATATGTTATTGGATTGAATTCCACACTATAAGAAAATACTCGGTGGTTGAAGACGAAGAGGGTTGGATGTACTCTCTACTAATCTTGTTTCAAGAACCCTACCTTGGCACAGATTAACTTGAGGGTGATAACGAAGGAAATATGAAAGATGGGCCTTTTATGTACATTGGAGGAACTTAAAAAAATCCTTAGTCTGACATTCAAATTGCATGATCAAGATAGAATGAAAAGAAGTAAGGCTTCAAAATTCAAGTCAGCAGTCCACATATTTTGTAATGTTGTCACGCATATAAATGGAGTATGATGAATAATGTACTACATGAAGGATAATAGTTTAGTTGAAGTTGAGTAAGTCTAAAGATACTCTAGTATGAAAAAGGAAAAAAAAAAAATGTTGTCAATTGAGTCTGAGTCAATCAAGTATCATTTAACCAAGTTATATCAATGTAAAATTGAGATCATGTCTAATGTAAGGAGGGGGTTAAATGTGTGTCTTTCAAAGGTAGGCGATCCCCTCCATCATTGTAACATAAGTCATTCTTTAGTTGACGAGATCGGTCCTTCACCGACGTAAGTCAATATTCAATTGACAATACTTAGTTGATTTTGTAATGTTCATGTAAAGTCATAGTCGAGTTGTCCTTCATATAAATGCAAAGTCCGTTTATTTTCAGAGACTAGAAAAAATCAAAGAAGCACATCCAAGTTTGACGAGCAAAGCAAAGCAATAAACACATAGCAGTTGAGAGAGCATGACGATTGTAAAATGTTGGCAGCGGTCGAAGGTAGTCCAGAAAGAGACATATCTTAACAGACCCACACACGAGAGTTGAAAAGAAAAGATGATGAGAGAAGAATGACTAGATTAATTGAACTCCCCGATATAAAAGTTTCATAATAGTTCCCGAGTTGTGACCTCGAAAGCCAGAAAGTAGAGAAATGGTAGATTGGCAAAGCACAGAGTAAGACGCTCACATGGGCTAATGAACTATCCTGCTACGATTGTTGTGCAAGTTAGAGATGAGCCCAAGACAAGCCACTCACCACTCTAGAGGCACCAGAGAGAAAGGTGTAACAATAGGATCAAGAGGATCATTGTTGGGTGGGAGCAAAGCGCTGCGAGACTCACTGACTGCACATGTCACTACCAGATTGAAGACAAAGGCCAAAGAGTAATAGGTCATTAGTTATCTACACACTTTCTCGAGACGAGCAAGGATTTGAGTGTGGGGGAGATGTTGAGGGGGCCTTTTAGGCCCTAATAATCATCACATACATGTATTATTAGACATTAGACATAGAGTGGATAAAGTCAAGTAAATATATATGAATGTATGTAATAAAGGATAAAAAACATCTAAACGAATGATTAGTTGGAGTGGGTGCAACCGCTCCAACCATTTACCCATTGTATAAACAACCCTAAAGGAGGAATAAGAAAGCGGTTGGATATCCTTCCCCACAATTATCTCCTTTTTTCTGGGGATTATGTATGTGTCTTGATGTGCTTAATGAGTCTCTTGAATGTCTGCCCTAATTCCTTAGACTGCAACATAATCTTTTGCACCATATTTTTGCCACATAGATGCCACATCATATAACACGTCACCCACCATGTCAATCGCCATGTCATTTACCACATTATCTTTCCCACTACCTACCTACAACGTCGGATGTCACGTCACCTACCGCTTCATTACGGTACAAATTTCTCTTATTATCGTCGACAGTTGAGGGTTTTTGATGGAGTGTTTTGGTAAATATACACACCGTTCTTCCGACGCCGATGAACTCATCGGGCATTGACATGATCCACAATATTTGAAGTTTCCCGCGTAAACATGTTCTCCCGATCTCCGATTAACTATTGATGTCAGCCCATATCGCTTCAATGCTTAATATGTCATGACTAGTCACTAATTCCGATGAAACTTTGCCAATGAATGAATCTAACTGTCTAATCACCAACAAGAACAAATCCTGACCATTGATAGGCCACATGAATTGTGCTAAAAAATTCCATGCTTTTTGCTGAGCGCAGAAAACGTCTAAAAGGTCGTTGATGAGAGAAGAACTTGTTTTCATATTTTTGTGATGAATTTTGATTTTCAACTTCAACTGAGGCATGAATTATACGATTGGAAAGGTATCTCTGAGCTCTACAACTTTGTAGTTATAAGTTTTTTGAGATTCTGCATTATTTGTTTATGGTTTTTGAAATAAATCTATGACATGTAAAATTCTTATGGAATTTTCATGATAACTTTTGATTCTAGTCCCCGTTTTGAGAATTCCTTATATCATTGAAAATGTATTGTCAAGAGCTACAACTTTTATTTTATAATTTTGTATTGATTTGACACAATTTGTTTCAGGTTTTCAAAATAAAGGAAATTGGGCTCAGGGAAGTGACTTGCATATGACATTTTAAGATCAAGTAATTGATTTATCTGATAAATTTGTTACGAAAAAGATATTTGTATTCCTAATACACATTTTTTATGATCCAGGTACATGCAAGGGGAATCATGTAGCATGGTGAGAAGAATTTCAATGTTGTATGTTGTAAGCTTGTAGATTTTCGACAGTTAACAAACACAAGCATCAAAATAGAGTTGGAAGAATTGTTAATTGGGTGCATGAACATTCTAATTTTAGAAGTGGATGATTATTGAAGATTGAATAACAACTCAGTTGAAGTTCATTGTGCCTAAAATAAATAAATAAAATCAAATTAAAGATGCAATCATGAGGTTGCTAAAGAAAAAACAACAGGTTGAATTATTTAATCAAAGAAAGATTTATGAGGTGGAACATGCATGAATTGAAGTCAACAATTAATTGGAGATGGGGCTAAATGCACAGATTTTTGCATGGATGATTTATCGAGACTTTTGTTCACTGAAGATGGAAATTACACGAGGAGATTGCATGACTTTTAATAAAGTCAATTTTATTTTTATTCCATAATTAAATTAGTTTTTATCTTACAAATAAAGAGATAAACCTTTGAGTAAAGGGGTCTTTGATCTCTCAAATTATTTTCAAGAGATCGATCTCTAGAGGGATTTCAAGACGATTGTAAGAGGAGGATTATTTTGATGTTGAATTCAAAAACTCTTTTGGAGTCGAGACATTCTTATTTGCTGAAATTTTGTGTGTTTATTCATTATTGTCAATTATTCTACAATTGATTAAATATTACATGCATCTAGTAAGAATTTCAACACTATTGAGTTATCTTAGTTGGTTGCATGAATTGTGGGATACTTTCGGTAAACTATTATTTGCTTTATTAGTTAATCTTCTTTTTATGTTATCTGAGATATTCTGGAATTATTTCTGAATGTCTCACAATTAAATCTCATCTCTTTCTGTTGTTAATTAGTTATTATTTCTTTGATGCTATTTGATGAGTAATGTATTCGTAGTGGAATCATTTCTTTTGGAATATAAATTCTTATATAGTTTTCATTAACTATTGCCATAGGCTATCCTCAACATGGTTTTTTCCAAAATCCTTAGTTTACTTATTTTCTATAGTAGAGACTTAAAACACAAAACAATAAAAAGAACAAAATTAGATAACTTTGAAAGCTCATCGAATGGTTGTCAGACCATTAACCCGAAGGATTATTCCATACCAAACATGGAAGAGTCTAATTAGACATAGTCCTTGGCTTTAATCCGTACTATTGAGCAAAGGGAATTTAGCCCCCTCAACATGTCCATATGTTGATAGGAAAGTAATAATAATAATAATAATAATAATAATAATAATCAAATTTTAAGGTCACGGCCAAGCCAAACACCAAATTGGTGTATGAGACCCCCTTGTTTGAATTATGCAAGTGTAGGGTGGATCTTAATTTTGTTACCATAAGGGTTGAGGTGTGGAGGGAAGTAGCAAGAATGGACAATTTAGTGGATTATTTCCTACATAAAATTGAAGAAGCTTGGTTATGTGATGTAGAACCAATTAGATTAATGCCTACATGGAGGAATTTAAGGGGAGTGAAGAGGGCATTTCAAAGGACTTCATAGATTTCTAGTTTTTTAGGTTGTTATCACAAGATAAGATATAATTCATTCTTGGGTTGGCACATGGGTACTTCAAATCACTTACCAATCTTGCTAATTTAGGTAGAGGAAGATGAGGAGAAATTGGTTAGTCCCTTAAATTTAATTCTTTCTAGTTCTCGAATGAAGTTTTTGTGAGTTTGGTCGAGGAAGAATGGAGGCCTTTCTAAACAGGATATACAGTGCATAATTTTTTTGAAAACCTTAAAAGAGTCAAGAAGGTAGTTATAGCCTAGGCGATATAGAAATACTTAAATTATCAACAACAACTGACAAAAGTTGAATTGCAAATAACACAGATATATGAACAAAATAGTCTCGAGGTCTTCTCTAATGAAAAGAAGGTTAAGCTTGAGGATTTGGAGGGTATCAAGAGAAGAATCTTGGAATGAGAAGAACCTAGCTAGATATTGAAGGGAAACACCATATGGTTGGCTCAAGGTGATAAAAACATTAATTTTTTCCAAATCTAAGCAAAGAAAAGGAAGAATATGAATACAATGAGGTGATGGAAGTGTATAAAGGTAGGAGGGTGAAGATATTTCAAGGCATAACTGATTTTGGGGTTTCCTGTTTTAGAAAAATTGATCTATAAATTGTCGTGGATATTCCACTAGAATAGTTCACCACAACAGATCTAATAAATAAAACTGAAATCTACACTATGAACGTTAAATTCTTTTAGATTCCAAAATATTAGTTATTGATTTTTAGCTTATGCATGAAATAGATGAAATGTGGAAAATAAAGAACATTAAAATACAATCACACATCATCCACAAAATAACACAAATATTTGCTCAGGGAAACCCTTACGAGAGAAAATTCGGCTAGAAGGTGAGGCTGCTTTACTCTCTTTTCTATAATATGGAAATAATGCAAGTACAAAGGAGAAGGCACTCTCTACGGAGTTACTCTTGATCTGTGGCCTGTTAGGTTGCTACAAAACATTAACCCCCTCTGTTATGCTCTCTAATTTCTCACTCCCAATTGTTCTGCTATGCCATGAAACAAAATACAATAGCATCGAGTGGAACCCCTTCTCCTCGTAGCATCCTGGTATTTAACATAGCTCGATAGCCATCTAGGGGTAGGTTTTTTATTTCCTTAACCCTTGATTGTGATAAGGTTTTGGACCTTCTAGAATCTTCCTGAAATTACATAAATGGCTAGCCCCATATGCGTGAGTAACAGGGGTTGATATGGCATCCTCTCGTACCATGGTGGTCAACATGGTAGGTCAACTTGCGAGAGGCATAACTTTTGCATATGAGCTCTAATTTACGCGATTTTTGCACCTTTGAAAGGGCTCGATGCATAGAATAGCATCATTGGGTCTAAGGAATGCTGGGATAGTTTTAACCCCAAAAATTGTCGTTTGATACCTCAAAATGGCTCTGAAAGGTTTCAAACCCCAATTTTCCAAACTGGGATCTACCACTAAAATGACCCTGCAAGTTGATTCCTCAAAATTTTCCACTCTGAAAGCATCGAGACAGGAGACAAATAATATAATGATCCAATCAAAATCATACCTCCCCATTTAGAGAGACTTTTGGTCCCTAAAAGCTTTACTGAATGAGGTGAGAAATTTTTTCCTCGACCTTCTCCCTGGAGTACCACTTTGCTTTACCTGGAAGTTGTCCTTTCAACCCAATCTGCCAAAGGTCATGCTGCCTTTGTCTTGTAGTTCTAGATCGCTTCTGCAAAACTATGTCCTCTATCAACTTTGCCCGAGCATCTAGTGTTAAATCATCTATGTAAGGTAGAACCTACTCATCCTCCTAATCCAACATGGAGGGCTCATAGAAGTTGAGATTATTCACATTCATTGCTGAGTAAATGTGCATGTATGGGGGTAGACTGAGTCTATAGGCGTTGTCTTCCACCTTTTCCAATACCTCAAAAGGACCATACTGCAGAGCCTTGATATTCATACCAGGACCCTATAGTCTTTCCTCATTCAATTGTAACCATACTCTGTCTCCCACTCTAAATGTTCTCTTTGTTTTGTACTGGTCATGTCTAGCCTTGTCCTTTTCTTGCAACTGCTTCAATGTCTCTTGTACTTGCAAATGGATCTGCCTAATCTTCTCAACAATTTTTCTACCTTTAATGCATCTCTCGTGAGTTCCTCCCTCACCCCTACTTGATGTTCATATACAACATCTAAGGGTGAAGGCGACAAATATCCAAAGCAAGTTTCAAAAGATTAGTTGCCAATAGAAGTGTTGACTGCTATGTTATAAGAGTGTTGTATATAGATCGGATTTTCATCCTAGGTCTTTGGATGCTTTTGATTGTAACCCCTAAAAATATGCACCAAAGTCTTGTTGACTACTTCTGTCAACCCATATGTCTATGGATGGAATGTTGTAGACCTCTTCAACTTAATGTCCATCTTCTCCCACAAAGTAGTCCTAAATGCACTGAGAAATTCAGTATCTCTATCTGAGATGATGCTCCCCGGTATCCCAAAGTGCACCCAGACTTTCTTAAAGAAAATTATTTTTGCTTCTTGTCTGTTGATGGTCTTTTTACAAGGCATGATAATGCACATCTTGCTGAACCTATCAACTACCACTCATGTCCCTTCTGGTTTGTTGGTAATCCTCCCACAAAATCCATGGAAATTCTTTCCCAAGGTTGAGTGGGTACAAGTAAGGGATGGTATAGACCTTGCCTCCTATTGTTGGGCTTGCTGGCACAACAAAGTATACATCCTATAATATATCATGCTACATATTCTTGCAATTTGGGCCAATACACATACCTATGTAAGTTGGCAATTGTATTCCCAACACCAAAATGTCCTACAGCCTTGGAGGTGTGAGCCTCTTTGATAAGATCCAATCATTCACCTTTAGGAACACAGAGCTTGTCAAGCTTGCAGAGTAAACCATTCTAGAAATGATGGTCATCTTTTCCATCACCTTATTCTATATGAATTTGGCCATGTAGCTGCTGAAACACCTCCTTAAAGTCCTCATCATTTGTGTATGTCTCTTTGTATGCATCATGGGTAAAAGGCTCCATGTGCACAAGAGTTCCCAAATCTGTAATCTTGGATGTTGGTGGTCGTGAAAGCATGTCTGCCAACTTGTTTGTGCTACCCTTCTTATACTTTATGACCAAATTAAACTATTGTAAGAACCCCATCCATTTGTAGTTCCTGGTTTGTTGTAACTTACTTTCATCCTACAAATACTGGAGCAGTTGGTAATCTGTGTAGACGATGGTCCCCTTTCCCATTAGATAGTGCTTCCATGTTTTGAAAAATTGTACCAAAGTATAGAGATCCTTGTTGTAGGTAGGGTAATTGAGAACCGCCCCATGAAATACTTTAGAATGATAACAGATGGGCCTTCCTCCCTACATCAACATTGCTCCCATGGCACACCCACTTGCATCTATCTCCACTTCGAAGGGATTCTGCAATTTTGGTAGTGCAAGCATTGGTTCTTGACTGATCTTTCTTTTCATCTCATCAAAAGCCTTCTATTGATTCTTTCCCCACTCAAAACTCTTACTGCCTGTTGTTATTGAGTGGAGTGATACAACTACTGTTGAAAACAAAGCTATGAAATTTCGTAATTATTGTGTTGTCCGAACAAAGCTCCTAACTTATGTGCAACTTGTAGGAACTGGCCATTTCATGATGGCCTCCATCTTAGAAGGATCTATCTTGATCTTGCCTCCACCGATCACATGCCATAGATACACCAAAGACTGTTGAGCAAACTTGCATTTCTTGAGATTGGCCAATATTTGGTTCTTCTTTAGGGTCTCTAACACCTACGTAAGATGTGAGATGTGCTCCTACCTGGTAGCACTATAAACCAATATATCATCCAAATAAACAATAACAAATGAATCTAGATAAGGATGTAAAACATCGTTCATTAGTCTCATAAATGTAGCTGGTGCATTGCATAAACTAAATGACAGAACCAACCACTTATACAAACCTTATAATGTCTTGAAGGAAGTCTTGCAGGTATATTCTTCTTTGAATCATACCCGGTCATATCCTGATTTCAAATCCAGCTTAGTGGAGTACTTGGCATGTTGTAGCTGGTTCAATAGCTCATCAATCCTTGATAGAGGGTATTGATTTTTCAGTGTAATCTTGTTTACTGCCTTGTAATCGATACAGATTCCCCAAGTCTCATCCTTCTTGGGCATAATCATGATGAGTGACCCACAAGGTGATGTACTTGTTCGAATCAAACCATGCTCCAACAATTGTTGCAACTGCTTATTTATTTCTTTTCTTCTAGAACAGACTGTCTATACAACCCAATATTTAGTAAGGGGGAGTCTGGAAATAATTGGATTTCATTCTCCACTTCCCTCTTAGGTTGTATCCCTTTAGGCTGCTGAAACACTTCTTTGTATGTTTGTAGCAACTCCTCTAACATATGCTTCTTCTCTTTAGTACACCCTTCCATGGATGTGTTTACTTTTAACGAATCTTCACCAAACTGATTTTCTCTTGGAAAGAGTAAAACATATTTCTCATTGGAACTAATCAATTCCTTAGCTTGATTGGCAATTACTAGTGACAATTTTGATTTTCCTTTGTGTACGATGACGATGAAGGATTTCCCAAACTTGATGAGGTGGTATTGATTATGTCTATGCATGAAGATGGAATCCCTTGTATACATGTATGGGCTTCCAAACATTACTTTGCATACATCTAGTAGTACTACATCCAGTTCTACTTCATCTCTAAAATCAATACTAACAACAAATTTAATCTTGCACTGCTTTGTTACCTTGATCTTTGCATCCTTGTTTACCCAACTCAATGGATAGGGGCTAGGATGATTGTGAACCTTGATCCAAAATTATGAGTGGAACGAATTGAAATACATATATATAACATTAATATAGATATACAAAAAACAATAACAGAGATACAATGAAACTTAACTTCTATTCAATAAAGAAATCTGTTGAAATTGTAAAATGCATAATGAAACAATCTTGCTCGAATGGTGGTAGTTAATCTCTGAGAAGAGATGTGGCAACTATGTGTATTCATTCTCAAAACCTTACAATGAGGCCTCCAGACATTTTTAGCATCAATAAGTAATAAGAAAACCCTAGACATCTAGAAACCTAACCCTAGGAGATGAAGCGCCAAAAGTCATGTGGGCTCAAATGGGGTGAGTTGGTACATCAACGTCCCGGGGTCGTAACTTTTGCTTACGATCTCTGTTTTAAATGCATGATAGCCCATTGGAAAGGTATATTTGAGGAATACACAATATGTTGTTACACATTGACTCTGTTTATATTGTGATTATGGCGAGCCCAAAAAACGTTGTTTAGCGACTGAAAATGACCCCAAAAGTTTAGGACCTGAAAATCTAGAAAAAAATTGTCAAGATAAAAACTGTATGTGAGCTAACTGGAAGAGGTGGGTGGCCAAAGATATCCACATGGATCAATCCTCCCTCTTTAAGAAGCAATGGTCTCCATTGCATTGAATTCCCCCATAAAATGAGGAAATTTATGTTGAATTTGGCCCCAGGTGAGCCACTTGCCTTGGTGTAGGAGTTGTCCCTCTTTGACAACACGATAAACTTGAAGCTTCTATTGGAAAGTGCCCTTGAACTATGTGTTGACGATCTGATCAGTGGATGTATGTTCCATGCAGTTAGGGTTGAGCTCTGTCGGTGGCAATTGTTCTGTTATCTCTAAGGTGTCCAATAATGGTGGAAAATATGGTTTGAAGGAGGTCCACATTAAACATTAGGTGCATGCCAAGGAAAGGGGGAATGTTGAGCTCAAAATCATTGTCACCCACAACCTTGGTGATGGTGTAAGGTCCATAGTGGAGTGGACGGAGCTTCCGATGGGACCATGTAAGACATTTTTTCTGCAAGTGCAACCAAACTTTATCTCCCATTCGAAACTTGTGTGGCACCCGGTGTTGATCATGGCGTTGCTTGTACTTGTCATTGGACTTCTGCAAAATATAATGAACCTATTGGTGGATGTGTTGGATTTGTTCAATGAATCAGGTGGCTTTGTCGGCTTTGGTTTGAGCATGGGACGATTTTTCCTAGGTGGACGCAAGGGTAGTGCAACATCCATGGGACCTAATGGTTGAAGTCCCAACCCCACCTGAAAGGGGATGTGGTCGGTTGAGCTATGTATGGATATGTTGTAACTATGTTGAACATAAGGAAGTCTCTCATCCCATGTGCATGGATGCTTGGAATTGTACATGCGCAAGATATGCACGCTCATCTTGTTGACGACCTCGGTTTGGCCATCCGTTTGGGGGTGGAAGGCCGTAGATTTGGAGAGCTTGGTGTCCAACCGTGACTAGAGGCTCGACCATAACGTGTTGAGGAATCAACTATCCCAATCTGAGATGATTGTATGTGGTATTCCAAAATGTACCCACACTCATTTAAAGAAGAGCTTGGCAGTGGCCTCCACTATGATGCTCTTCTTGCAAGCGACCATAATCGTCGTCTTGGAAAATCGATCAACAACCATGAAAACACAGTCATTTATCTGCTTGGCTGAAGGAAGGCCCAACATGTAGTCCATCGAGATGAATTCTCAGGGCCTATTGGGAGTAGGCAGAGGGGTGTACATGCCTTGTTTCTTAATGACTAGTTTGGAAATTGCGCAGGACTTGATATACTTGCTGACATCATGTTGACGTTTCGACCAATAGAAATGTTACTGTAGCACTGCCATTTTATTTTCTACGCCAAAGTGTCTTTTCACTCGACTGTAGTGAGCTTCCCAAATCAGCTTCACTTGCTCACTTAATGGGACACAAATATTTCCCAGATGGCACAAAACCCGTCCTGAAAAATGGAAATCAGTGATAGTTGTGTTTATGCCCAACATATGGTAGGTAGTGGTGAGGTCGGGATCTCTCTCATAGAGTTGGGGCCATCAAGAGGTCTCATGTCCACAAGAGTGTAGCACGATGTTTACAACTGGAGGTCGACTGAGGCAGTCAATGACACAATTAGTGCTCCCTGGCTTATACTTGAAGTTGAGATAAAACTACTGCAAGTATGTGGACCACTTCTGATGGCAATCATTCTGCAATTTGTCTTATGTCTGCATGAACTACAGAGGCTTATGATCAATGTGGATGACTGTCTCCTTCCCGAGAATGTAATGCCTCCATTGGCGACAAGTTTTTACAATGGAGTACATTTCTTTGTCGTAAGTGGGCTACTTACAGACGGTATTTGATAGAGTCTCACTATGATAGGTCAGAGGATGTCCATGTTAAGTGAGAACTACGCCCACAACATAGTTTGAAGCATCTGTCTCAATTTCAAAAGGCTGTTGCAGGTTGGGTAATGAGAGAACTGGGGCTGAGCACAAGAGTTGCTTCAAATCATCGAACACATTTTGTTGTGACTAGCCTCACACAAATTTTACCTTGCCAGTACCCATGGTCACTTGGCTAAGGGCCCATGCAATGTGCGAGAATCCCAACACGAACCTACGATAGAAATTGGCAAGGCTAAGAAGCTCTGAAGCTCAGTGAGTGTGGCTGGGGTTGGCCAGTTGCAGATGACCTGGATCTTGGCTGGATCGAAATGCACCCCATGCGCATCAATGATGTATATTAGGTACTGGACCCTGTTCATGTCGAAGGAGCATTTTTCCAAATTTACATATAGCTTGTGTTGTCGTAGAGTGTACAAAACCCAATGAAAATGCTGCAAGTGTTCCGCCCAACTCTTGTTGAAGATGAGGATGTCATCCAAATACACCACCACAAAAGAATTGGTGAATGACTGCAATATATCGTCCATCATCCTCGTGAAAGTTGTTGGGTAATTTTTCAAGCCAAAGGGCATGACCAACCATTTGAAAATACCTTCTTTAGACTTGAAGGAAGTCTTCCATACATTGGTCTACTCTATTAGGACCTGGTGGTATCCAGACTTCAGATCAATCTTACTGAAGTATTTCCCCCCCTTGAGCTAGTCAAGGAGATCATCAATTCAGGGAATCGGGTATCGGTTCATGACTTTGATTTTATTTAGGGCCCAGTAATCAATGCAAAGTCATAGTGTCCCGTCTTTCTTTTTCCCAAGCACGATGGGGCTTGCACAAGGTGATGAGCTTGGATGGATGTGCCCCTTTTTGAGCAACTCTTGGATCTGGCGCTTGATTTCATCATTTTCTGGTAGAGAGCGATGATAGACTGACCCATTGGGTAGCAATGCACCATGGGTCAGATCGATTGAGTGCTTGGCCTGACAGTGCAAAGGTATGCCAGTGGGGGAGGAGAGGATGTCTTTGTATTATTCCACAACCTTATCCACTTGTTTCTGCTACATGGAGAGACCTGTCATGGAGGGCATGGATGTGGATACAACCTTCCACTCAATTTGAGCATGAATCACAAAGAAAACAAACTTCCTGGTCTGAGAGATGACCTTCTTGCATTGCTTGGCAGAGATCAAGGAAACAGTGGTAGGTGGGACTACCTCGAGTATCCTGTACAATTTCCTGTCTAAATTAAGAACAACACTACGAGGCCTAGACTCATATACAACATGACGTTTCCATAAATAAGGTTGGCCCAAAATAACATCACAAACTTCAAGGGGGGTAACATCACACAATACCTCATCTTTAAAGGGATTGATGTCATAGAGTAGGTGACACTATTGGCTGACGTGAAGATCGCTCCCTTGGTGGAGCCATCCGATGGTGTACGACTGTGGGTGTGGTGTTGTTGGAAAATCCAACTGCTTGACGACCTTTACTGAGATGAGGTTCTTTTGGCTACCACTAGCAACAATGAAGTGCAACGGAGTACGCTTCACCCACATCTATGAATGAAAAAGGCGCTCACCTTCCTTTGGTTCATCAGGCTCATCGCGCTGGGCCTTGGTGGTAGCAACAATGGCACTGGGTTCTACGTCAATGATTTGTCTCTCTTTTTATGGTTCCGACTCAGAGTCAGAGCCCGTATCCAATTCATAGGCTTTCACCTTGGCCACCAATGACTGCTTTGAGTGACATTCAACAGTGTTATGCCAGGGGCTCTTATGGAACTTGCACCACTTCCCAATGTATTTCTTTGTATTCCCATTCTCCTTCTTTGTTTTTGATTTAGACTGGTTGTCCTGAGGTTTTTCATCCTTGATCTGCCCTATGTTTTGCAGGTTGGGGCCGCCTTTTCCCTGCTTCTGTTGTGAGGGGTTCGCAGACCCAAACTGTCACGTCTTTTGTTTAAGCTTCTGCTTGATTTTCAAAACATATCGATAAGCTGCTCCCAATGACAAGATGTTCAAACACTCCATTTTTGTTTAGATTAATCTATGCAGACCTCTGCAGTACTTGAGCACCAGATGTCGCTCAGAGTCTTTGATACCCAGCTTGGTTCGCAAGGTATGGAAGACATTGGTGAACTTTGGAACCGTTTGGTCCCTTTCTTTCCGTGGTGTTGTCCATCTTGTATATAAGTCATCATAACTTCCAACATGGTAGTATTGTTCCTTAATAACATCCTTGAAAGAACCCCAACTGGGTGCGACTACAAATAATGTAGATCCCTATGTTTCATTTTGCTCACAGAAAGTATACCACCAATATTTGACATGGGGGACACCCTTAAGGAGCGAAAATGTAATCTTTTCTCTATCGAAAAAGTTATGAACGGAAAAATACCCTTCTAGAAGGTTTAACCATTTGTCTACAACATATGCATCTATTAACCTTCAAATATAGGAATATCAAAATTTATATGTACCTTGAAGGGGGAAATGCCTCCGCTCAAGGAAGATGCGTCACCTGCTGGCAGTCATCGAAGAATTTGTGCAAAATTATCCATCATTTCGTTCCTCTGTTGCATGAGGGATTACTCGAGCAACAATTTAAAGGGATCTCTTGCCCCATCGTTTTTATTTTCTTCCCCCATGGGTGACCGTCAGGTTCGGTGAGGCCGATCTTGCAAAGTCTCAACTGGTTCAAGTCCCAACTGCTTATACCTTGACCTCGTTGGGGAGATGCACATATAAACAAATGAAGATCAGAATTCTTTGATACCATTGATTCAGATTTATGAGCGAAATGAAATGAAATACATATCTATAACATTAGCAAAGATATATAGAGAACAATAACAGAGATATAATGAAACTTAACTTCTATTCAATAAAGAAATCTGTTGAAACTATAAAATGCAGAATGAAACAATCTTGCTTGAATGGTGGTAGCTAATATCTGAGAATAGATGTGGCAGCTACGCACATTCGTTCTGAGCACATTACAATGAGGCCTCCAGGCCTTTTTAGCATCAAGAAGTAATAAAAAAACCCTAGACATTCAAAAACCTAACCCTTGGAGATGAAGCGCCAAAAGTCATGTGGGCCCTGATGGGGTAAGTTGGTACATCAACTTCCGAGGGTCACAAATTTTTCATACAATATATGTTTTAGGCGCACGATATCCCATTGGAAAGGTCTATTCGAGGAATACACATTATGTCATCCCAATCTAACTTGAAACATAGTGTGACTGTGGTGAGCCCATAAAATGTTATTTAGGGCCTCAAAACGACCCTAGAAGTTTAGGATGTGAAAAGTTAGAAAAAAATTGCCAAGATGAAAACTGTATGTGAGCTAGCTAGAAGAGGTGGGTGGCCACCGATGCCCACTTGGACAAAACCTCCAATCCAAGCTTGTTGACCAGATCCACTACTGTGAGATTAGTCTATGAACCTTTGTCGAACAAAGCATTTATCTTGGTCTTCTTGACTTGAATCTTGATATGGAAGAGCTTGGTCATCTCCTTATCTTCTTGGTGATGAAGGCTACTCAGATTCACCTCCTTTTGTACAGATGTGTAGACAATATTTTCATCCACATCAGAGCTACTTTCAACCTAATTTATTGAATATGTGTCTAGAAGGTTCTTTTTCTTTTCGTCCTTCTTGCGGTTCTTTGGGTTCGACTCTGGATGCAGTTTCCAACATTTTCCCTCGGCGTGGCCATCAATGTTGTAATGATTGCAATGGTTGCTAGGATCCTTACATTGATATACAGTTCATGTCGTCTTATTATCATTTCTCCCTTTCCACTTCTTCTTCCCCTCCTTGGAAGCTTCTTGGTGCTCTTTTGGCTTAGAACCACTTGGTTGCCCTTTCTTTTGGCGTATGTTTTCTAAGTATTGTGCCTGTACACATGCCTCATCCACTATCCTTGGATTGAAAAGCATCACCTGCTTTCGTAGATGATTATGTAAACCCCCCATATACTTGAGGAGTACATCCAGGTTTTTAGGAGAGATACCCAACATGGTGGCCATCTTTCTAACTTAGTCATGTACTCCTATACACTCTGCCCCTGCCTCTGCCTAAAGTAGTGCCAATGGATCCATTGGTCATCCACATACCTGATATGGTAGAAATGGGAATTGATGAGGTTTTTGAAGTCCCCCCACCTAGTTATTAGCAGATCACCCTCGAACCTAAGTGTTTTCATATGGAATTCCCACCAGGTTAAAGCATGGCCTTTTAACTTCAATCTAGCAAATGAAATATTTTGCTCTTCATCTATATGGTGAATGCTAAAATGAACTTCTAGTTGTTTCAATAAATGATTTAGATTTGATGCATCGATCTCACCTTGGTATGGCTTTCTGTTCACTTTCACTTCCATCTTGAATAGGGATTGTGAAAGGTTAACGACACTCAAATTCTGTTTCTCTTTCTTGGGTTATTTTCGTGACATCGAATGGAACCCTTTCTCCTCCTACTTGCCCAATATTTAACATAGCCCGATAGCCATCTAGGGGTAGGTTTTTGACTTCCTCAACCCTCAATTGTGATAGGGATTTGGACCTTCTAGAATATTCTTGAAATTACATACATGAATAGCCTCAAATGCATGAGTAACATGGGTTGATGTGGCATCCTCTCGTACCATGGTGGTCAACATGGTAGGTCAACTTGCGGGAGGCATAACTTTTGCATACAAGTCCCGATTGATGTGATTTTTGCACTGTTGGAAAGGTCTTGATTTGTAGAATATCATCACGGGATCCAAGCTATGCTAGGAAATTTAACTTCAAAAAATATTGTTTGATGCCTCAAAATGGCTCCAAAAGGTTATGGACCCCAATTTTCCATATTGGTACCTGCCATTAAAATGACCTTGCAAGTTGATTCCTTGAATTTTTCCACTTTGAAAGCATCGAGATAGATGACAAATAATAAAATGATCCAATACAGATCAATATTATACTAGGAATGAAACAAAGTTGATATGGATAAGATAATCAAGCTAGCCTCTTTCTTTCCTCAGTTCATAGATGATGAAACAAATGGAGATATAATGGAAGCAATATCTAAAGAGGAGTTGAAGGTAATGGTGGGCAAGTCCCAATGGATGCCAATGATTTTTACTTGGGATTCTATGATCTATTAGTGGAAGATTTACTCAAAGTGGTGAAGGAATCTAATGTTTATGGTCATGTGTTGGGCGCTCTAAACTCTAATTTCATAGCACTAATTCCAAAGAAAGACTCTATCTTGTCTTTTGAGGAGTTGATATCCATTTCACTATGTAACCCAATCTAGAAAACCATATCAAAGATCATTGCAAGGAGGCTAAATAAAGTATTTTATGAGCATATATCTCAAGAACAACTTGGTTTCCTCAGTCATGGAAAAATTTACGATGAAATTGGAGTGGCCCAAGAAGGGATGCATATAATTAAAGCCAAGAAACCTAATGAAATGATCATTAAGTTATGTTTATCAAAGGATTATGATAATGTCAACTAGTTGTACCTGAGACTAATTCTAATTCAATAAATACTTGTTATTCTATTGTTTGATGAATTGTAGCCTATCTCTCCTCTGTTTCATTTGCAGTTGTAATCAATGGATTTGCCTCCAGTTTTTTGAAACCAGTAAGGGGACTTAGAGAAGGTTTCCCTTTGTAATCCTATTATTTTTTTATTGGTAGCATAGGGTCTTAGTTGAGTTGTGAAGGCTTACTAGTCTAATGGAAATATAAATGGCAACAAACTCGAGAGAGAATTAGTCCCACCCCACTTGTTATTTGTGGATGATGTGTTGTTGTTTGGGAATGGGTCTATGGGGGGCACTGTAAAATACAAAGAAAAATTGGATTTATACTGTATCGTAGTAGGTGTGGAAGTAAAAATTCCAGAGATCATCCATTGCATTGAATGGGCTAACTCTAGCCCATGAAAGGGAGTTGTTCATAATATTATCATTTAAAAACATAATGTTTAATATGTGTTTTAAATATATAGGTTTTGTTCTAAAACCTAATTATTATGGTATTAGAGACTGGATATGGCTTTAACAAAAAGCAGAGAAAAGAGTTACACTTGGTGTAACATGTGGATTTCAATAGGGCGAAGATTAACATGAATAAAATCTATACTTGAAGGCCATATCAGTGTATTGGCATTCTTTGGCTTACATTCCTATTAGTGTGTTGGAAAAGATCGAGAAAGAATGTTTCAATTTTACATGGGAAGAAAAAAAAGAGAAGTAAGCTTTTGCTTTTGTTAAATAGAAAAAGATAACTAGACCAAAATATGCTTGGGGTGGGGTCCCAAAAATATTCACCAATTTGGAAAAAAAATAGCAACAAATAATTCATGGAGACTATTAAACTGTCAAAGTCTTTGGCAAAGGTAATTTAAAAAAAATGTATTGACCCTTCATCTGTTTAAGAATGAATTTAGTTAGCTACTAAATAAATTGTCGATGTGCTTGTAATTTAGAAAGCATTAACGTTGTCCTTCCTTTTGTTCGAGAATTGATTAGCATGGAGGATTAGCAATGATGTGAAGATAAGGGTAGGGTTCAACCCATAGATAGGATGGTTGAAAATCACAGACTCCCCTAGTGGTTGGCGGCCTCCCTTCAATTACAAGGTATATTCTCCCAAACAGATTCAACATATCCATAGTATACTTCATTGTGGCATAAAGGATGGAAAAAATCAGGAGCATTGGGTGTAGAAGGTAATGATGTTATCATTTCGGATGCCTTTGTCCAAAGGTTATTGTAGAGTGCAATAAGACTCAGTGATGGTGAACCAGTTGCTTTGGTCTATCCCAAGAATACAACCTAAGGGCAGTACTCAACCTAGCTACGTTATAAGGAAATTTTCAAAGGGATGGTGAAGGAGATGGAAGATGTCAGTGGAAGTCAATCTAGAAGGTAAAAAATTCATTAAAAAAAATAATTTTATGTGCCTAGCTTTGGTTAATAAATTCCCAACTTGGGATGTATTGTAGAGACAAACGTGGTAAGGACCAAGTATATGTGCTCTTTGCAAATAAGATGAGGAAACCATTGATCATTTATTAGTCAAGTGTCCTTATGGAAAAGAAGCATGGTAAGTTGCCATGTTTTTAACACGAGGACATTGGAGTTGGAAGGATGGATATCTACTAGTTTGTATGCAACATTGATTTGAGGAGCCATTACTAAAGTATCAAAGAACATCGCCTCTACTTGTGTCATAGGGTATTTTTTTAGGGGCAAATTTTTTCTAGTTGACTATTTTTTGAAAAATATATTTGACAATTTGGTTTAAAATTAGCCTATTTTTTATATAAATATGATTAAATTGATAACATTTGCCAAAAAATTAAAAGTCTTAATAGTAAATTATATGTTTTTTATTGAATATTCACATATAGATTATATTTATGAATTTTGAAAACAAAATAGTCTCCTAGAGTACTATACATAGATATAATATTTGAATCCTTTAAAAATACCCGTATGGTTAGCAAGAAATGTAAGTGTATTCCAAAATAAGGGAAATCCCTCCATTCCAAGTTTGTCATCAAGTAGAGTTCACATATGAAAGGATTTGGTTTGTTGGAAGAATAAAAGCTCCGAGGCAAATAACAAATTTGGAGATTGACAAAATCATACTATGGGCTTTGTTGAATGTGTTATATTGGTTTGAATTTTCATAAGTTGAGCTTTAGGTATGGTCTAGGTGAAGGAACAAATTATTTTTCTTAATGGAATGTGCTAACATCACGTTGATGTGGGAAAATGCCATTCAATGGACAAGGGTACTCCCTGGTATAATGTCCCAATTAGGCTTCACACCATTTGGATTAGGAAACCCGTTTGAATTTTGGCCCGACTGCCATTACTGGGGGTGAGCGTGAATGAATAGTTTGATGTGACGAGATGCAAATGCAAACTAAGATAACCACTGAAAAGGAAACCTATTCTATCATATCCTAGTTAGGAGCGCTAACATTAACAAATGAAGATACCCAAGCGTTAGTAATCCATGCATAAATCCTTCCTTCATATAGTTGTAAAAAAAGAGGCAAACACTAACTTATACATATGAAGGCATAATTAGATAAGTCTTAAGTATTAATCCATACATACAAATATGCTCATCATCTCTAAACAAATTATAAAAGAAAAGAGAAAGTATTGTAGAAGATACCCATTCACAAAATACCAGTCTATTTGTAAAGAAAATTGTTATAGTGCTTCCTAACAACAAGTATTCACTGGAGAAAGTTCACAATAAAAAGACAACAAGTATTCACTGGAGAAAGTTCACAATAAAAAGACTATCAGGAAGCAAAGCACCTCTCTCTGTCAAAATGGCCCCGAGGGCTTCTCAATATTATCTTCAGAAAAAATTAGTTCTCCCAAAAATTACAAGGTTGAAGAGCTCCTTCAAAATGGGTGCCTTGTGGTTTATATAACCTCCCCAAAGTAACTGTTCCTTGTGAATTCTTGAATCCCTGAAGAGGCAGTTACAAAAAAAATCTCTTCACTATCCTAATTCTGTTTTTAGATGATACAGTAAACAAAATAAATCATGATAGATGCAAATTCGAATTTTAATCTATGCTCTTCCTTTTGTCCTTATCTTTAATGTAGGATACCCACACTTTATGATAACCTAAAATGTTAATAATCTTGCGGTACAACAGGGACTCTAGGGAAACCTCATGAGCAACTGAGTTTTGAGAGAGTAACCATGTCCCTTATGAGATTGACCATGAAACCTGTATCGTATTCCGAGTTCCAACAGGTCTCACGAGGTGATTATTCATTTTGACACTAGATATTCTGAGTTCGAGAAGGTTTCATAAGGTGATTATCCATTTTAGCCCCAGATATTTTGAGTAGCACCCTAGCATCTTTCTCCCTTGTTTACATATTTGCCTCGAGCTCTGCAAAAACCTGTTCATCTGACTTCAGTTGGCCTAAATCTTCAATTTGAGGCAAATGGCCCTTGTGGAGTTTAACACATGTTGCAAGTGAAGCTTTCAACTCCGTTTCTAGCTTCTCGCTTTCTTGTTGACAATTATCAAGGACGACATAATTTATCTCACCTTTCCAATCGGTCATTTAGGGAAGATCTTCTGGATCATTTAGGTTGTCGGATGCCCATCATTTTATTTCATCTAGACCAGCCCTGATACTGATGAATTCCATATTTTTAGGTTGGACCATCTCTAATTGCTGCTTGATTTGAGAAACCTTTTTTTGGAAGACTTGTAGTCCTACATACATTCCCTTGGCTAGATTGTGGAGTTTGTGTCTTACTGAGTCAACACACTTTCTAAACTCCTAGAGGCTAGTTTGTTTGCCTTTGTAAAATTGTAGCTCTTCCTACAATCTCCTTATCTTTTCTTTAGATTCTTCTAATTCATGCAATAAGTTTTTCAAGTTTTGTTCAAAGGCCCATGTAAAGGACACACCAATTGAAGCTATGGTTAGAGGATCCTGTCAGATGTTCTCAACCATTTTTGTCTCAGTCTTCATTGATAGATAGGCTAGCCCAGTTACTGGTAACTTCTTCACTTTTTGTTGCACAATTCTACCCTAGTAGTTGTCGTATTTGAAGGATCTTAGGCCTATTACTTTTCAATCTTTCGATGGTGTGAAAGGTCCCAACCCCAACTCACCAAGAGGGAAGTGTCCTTCAATGAAAGGAATGTCTGTAGATGACCCTGGGACATCTGTGTCCATGGGATCTTAGGCTTACTCCTCTTGCTTTCTTTTCATTTCCTGCTCTTTGTTCTTCCATTGTGCTTCTGCTTCTTTTGTTGCCTTCGTTGCTGCTTCTACTGCGAATTTCACTACTTCTTCCAATCTTTTACACTCAACTTCTTCTTCTTTCCTTTTCTTTTGTTTCTCTTTTGCAGCTGCTTCAACAACCTTTGTTACTTTTCTCTTTCTCTCCTCTTCCTCTCGTTCTTTATTCTTCTTTTATTTTTTGTTTCACTTCTGCTCTAACTACCTCCTCTTCTTTCTTCTTTTGCTCAGCTTCAACTTTTAATTGACCTTCCTCTTCTTTCTTATTTTCTTGTGCTTCCCTGGCTCTTTTTTCATCCTCTTTTCTGCCCATGTGTTGAGAGATGATTCCTCTTCTGAAGACTACTTCATCATAATCTTTGGCCCCGCGATTGATTTTTTCTTCTTCCCAGGTTTCTAACTCATAATAACATATGTACTCACAATTATAGTAGTGAATACTAACGACTCCTTGGGGGTCATGTATGTATAATATTTCCTCTACAAAGTGTAACAAAGCCAAGGTGTTCACCTCTACCTCGACATCATTAATTTCTTTGAATGAGTATGAACCTACCCATTGAGGAAAAGGTGGCCAAATTGCCTTCTTGTCTCTATACAATAATGCACCTACTTAGAAACAAGGTATATCACAAATTCATATACTTGGAAACATCAAGTTGGTCGTTGAGTGGGTAAACATCAACATGCAAAATATGACCTTTGTTTTCCCAGGTGATTATTGGAAAGAAACTTCACAATTATTTATTATTCTCACATTTCTAGGGAGCTCAATGGTGAAGTTGATGACTAGTCAAAGAAAGCATTGGATATGTTTGTGGGCGAGATAGACATAAAGGAGAATGATGGTTTCTTGTCCAACAATTATGTGTTCATTATATGATTGATGGCTAGCAGCCAATCGATAGGGTTAATTTCAATGGGTGTGGTTTCAATTTTCAATTTTTTATGATAGTTGGTTGGGGCTCAAAAGCTCATTTCCAACAACTGAAGAAGGCGATGGCGACATTCCACTAGAAAGTATTTTAAAAATATGTATAAGGATAGTTGTCCTTAGACTATTTTATTTTTAGCTATTTTTTGAAGTCAACTCTATGATGCTCTGAGAGGATAGACCTTCTTTTGAGTGCTCCATTGCACATACATAATGTACCTTGATGTTTCTTTATGAAATGAAAAAGTGTGATTTTTTCCTTGGATAAAAAAGGTTAAAGGGGTGGTAGGCCTCGGGGGCGGGATAAGTCTTTGACCCCGATGGAAATCAAGAAGTAAACTATGAATGAGGTTTGGGAATAGCTACAGTTGAGGCATTCACCCTATTTAAGGGATAAAACTCTTGGACTCAAGGCACATTACGGACATTTTGATTCTTGGTGTTCCAACTCTCATTATAAGACTTACGAATAAGCCGACCACTCAATCTGAAAGCAATATCACCAAACTCATTTCGAT
>JASDQU010101228.1:259799-278601 GCA_032191745.1 Picea mariana | reverse complement strand
AAAATTACTATGGAGCACCATAAGCTTGTTGGATCTCTCACTAAAAGGTAGAACGCCATAAGCTTACTTGATGGAATGACACCGATGAGAGACATCACTTAGTGGTATTTTGAGCCAAAAATGGAGAATGTTAAATTGGATTCTAGATAAAATGTTGTTAATGAAAAAGAAGAAAAATATGTCTCATGAAACATCGAGAAAGCAATTCCCTTTCCTTCGGAGGGAACCCAAAATTTATAGGAGGGGAAACTTAGGGTTACAACAAAGCTTGCATAAATGAAGGATCATGGTGGGTTGTTGTAGGAGAAATTGTACATGAAACCCTTGGAACATTGATGATAATTCGATAGGGGATGAAGAAGTAATTACTCCTCTATGTGCACCAAACACCATGTTCTAAGACAATCTAGATAATGAACTTAGATAACCAATAATAATTCTTAAAATAATTGTAAGCTCACTTCTACGTGCATGACCAAATCCTAGAAGGGGAAGGGTTGGCATTAAGATAATCATATTAGCTATTCTAATTGTATTGTTTTTGTGAATTGCTATGTAATCAATTTGCAAGGATCTATCATGCCCAACAAGGTAAATACATATTTATTATAGGGAAATTGAAAAAACATAACTCGAACCTATAACATCTATGGATGGGGAGAAAGATTGATTTTAGAGTCTCTTTTGAAATTGCTTAATATTGTATTATGGTTGTACAAGTAAGCTATTATAATGCCCCATTTTGATATATGCATCTAAATTGCATTATGATCCGTTTTGTATTTCTTTGCTTATTATATGTGGAACTTTGTTAGAATGATGGGACTTTATTATATGGAGATGTGGACCTACCTATCTACGAAAGTTAGGTACAAGTTATTGTTTGTGCTATTCATGATGGTTGTTATGTGATTTACTTCCAACATGTAAGGTTTGAATGAAAGATTGTAGTGTGTGGATATCAATTTAGATTATATGTTGTAACGAATCAATATGTACCATGCACATGATAAATAAACTAGCTAGTTTACATTGTTCATAGGTGAGTAACATGGTAATCACACGTAGATAGTTATATGGTTATGCATGATCTTGTGTTTTGGTAAACTAACCTATAGGTACAGGTTGAATGGGCTAAGTGACAACCAAATACATGTGATACTAAAGTGACATAGATGTCATGGACATCGAAAGAGAAATGGTATGCTAGGAAGGATTATTTTGATATTTAATTATTGGTTCAATACATTGCTATGATATCTAGGGAAGTGTAGGTTTATAGGAAGAATAGTTGCCCAAACTGGTTATTTAATGAAAAATCTCCAAGAACAACAACAAGTACACAATATGGTCAACCATAGAGTGTTGACCCTAGTTCTATCATGAGAGGTGGAGGTATTTCCCACCATTTATCCTCTGAAACTTGGAGTTGTGGGAGGGTTGTGTTAAGCTATGCTCCCCTAAATGTGTGACGACGACTGCCATTTTCCTATTAGAGAAGCTTGGTCGAGATAGTTGACACTTTCACTTATGGGTTATATCTGAGGTTAGGTCAACGTAGTTGGCGCTTCAACATAATCCAATAGAGGAAAGAATACAATGTGGAATATGGAGGTAGGTCAGGGAGGAAGGGTGATTTAGTGTAGCTGAGAATGTTGTTGGGAATTAGAAATACAAACTCAGTGCCTGACTTAGTCCCTTTTGTGTATTAAATGCTTGCCTTATTTAGTTATAATGATTTCAGTGTAATGTTTAGTTCATATTGGATTGTTGTGACTTGGTTAGTAAGACTGTTGGATGTTGTGTTTAAAATATGTAACATCTCGCTCTTGAGCGCACTAAGCGAACTTATTCTTTGAGGACACTTGCTTGCAAGTGATCCATATTATTATACTATTAGGCGTTTGATTATGATTATGATGCGTTATGGATTGATGATATGTTATGTTGCTGTATTGACATAAACATGTGCTATTGACTCGGTTTTCTTGAGTGTGCAGGATTTTGGACCTCGAGGATGCAGAGGCATCGATGAAACCCCTTGGACTCCGGATCGAGTCAGGGAGTGGACTATTGGGGTTTGATTGCTGTATATATATGACTTATGTGCATTTGATTAGATGTTATGATTATGGATTTTATTTTTGACATGATTCGTTGATGATGCTGACGATAGCTTACCAACCATACTCACATGTGGAGTAGAGGGGTCACGCACAACCACCAGAGATGTTGAGGGAGAGGTGTGGACATCAGCCCTGCCACAACCTACTATCACTCCCGCAGTGGCTCAAACTGTAGGTTAACGAGTACCTAGTTCGAGAAGACCCATGATGCCATGAGGGAAGACTGCGACAATCGCTCATGATGATTCTAAGGGGCGCCCAATAAGGCAGGGGCCTTATTCCTTAGAGGCCCTTAGTATCCCACAGGATCACCTGGCGGAGTATTGAATCCAGGAGTTTTGTACGTCTACCAAGTCAGTCAAGAGGAGAGTGGCACCCTTGGAGCACGTGGGGCGTCCTAAAGGACACGTCGTGCAAGAAAAACAGAAGGAGGCGAGTGGCACCCTTGGAGCACGTAGTGCGTCCTGAAGGGCATGTCGCGCAAGGGAAACATAATGAGGTGAGTGGCACCCTTGGATCACCTAGTGCATCCTGAAGGGCACGTCACGTTGTTAACTAATAAGAGAATAAACCTAGATGGCCTTAGAATGAATGACATGATAAGAAATATTTAAAAACAATTTCCCTAATAAAATGTCGCCCAACCTCGAAAATTAAAATCTAGGTCTAAAGTAATACTTGTGGTAAAAAATAAAAATAATAATAATCATCATTAAACGTGTGACGAAAAGGGGGTAAGAAACTTGATTAAATTATTAAAATCAAATTATTGAGGGATTTAAAATTTTAAAAGGGAAATGATTGTTTTGTTACACATGCTAATTAAAATTTATTAATTAAAAAGAAAAAGGGGAAAAGATAATTTTCTACACTTACTAATTTGAGTTTAGATAAAAAGGGAAAGGGGGGAATTTAAAAGAATTAGGAAACTAAGGGAAAAAGGGGGAAACATAAAGAAAAAGGGAAACATAAGGAAAAATGAGAATGACCAACTTAGCAAGGAATCTTGCCTTTAAGAACTTTCTAAATTGAACTGAACTAGTAAATCAGTAAGGGGGAAAATCATTAAATTTGTGTAAGGGAATATGGGGACACCTAGGAGCGATTCTAGGAATGCTTTTAGGTGGGTGAGGGAAATAGGAGTAATTAAATAATTAATGAAATTAATTTCTAGTGCAACGAAGGGGATGGGTGACACATGTACGGGGAGGATTTTTATGAATTAAATTATTGAACAATAAATTAAATGGGAATTTGGGAAGGAAGTGACTTAGAAATTCTATATAAAGGAGGGAGGAGGAGAAGGATGGATCTCCTCTGTGATGCATAACATTACGCTGCAGAATTTTAGACTTGACTGACTTAGCTTGTGGGAGTTGGGATACCCAACTTGGTGAGGAGTGGTAGCTCGGCCTTGCGAGGCGAGCTGGGAGCTAGCTGTTCTTTGGTTTAGTGTGTGTGCCCCCTTTGCGGCTCGGGGGGCTAAGGGGGAAGAAGATTACCCTTAGCGTTGGGTGGGAGGTACCGGTGAAGTCTCATTAGTTGGCAAATGGGAGCTGCACAGAGCACGCAGACGACTTGGGCTACGGTACACTTGCTTTTATTTTGCATGGTAGATTATTATGACCTTACGCTTTCATTTCTGTACTTTTAGCTATGTAAAGAAGGTGTTTGAATTAAAATTTTAATTGAGAACTTAATTTCCCCATAGCCTTAAGCTCACTGCTTGACTTGATTCCCTTGGCATTCGATCCCTTAATGTTGTGACTGTCCTATTGGTTTTATTGATTTGTTGTGAAGAGTTGTGCTTTTTACTTCATCCTCATCTCTAGTTCGTTAGTCCATGCCTGAGAAGTCGGCCAGGAGTTGAATCGATGGTCGTCACTTCGATTCAGAGAGACCTATAGATTCTAATGCCCTGGTTTTCTGTGCATGTATGGTGAGTGAATGATGTTTTGCCCAGATGTCTATCCCTGATGATTGTTCTTGGTTGAGTGATTGTCTTGCGCCTTGTTGCAATTGATTATCTCTGCGTATTGTTTATCCTTCCTCTCAGTGACCAACCTAATGCTCTCTGCGATTTTAAAGCCTCTGCATTCGATCTCTGCATGTGCTCGGGCTCTGCTTTTGTTATGTCACCTCTATGTCCTAAATGATCTCGACACTGATCATTGTGTTTCATTAATCTCTATGTTTTCAATACATTCAACCATGAGTTTTCCTCTGCAATTTGTTACATTTTCGTTGGCAAAGTTACCTTGCGACTTTACCTTTATTTATACTTTGACTGTGATTTTCGTGACCAAACTCAACGTCCTTCTTATGTTATAGCCATTGTGTTTTACATATGCTAATGACAATGATTTGCAATCAATTCCCAATAGAGGTATGACAATGAATCGTCTGCATTTTTTTTAATGATATTGTTGGATGTGTCTGCGTTGTTAAATGAATCCTGTTTCTTTACAACGATTCTTGATAGCGATTTAGCCTGGCAGAGATGAATTTTGATAGAGTTTTAAATCCTTTTTATATTTATAACTACATAGTAAATTGTCTAGCTGAGATGGAAATTTTTATGAAGTTTTAAATTCTCTTGAATTTTAGTTACAATTCGAATCGCATGGCTTTGCCCAACATAGGTACCGCCCTAGCGTTTTTCTTGGCGTTGTAATTGGCGATTTCACCTCCTCTGTGCCACAAGTTTACCTGTGAAACGTGATTGCTTGTGAATCCGTTTTTGCTAGCATTCTCTACTCTCAAGACAGACTTAACCCTGCGTATGGGTTGTACAATAGCATCTGGTGTTTTTGGGTAGCGATCTCCTTTTTGTAAACAGTGACCCCATAGTTTCTTGGATAGCAAACCGTGCATTGTGATAGAGTTTCCCTTATTCTTGAGCAATGATTTTATTGTGAATAACAACATTGGGTTGCTGCATTTGCCTGTGGTTGGGTTGGGTAACTTAATGCATTTATGAATGGGTAGTTTAGCTATTTTGTGCATCTCTCAGGACTGTGAATCGAATTGGTATCTGCGTTTTTTTTGGAGTTTTAATGAATAACCTGTCACTCCACGTTTGGGGCGGTTTACCCAGCTTCCACTTAGCATTTCCATAAACATTTATGGTTAGACACCTGTCGGTAAAAAACAATGAGTTTATAGTTTATCCTTCAATATTATGGTCATTGCACGACGAACTTCATGAGTGCGTTGGTGGCTGTGTAACTGCTACGTTGGTGACTGGTTTGGTTGTGGNTGCATCTTGCTGTAATGGACAACGATGTGCGGAGTGTTAACACATTAATTGATTAGCGCAGGAGTTGCTATATGATGTGGTTAGAAGCCATTTTGGTTATGAAACAATTTTATTTGAGGTTAAAGGACAACGTTTCACTGTGATACTAGATGGCAATGACTGTATTTAACAAACAACAAATTTATTTTCAAGGGACAACATTTTATAATTAAAGTAAGCATTGAGTTAGCAATTACACTGACAACTATTTGAATACGTGTCAGACAACGACCGAACATCGATCCTTAATTTATACAGGCAACAATATTTAATAAAAATAATGATTCCCTTGTGTATGACAACGATGGTGTATAAGATTATCTCTTTACCACCAACGATATAGTCTTACCAGTTTTGAAATCGAAGGTACTGCAGACTCTTGGCATCATACCGTCAGTAGCTACCATAATTACCTCAAACACACTTGTAGCTGTCTCTCTCTTTATGTCATTGAAACCCTTATTGTTACCCTTCTCGAAAATAACTAAAATTCATATATTTATGTTGTATGGAAGCCACAACTAAGGCCTAGTGAGTCCACATGGTTTTGTAAGGACGTCTTTTTTCTATAGAAGTCTTGTTTATCTTCGAACCTTGAGAAGAAGCTTGAAATGTGGGAGACTTTAGGGGTAAGTTGAGAACCTTATACTTTTAATTGAAATGGCACACTCACATCATCCTTGGAAAAGTTTAATGGCTTAAGTAGTTAGTCATGCTTAAGATACCAGTAATTGCTTGTGTCTGTAATGTGTTCATACCATGCCCTTGAACAGAAAAATCTAGAGTCTATCAAGGAGTGAATAGGTGACTTTACCTTCTAAGGAGATGATCAATTGAGTAAAACATGAAGATAAGAAATGAATGATATGGGAAGGGTAGAATTATGACTAGAGGCTTAATCTTTAGTGGGTGGTTAGCTTTTGTTCTTAAGGGAGGTATAGTATCACAATACTAGTAGGATGCTATTTCATTCATTGGATTACAATGATTAATGAATTGGGTAGCGGTGAACCGCGATAATAAAAGTTTTTATAGGCCAAATCAAGGTGAATTATTTACTAGATTGCCTTTGGAATTTAAAATCTTGGGGAATTAATGATTTTTTCAAGTGGATAAAAGAATGCAAAACGTTAGAAGAGATAATGGTCATGATGATAAGGCTCTCAGAGTCTTAACTGGCGTTGTCAAACCCTTGTGTGTAGAGATGGAATTTGGAGCAGGAATGAGTGTCTTGAAAAGTGAGGTAATACTTGAAGACTCTAGTTCAGAGTGAAAGGATTCAACTTCACCAAGAGTACATAGGAATGGGAAGAATGGAGTCTAGGAAAAGATGCTCCTCCCACTTTTGACCATGGCTGTCAATGACGTGTCATGGGAACTATTCGAGGAACGGTTCTAGGATAGGTATCTTTTTGAGGAATTCGTTGAGCATCAACTCAACGAGTTCGACGCCTCGCGACAGGGTCACCGCACGATGCCCGAGTACGAGGCCCATTCTTAGAGCTGCATCGGTCTGCTTCGCACCATTTACCGAGAAACTTAAGGGAAACAAGTTCATGTTGGCCTCAACGTTAGGACCCAACTTCTACTTCGGGTAACAAGATTACTGGACCGAAGAAAGCGTGTTGGAATGTGGGATCCACATTACCCGCTTGACTGCCCAGTGGAGAGGACCAAAGCATATGGATCAGTCAGACCCACTACCATGGGAGTTTGGGAAAGGCCCATTGGATTCATGTAGCGATGAGTAACCACCAGGCATAGCACCATTCGACTGTGCTCAAGACGTCAGATACCATCACCGACCAGACCCTTAGCATATGGATAGATCCAGGTGCTACCAAAAGTCTCATTCTAGTGCAGTGCTAAAAGGAGTTAAGGTAAAGGTAGTCGAACAGGATGAGCTTAGTTTTGTAGAAATGGCTCCTGGAACCAAACAAAAGGTTGGTGGGAAGGTTACGGGATATAGCCTTAACCTGGGAGAGTTTGTCCCCAGAACCAACCTGTATGTCACAATCTTAGGATCTTATGACGTCGTGATCGTTATCGACTGGTTGGAATCGCATGAGGCAATACTCAACTGTAAGACGAAACGGTTGAGCCTGGTCGATGATGAGGGTCAGAGATGCGTGATTATAGGTCGGAACTAGGGAGTTACTTAGGACGCCGCCGGAGAGGGAATTGGAGTTTACCATAGACCTAAAACCGGGGACTGAACCAATAACAAGAACGCCTTATCGTATGTCAACCCTGGAGTTACAGGAGTTGAGAATGAAACTGAAGGAGTTGCTGGACATGGGGCTTATACGTTCAAGTGTGTCACCGTGGGGTGCACCTGTTATTTTAATAGGAAAGAAGGATGGGTCGTGGAGACTTTGCATTTATTACCGACAATTGAACAAGGCAACGATCAAGAATCAACATCCGTTGCCGAGGATTGATGATCTGTTTGATCAAATGAAGGGTGCTACAGTGTTTTCAAAGATTGATTTGCGATCAGGGTATCACTAGTTACATATCAAGGAGGATGACATCCCTACGACTGCCTTTAAAATGAGGTTTGGACATTACGAGTTTACTATTTTACCATTTGGACTGACAAACGCCCCAGGGGAATTTATGAGTTTGATGAACGGGGTGTTCCGCGAGTACTTGGACAAGTTGGTCCAAGTATTCATTGACAATATTTTGATTTACTCCCGGACGACGGAGGAGCATGACAAGCACTTGCGCTTGGTACTACAGTGTCTATGAGAGCACAAATTGTATGGGAAATTATCCAAATGCTTGTTTTATCAATCAAAGATTCACTATTTGGGGCATGTCATCTCTGACGAAGGTATCGTCGTGGATCCAATAAAGGTCTAGGCTATTAGGGAATGGCCTGCGCTGATGAATGTCCCAGAAGTGCGTAGCTTCATGGGTTTATCAGGATACTATCGATGGTTCGTCGAGGGATTTTCGAAGATAGCAAATCTGATTACAGAATTACAGAAGAAGAACAAGAAGTTTGTTTGGACCGAGAAATGCGCGGAAGCATTTTGGAGGCTCAAGTTGTTGTTAACAACGACACCGACACTAAAGGTCCCAGACATGGACGTGGAGTTCTTGGTATGCATTGATGCATCCGAGGAAGGCTTAGGCAGAGTCTTGATGCAGGACGATCGAGTGATCACTTACATCTCAAGGGAACTGAGAAGGCATGGGGAGAACTATGCGATGCACGATTTGGTGTTGTTATCCATTGTTTATGCCTTGAAGGTTTGGAGACACTACCTTGTTGGACGAAAATATGAACTAAAAACAACTCACTGTGGACTACAACACATATTTACGCAAAGCAAATTGAATGCGCGACAACAACGTTGGTCAAAATTGGTCAACGAGTACGACTTCGATATTACTTACATAAAGGGAACAATGAACCGATTGGTAGATGCATTGAGTTAGAGACCACACATCTTTTCGGTGTTGCCTCTACAGACGAATCTACGTGAAAATATTCTAGCCTTACCATGCGACAATGACTGGTACAAAGAGGTTGGGGATTTTCTCGGACAAAACACAATGATGGTACCAAGATTTGAAAGATTTACGTTTGACGATGATGGCTTATTGAGGTTTAAAAAAATTAGATTTACGTATCGCCGAATGACGAGTTGAGGAGTTTGATCCTAAACAAGGCTCATCGAGTAGTACACATGGCTCACTCGGAAGTCACGAAGATGAGGGCGGACCTTAAACCATTATTCTTCTGGAAGGGAGTGAAGGAAAACATTGTTAACTATGTGGATAGAAGTCTAGAATGTCAGCAGGTAAAGGCTGAACATAGACATCCAACAGGATTACTACAACCACATGCTATTCCATAATCGAAATGGGAGGTTATTACGATGGATTTTATTGTTGGATTGCCACTGATGGCAAGGAGACACGACTCAAGAGGTTATTACGATGGATTTCATTGTTGGATTGCCACTGATGTCAAGGAGACACGACTCAATTTTTTTGGTAGTCGACACTTTGACGAAGAGTGATCATTTTATTCCAGTGTGTACGACGTATTAGGCACCTGACATAGCTAGAGTTTTCATCAGTGAGATTGTGAGGCTGCATGGCGTGCCTAAGAGGATTATATCCAATCGAGGATTGATGTTTACTGGACGCTTTTGGACTAGTTTCCAAGAGGCCTTGGGAACCCAACTTAACTTTAGCACTGCATATCACCCTTAGACAGATGGGCAGACCGAACGAACAAATCAATGTTACACATTATTTTGGTCACTCTGATGATGACTTTACAAGCATGTGATCAAGCCCTCAAAATCATCTTTTGCATGAGAAAAGTGACTGCTTTCCTCCTTTGCAAGACCACCTTTTAGGAGGATGCCACAGGCTACCCATAGTGTACAGTGAAAAAATCCATGATTTCCGCAGGCTGCTCTATAGCTGGCCTGCGAGATTTCCGTAGGCTGTTATATAGGTAGGTTGCGACGATGTTTGAAAGTTAAAAGAGGAAAGAGGTTCAAGAAGTTTCTAGAAGGGGAATCTTCTGGAATGTGAGGTGGCGTTCGTATGGTTACGATCCTACTGACTTCTTTGATATGGTGGGATCATCCTCATCCCTTTAATGACTTCAGCTTCTCCTATATTATAATGGGCTTCTCATGGAAAAGGTTAATCACAGTTAAGCAAAGTTGAGCAAAGGATTGATGGAAGAATAGGTTGGAGATTGTGTGAAGAATATTATTTCAGTTGATACTCGAGGTCTACATTTTCCCATTAAGTTTTTGAAGATCATCTTTATGCAAATTCCTGAACAAGTATATGTGTGTGTTGGAACGAAGGACCAATAAAAGGGAACTTGCGACATCAAGGCATTTCGGTTGTATCTTCCACTTTTATTCAATATAATACAGTGGCATGTTTCTTTCTCATAAAATTATTCTCATTTTATTACATGACTCCTTGATCACATGTTTAAGTTTTCATTGAATCTATCATAGTTGCTTTCACTTTGGTTGGTTTGTGTCATCGCAAATCTGGTTTCACAAGAGCACTAGAGTGAAGTGTGAACAACAAATATATAAGGAAGCGATCTCAAAGGTAAGTCATCAATTCCTTCTTTGACACTTAGATCAATGATTGTAACTTAGGGAAAGCATCATGTCCTGTCCTGTTTTGTTCTAGATCTAGGTGGGTCTAGGGAGATTAGTTTATGTCCACATTTACTGATTTATCCTACAACAAAATTGGCAACTCCACTGGGGATACAACTTGATTGTGGTTTTTTGTTGGACATTTGTTTTTGTATACTCTTTTTTATTTGAATTCAGTCTCTGAGTCTGTGGGAGATCCATTCAGACTCTCTGAGTTTGAAAGTTCACTGAGATTTTTTACCTATTTCTTAAAGTTTCTTGATTTTCAGACGTGTCTGCACTGCACCCTATACCTAGCCTGCATAAACCTTTGATTTCCGCATCCTAGCTATTTACTTCAGTGAGTACTTTCCACACCCTGTCTGTTTTTGGCTTGCGAAAACTCTAGATTTTCGCGCTGTAATGTGCTATTAGCCTGCGGCGGCGTCTGTGAAGTTTTTGAGTGGGGTTTTGGCCTTTGTTGATGCCCAGTTTTTTGCTTTAGTCAGCTAGGGGAACTTTTTTAGCCAATATTTGACTATTTTCTCATGCTTAACATGTTTTTGATTGGTTTTCGAAGATCAAACACCTCTCTTAGCCATTTTCCAGTTTTCATTTTTTATTTTTAACAAGAAGGGTATAATCTCTTAGCTTGTATCTGAGTGCTTGTTCGATTAAAAGTCTTGGATTGGATTTGAAGTTTTGGATTGATTACGTATTCTGGATTGCTTGATGATTGAAAGGTTATTTCTTCATTTGCATTTTGAGAAATAATTTCTTGTCATTTTTTACTTTTTCTTGATTAAAAGTTTGATTTGGGTGCTTGTTGAAGGTATAGATTTTCTTGGATTACTTGTCCTTTCTCTGTCATGCCCTTGGTTTGGTCTTAGAAAGGAAGAATTTGAATTTATCCATTCTTTTGAGTAATCATACATAAGAAATGTTATTGCATTTAAGAGAAGAGAATATTGAAGAACTTCATTGTTTATTGGTTGTTTGATATTGTGTTCATTTAAGGAAAAAGAAAGTATATTTCGTAGTTTATATCATTCCGAAAACACCTTCTCCTTGCTGTAGATAGAATTCATTGAACAAAAATTTGCATCATTCATTTCTATTTGCATATTGTTGGGTTAAGGTCTTATACAACATCAGTTTCATTATTGTCTCCCTCTTGAGTAACAACATCCTTTAAAAATATTGCGGAAATCTAAAACTTAATTAGTAATTTTTTCTAGGGATCTTTTACACCAACATTAGCTAGGCTAGAGCTTTGGAATAGGTGGTGAGACACACTCTGCAGAGAAAAAAACACACAATAACATCTTGTGATAGGGAGTGTTAAATTCCATTTGTAACATTTTGTCCTGGGAAGCCCTTCTCACACAAGGGTCAAACCTGAGGTCGCATTGAGATTGGCAGAGTTACTCACCCTGCTTTGTTGATCTCGGTGTAGAGATTGCGCGTATTATGGGGGTCACTTGAAGGTATACCCACAATGATGAGTGGAAACCTCTTAAGTTGATTTCAGGCTAGATACCCTGCCCTTGTGCGTGGATCGGACTGTCGACTGTCTCCCCAGGCATCATTGTTGTTTTTGGTGGCCTTAGTTGCATATCTTCTTAGGGTCTTACACGAGGTGACTGTGGAGGGGCAAGTCTTCACGGTACCTGGAATCGACATTGGCCAGACTCACTTGGGCTCCTTGGAGGGTATACCCACGATTATTTGTGGGAGCTGGCACCAGGGTGTAAGTATGTTAAGCAGGTTATCAACATAACTTTTCCACCCTAGCCCAGCCCCTTCTTATCTTGACTTCACGATGTTGGATTTCATCACCAACTAGTGACTTTGGGATAATAAGGTTTTGTTTGCTTAGTTTTGATTCCTAGATTATGCTAGCGAGTGTTGTTTGTTTACATAGTTGGCCATATATTTTTTTCCATAAAATTTTTGGTTCGACCAACATTGACCCTCCACGCTGTTCGCGTAGGATGCAAGGACTACCTCCAGAAGATTCATAAGTTTCTCAACCCTTGCTTCCTAATCCATTGGAGGACTCTCCTCAATAGAGTGAGATCCAGGACCACATACCTTCACAAGCGGAAAGAAATGACTCTTTAGAAAGTTTTTGAATCGTTTATGATTCTTTGGACGCTTTCCGCATATCTCCTGGATACGAGAGACGTATTCTCCGACTGAACTCATCCGAAGAACTTGTTGTTGACACTTCTAGAATACCGACTGAAATCCTTTCTGGCCTTGAAAACGAGGATCCATTTTGGACCGCTGACATATCTCGAACTCTGACTTCTAGGTAGAACCTTCCCCACTCAGAGGTAGGAGGTAATATACCTATTGTTTTTGAACCACCCAAGACATATACTACATTTATGATACCTTTAGATCACTTTAACAATACAACTTGATATTTCTTCGTTGGTTCAGAGACATCGTCAGCTGGTCCTAGTTCAACTACCCCTCTTCAGCAGGTCCATTCCACAATGGTCCCAAACACTACGATTATTCCCACTGGGAATATAATGGCTAGCCAATCTCCTATTGGCACACCACTTTTGTCTAGACAAATCCCGTCACTCCCTCTTGGGTATAATTCTTTGAATGCTTCTATCCCCATTCCAACCCAAGTTTCGTCTGAAGCTTCTGGAGTCTTTAATTCACCTGGGTATAATGCTGCTTCCGGTTCCATTCTGACATCATCCCAGTTCCTCTTCGGAGGGTCTTATCCACCTTTTATAGGAGGGTTTAGACCTAGTGGCGCTACCACCTTTGGAAGTTCTACTCTGTTATTCACTTCTGGTTATCAGATTCCTATTGCGGGGCAAACTCAATTTGGAGGTCAAACTGAAATTGAGGCATCATCCTCACCTGGAGGACAACCCCCAGTCAGAGGATATAATCCACAATATGGACAGAACATCCCTGGATCACTAGCCCAGTATTGGAATCTTCTTATTCAAGGAAATCCACAATCATCTGGAGGGAAACAACCTCAAGTTATCTCTTTTATACCCCCTAGTTCAGGCCATTCATACCTCGATTCTTCCAATCTCATTTGGGGTTCGAACGTTCAACCTAGTGTCCCTCTCCAAGGGAACATCCCCAATCAGTACAACCCTATGGGATACATGCCTCCACACACATGTCCGAATCTGTTAGCACCTTCGCCTCACATGCAGACTGCTTATGGTCCTATTGGTATACCGACGAGACTCCCTCCCCAAAGTCACCAGTATCCTCCTTTGAATAGACAATTACCCTTTTTAGCCACTTTGGATCTACCTGATTTGTCTAGAATCTTGAATGATCCCATCTTACATTCTTTCCACTTGCCCGTTATACCGACCAAATTACCGTCTGACATTCCAAAATTTGACGGTAAACTAGGAGAAGATCCGAACAACCATGTCATGACTTTCCACCTTTGGTGTTCATCCAACTCTCTGATGAATGATTCCATTCGGTTATGACTCTTCCAATGAACTCTCACGGGTTTGGCTGCAAAGTGGTATATAGAACTACCATGAGGTTTGTTCATTGACTTTAATACCCTAGCCATGGATTTTTTTATGCACTACTAATTACTGATCTGTTATGAAACGAGAACCGAGATCCTGAGTTCCTTTAAGCAAAATAAGGCCACTCACATCTTTGATCACATTCATGAGTGGAGACGAAGACGACGTTTGATAAAACTCGATCTTCCCAATCAATTATTGGTAGAGTGGTTCATGAAATCATTCATTCATGAAATATCTCATGATATTTCCATGGGTGGAGTTGTCACCGAAGAAGAGGCTATCAGTCGTGCTAAGTACCTTGACCTCATTTATTCACAAACAAGTACTCTTTATGACTTACTCCCTGATGCACCTCACCCTTCTACTACCGCTACCTCAACTATGCCTGTTGCTTCTCATGTGGCTGATGGTGTGATTGGCACTTTCCATGCTCAACCTCAAACTACGCAAGTCTCTCCCACCAACCCCAAGTCTAATGCCTCTAATGTTCAAAATGCTCTGTCTCCTACTCCTCCCGCCGACAAAACCTCTGAAGTTAACTCTGTTCAATCTACCCTTGCTGGAAAGAATAAATCTAAAAAAGGGAAGGGTAAGAATAAGGAGGATAAAAATAACCCGTAGTCTGAGAAAGCCAAAACACAACCTGCTGATGATAAAGATAAGTGAAAACCCCGATACCCTTTCCTTATCTGTGGTGACGATCACTATATGAAAGATTGTCCAAGACGGGCCGAGGTCACTAAGTTCCTTCAAGGGACCACGAAACCTCCCACACCTTCCGTTTTGTCTCAACCTTTCCCTTCTCAACAACAGGCCCAATTGGTCATTCACAACCAACCCTCTCCCTCCACTACTTCCTATGTCCTAATGTGTACTGGTGATCCTAGAAAGAATGACATTACACTTACCACTCGGGCCAAAGATTACTCTTCCTCAAAGGAGAAGGTTGATGATATACCACCTTTGTTGGTTCAACAACCTCCCTCAACTTTACCTCCCAACGACCCTCTTCATCTTGAACGACCGAGCCTCGATACAATTCTTCGCCCACCCCCAAAGGGTGTTGTTCAAAAGTTCGCCTTCAACCCTTATGCACGTGCTGCTTAGAACTATAGTATTGTAGAAGATCTGGTGCAAGCACCTTCTGTGATGTCAGCTCTCAAAGTCCTTCATAGTTTCCCTACTCAATGGAAGGCACTGCTAAAGGATATCGGTGGAATTGATCCTACGGATACAAATTTGATAATATTTTACCTCGAAGATCACATTCCGAGACTCCCCCCTCAACTATCATTCCAAATACAAGTTGTTGTCTCTGACAAGAACATCTGTCAGACTATTATTGATGAGGGTGCCTCCATGTGTGTAATGTCTGTTGCCTATTGGAAGGCCATCGACTCTCCTCCTCTTACTGAATCACATAACACGCTTAAAGCCTTCAATGGCTCTGGATTTAAACCCTACGGTGCACTTCCTTTGTTGTCTATTACGTTGGAAGGCAAATCGGTCAATGTTGAAGTTGAGGTCTTTGATGCACCTCTCGATTATAACCTTTTACTTGGCCATAGCTGGATTGATGCGATGTGTGCAGTTGTGTATACTCTTTTCCATGTTATCCATTTTCCACATCAGGGAAAGGCATTACTGTCGACCAGCTAGCCTTTTTCAACTTTGACACCCGTACTAGCAACATACCTTTTATCTCGAAGACACTGCCTGGGTATGAGAACATCGGTGTGGGCCTACTTAAAGATTCAACTCTGATGGATACATTCTCAATCCCACCTCTCGATGTTCCACCTTCTTTGGTTGCCTTGATCAACATGATTGCCACCTCCATTTGCAAAACTCACACATCTTCCGACCCGTGGGTCATACCCAAACCTGGTGATTATCCTCGCTACGACGACCAAATGCCTTTAAGTCCAGTTGAATCTTCCTATTAAGCCATTCAATTGATAACCCCTTATACCCTCTCTCTCGGTGATTCATCTCTTGACCCATTCCATGTTATTTTTCCCACGGACAAGATGATTATGTCAGTTATGTTGATGGAAGACACCCCTTGGGATGATGGACATCATCATTCCATTCTCTTCCTCAAACAACACACAATCGAGAGTTACCAACGCATCTCGACTCCATCGACTGTTGTTTTCATTTCCTCTGTTCCCAAGTCGACACACGATGTGTTATATGAAGGGAACTTAAGTAATATTTTGCCCACCATCCCCCTCGACATATCAATTAAACCTTGAGTTGTTGAAAATGTTCACATCAGAGCTTCATGCTCCATTGACGAGGTTGTCCCATATAAATCACTTTTTCAAAAGTTTTGTGACATCTTCGCTTGGAGCTACGAAGAAATGTCGGGTATTGACCCCGATATTGTTGTACATGAAAATAATACGTACTCGGGCGCTATACCCGTCTGGCAGAGACTTCGTCCGGTCCACCCCCGTAAAGCAGCTGCCATCAAGCTTGAAGTCGAAAAACTTCTTAAAGCTGACTTTATTTATCCCGTGGCTTTAACTGATTAGGTATCCAATCTCGTTGGGGTTAATAAGAAACAAGGTACGATCCGTGTCTGCGTCGATTATAGGGATATCAATCAAGCTTGTCCTAAGGAAAACTTTCCCACCCCCTTCGTTGACCAGATCGTTGATGATTACACCGGGAGTGAAATATTATCTTTAATGGATGGTTTCTTCGGATATAATCAAATCAACATCTTGCCCGCGGATCAACACAAAACCGCTTTTATTTGTCCTTGGGGCATCTTTTCCTACCGAAAATTACCCTTCGGTTTAAAGAATGCTGGTGCGACTTTTCAAAGTGCCATGTCTTATGCTTTTTATGATATCAAGCACATTGTATAGCCATATCTAGATGACCTACCGACACATTCCATGCATCATAGTGACCACCCGACACACCTCCGAGCCATTTTCCTTCGTTGTCGGTTCTATCATATATGCTTAAACCCACACAAATGTGTTTTCTGTGTGGATTCCGACTGACTTCTATGTTTTATCATTTCATGCCAGGGGATCAGGGTTGATCCTTTGAAAGTTGAGGCGATCCTCAATCTCCCTCCTCCTTCTTCACTTCGCCAGCTTCAAAGTTTGCAAGGGAAGGCAAACTTTTTACGTCGTTTCATCCCAAACTACTCTGAATTAACGCTTGGATTTACTTGACTGCTAAAGAAAGGTTATGAGTTCGTATGGGATTCTACTGCCAACAAAGCTTTTGAAGCTTTGAAACTGACTTTAACCCGTACCCCATTACTTTTCCCACCCGATTATAGTCGAGATTACCTCCTTTATCTCGCTGCTTCGGACTCTACCATCGCCATGGTTCTAGTCCAAGAAGATGATTCACATGATGAACATGTCATCTATTATTTGAGTCGGAGTCTCACGACTACCGAAACCAAATATTTACGTCTTGAAAAATTGGCCCTGACAGCTGTTCAAGCTGTCCAACATTTTTGTCACTACATCCTATTACGCAAGACAACTATAATTTTCGATTGCAACCCTATGAAACACATTCTTACATGCCAATTGCTAGGGGGAAAGTACTCTAAATGGTTAGTGATTCTCCAAGAGTTTGACTTAGAGTTCGGACGCGCTAAGTCTAAAAAATCATTGGTGTTTTCCGAACTAATGTGTGACCTTCCCTGTACTAAGACACAAAACGTAGCAGAGGATTCTTTCCCCGATGAATCCCTTTTTCTGATCAGTTTCGATGACCTTTGGTATGGATATATCATTGTATATCTATAGACTTAGAGCTTCCACCCCGATCTATCTAGCGCTAACCATCGTCGTATACGATATCAAACTCATCAATATATCATCCTCGGTGACACTCTTTTTTGCCGTGCAGTTGACTCCGTTTTTCAACGATGTCTCACCTATGACGAGGCTGAGAAAGCATTGAATGACTGCCATTCTGGAGCATGTGGTGGTCACATGTATGGGTATGCTACCGCCCAAAATATCTTACGAGCATGATATTTTTGGCCTTCTTTATTTAAGGATTGTATTTCCGCCGTCCAAAAATGCCATGCTTGCCAAACATACAATAATAAAATAAGATCACATCCCACTCCTTGACACCCTGTACTTTCCGTCGGACCTTTCAAAAAATGGGGTATCGATTTCATGACATGTAACCCTCACTCGGCCGGGGGGCATGCATACATTATCGTAGACATGGATTATTTCACAAAATGGGCCGAGGCGATGCCTACATTCGACAATATTGGAAAAACTACAGCCCTTTTCATATTTAATCATATTATTACCCAATTCAGGATCCCACAAGCTATCGTTACTGATCACGGTAGACATTTCTGAAACTTTATGATGTTTGAGCTTACCGACAAGTTGGGTCTTCGTCATGAAAACTCAACCCCCTACTATTCACAGGCCAACGACCAAGTTGAAGCAATAAATAAAATCCTTATCACTATGCTTCGTCGGATAATAGGAATCCATAAGGCTAGTTGGCACACGATGTTGTTTTCAACATTATGGGCCTATCGGACGTCCATAAAGTCTACTATGGGATTTACCCCTTTTCAACTAGTCTACGGCATTGAAATCGTTCTCCCGATTGAATGTGAAATACCATCTTTGAAGCTAGTCGTCAAACTTCTCCCAAACACCTCTGCCGAAGAAGAATGTCTAT
>JASDQU010101228.1:219890-236803 GCA_032191745.1 Picea mariana | reverse complement strand
ATATATGTAGTGCAATGACGTTTATCTGTGTGTGTATAAGCGGAGGGCTGAAGACGAAGGTGACGAATCTGACAGAGAGACCCATCGATTTACAGGTAAGAGTGGGATCCATTCTGAAGAAGGCGTACACTGTGAAAGCCGGCAGAGGAAAAACTTTGGACTGCAGAAAGATCTACATGTCATATGCTCCTTCAAGAAGCCACAGCGCTGCTGCTTTCTATTACGATGACAATTGCCAGCCATACGTTTGGATCCACAGTCCCACTGAGTTCAACAGGATGGTGAAGCAGCAGTATATTGGTTTGGAGGATTTGAGAGACTATTCTGAAATCAAGATTTGCAGAGAGGCAGGGAGAAGCAGTTTTGTTGTGTACAAGAAGCCCAGGTCAGATATTTGCTGAGGACCCATCCAACCATAAAAGTTTACACCATTTTCTTGTGGCGATATTGATGTATAATACTGTGTTTTTTTTTTTTAACTTACATTGGTCGGCTAAGGTGGTAGATTCTCTCTCTATATATAGATAGAAATCCATGTGAACTTTCACTTGAGTGACATGTTCTCTGGTTTTTTAAATAAGTTCACATCATTTTATTTTAATAGATTTATATGTATCATGGATATGTATTTCATATTAAAATGTTTTTTTAATATGAGATATCAATGCTTTTTTATGCCTTGTACATGTTTTTTTAGTATGAATTGGGTGATATAAATTTACACAAATCATTAAATTTTGTTGTTCAAAATCTATTTCTGAATGCGTGATATAAATTTACACAAATGATTATTTTTTGTTGTTTAAAATCCATTTCTGAATGCAGAAATAGAATCAGCGTATTAAAAAACTCCTGGAGCACTAGGATTATACAGAAATAATCACTCAAATCTACTAATCTAACAATTTCTGGCATAATTTCAAGCAAATTTCTAACTTACTGTTTTTTTTCCTTCTAAGTTCACTAAATTAACACATATTAAATTGATTACTTTTTAGTTCAATGTGCAATTAGAAGATGATTCTTTTGTTAAGTTATCTAGAGATGTAGTTTTTTCCCTTATCCATTTATTAGTTCACCAACTGAACATATATTAAGTTGTTTACTTTTTACTTCAACTTCATAATATGATAGATGTGCAAGTAAATCTAAAGGTTTCCATGATTTCATGTTTATGACAGTTTTTTGTGAACTTGAAAAAAGTGTTTTTTCAAAATAATATGTTTTTACAAGAGCATCATTTTCCACTTATCATTATTACATATTATATTCTTTACCACTTTATCATTTTATGAATTAATTTTTTTCTTTAATAAATATTGATATTTAAATTGAATTTTAAAATATTATTATCCTAAATCAATTTTTTTTAAGATGAGACATGGTTGTAAATGCACTTAATTATTCTCTAATAATCTTTAAAAAAATGCTAAATATAAAAAATAAAATTTGGAAAAGAATTTTGGTCACTAAATGTTTTTTCTTTTTTGACAAATTTCTTAATAAAAAACACAAAGAATAAGATTTGGAAAAGAATCTTGATCACTAAATGTTTTGCATTTTTTACAAGTTTCTTAATCAAAAACACATTACCCTATAGTTACTAAACAAATATTAAAGTGCAGGTTACAAACTCTTTAATACTGAGATGTAAATTTCAATATCTATCTATTTTTTAATGGTATTTATATTTCCTAAAGTTAATATATAGTTTTTTTTTCAATTTTAATTATGAATTAATATTATATTATATTTATTAATTATTTTTTTTTAACTGATATCAACATTATAAACTGAAACCTTTCACTCAACTAAACTATAAATTATAAAAAATGTCACTTAATACAGAAAAAATTAATTATATCTTTTATGAAAAATAAAAAGAAATATCCAAATTTTAACATTTAAAAAATGAAAAAATAACCTTTTAAATCATTACCCTTAATTAGGATCCAAAATAAAACTTATAAAACATCACCATATAAATATAATTTTAATATATATAATTTTAATTATTTATTTTTTAAATATACTTATATATTTAATATTTATATATATTCAATATTCCTTCTTATTCGATAAAATTAATATTTAATGTGCCATGTATGTTTAATGTTTAAGTTATCTGTATTATTATTTTGTAATTTGCAGCATATATCATAAAAAATGAGGAATGGGTAACAAAAAAAATAGTGCAAAGCCTATTATTAATTTTAAAAAAAGGACAAGGGTGGCGGAAAACAAAGTAAAAAGCACATTATAAAACAAAACGAGAACATGGATGGTGGAAAATAAAGTACAAAGAGAAAAGGTGATGAGGGTCTTATTGCTAAGCTCAAGAAAGAATAAGTTAAGTATTGTTTATTTAATCCTTTTAGAAATGATCTTAATCATGTTACTCGCGTGATCTTAGTTTCATGTTCATCTTATTCCATTCAACTTTTTATTGATTGAATTTTAATTCTTTAATTATCTTATTGTCTCTTTTTAAGAAATAGAATGGTTGAGATGTCAACTAGTGGATTTCCATTCATTTTCCTTCAAAACCAAGGATGTCAACTAGTGTATTCCCATTTTCCATGAGAAATGGTGACCACAAAATAAAGTGATTATTGAAAGAATTTCTCTCTAATTTATCACCATGTCATTTTATGAACAACTTGAATATTTCAAAGGCTTTCCAAATTCTATTCATTACTAATAATTGTGCAAGAGAACATTACATAGTTTTATGGATTCAATAGCTTGAATAATCCATGTGTTACAAATAGTTTGATATTGAGTGTACACATGTTGATAATTCCTAAGTTGTCATTTTCTGAGATAAATGCTCCTAGCCACTCCATGGAATCTCTTTTGATTTACCCATATGTATAGTAGCAATACTCTAATAACTTTTCGTTGATAGGACATGACATTATAAAAGGAACCCAAGAATGGGAGTAATTAATATGTGACCACTAGTACTTTGTGCAAATATAAATCGAGCTACGAGAGACTTTGAAGTAATTAATGTGTGACCACTAGTACTTTGTGCAAATATAAATTGAGCTATGGGAGACTTTGGATTGTGTAGCCACTTGGAATGTTTATTTTACTCTTTTCTTAACATGTTGTTGAAGCTCAATATGAGAGTTCAAAAGGATTAGAAGATTTCCAATGATTTAAAATTGTGTCCTAACTAGGTTGAAGGATAGTTGATATTCTTTAAGGTGGAAATCAATCATCATAAGCATGAAGTTCCTTCAACTTGTGGTGAAGTCAATGGCTCACATTTTATGTGATATTATAGGATGTCATATTTAGAAAAACAAGATGTACATTAAAACTATATTTTATTATGTATAATCATAATATAAATACAACTACGAGTAGCTTAAGATAGATAGTTATTTTAAGGACACAATCTAGATAGTTGAGATAATATCTCAACTCTCCGTAACAAACTCAAACCAAATACTAATCATGACATTTGACCATTATTATCCTATACTCCTCCTTAATGGAGAACCATTTTTTTTTGTTTTTACAATATAGAAACTACATACAATTCATATATGTCATGTTTGTCCGGCTGGTCTTCATTAGCAACTCTACACACTCTGCAATCTCCGGTTTTCGCTCTTTTCTTCTCCACAATTTCGAGCTACCACTTGATTCATTTAAAGTACAACTGCTTCAGACCATCATTGATGTATTTGTAGGACTGACACTTCTTGACTACCCCAAAGTATAGCCTTGACACTGCATTAACCTATGGATACACTACCATCTGTGAAATTCCCCCGAAGAACAAATTTTCACAGTTATATAGGACAATGATCTAATTACTGGATATTTTCAGCGGTCAATCATACAACTGACCTTCTTTAAACAATACACAAAGTACAACCTATAACTGTTGATCTTGAAGCACCGAAGTACAACAAGAATATCCAGTATAATGTAGACATAATCAAATCTGTGATGTGTTCCCTTGGCACTGAAGAACGTTGAGAACCACTGATTTAAATCATGTTACTTTGTACGTTGATTGGTTCTCCTTCATATAAATTTTACAAACCAAAAAATACACTCCCACTAATTAATATAACTAATACAAACTAATTAATATAGCTACCTTTCATTGCTTTTTACGAACTCCGGTAAATAGGAATAGGAGGAAGAGGTTGCAAATTCAAAATGAAAAACACTACTCCATGTGGAATATGATATTTTTCCTGCATCCTTGACTCCTTTGTTCATATTGTTGAAGGACAACATATGTGGCAGAAGCTGCTTGATCAAGAAGGAAATGGAGCATAGCGACTTTCTCCCCTCTCGCTGGTTGTACCTCGTAACCGTAGGTCACCCAGGATAGCTCCAACTAGTGATTGGTGTCACTTCTAGATGGCTTCACGAGTAGTGTATCACACTCTTCTCTTTTTGTAGATATGGAGACAACAACCCACTCTTCTTTACGTTTAGTTGGCAGTGTTTATCTCACAAAAAACACATACACGCTAGAACTCAAACAAGCACATTATTCTCTGCAACAGTGAGATTAATCCCACAAAACATTCAAATTCAATCCTTCACGCAGATCTACGTTGCATGCACAAATCACGATCAGTTGAAGGCATTGGATTATTGATCATCATGCATAGGTCGCGGTCAGTTGAAGGAACCGGGTTATTGATCAACAAATCTCCACACAGCCACACCAAAAACAAATTTCACACCAACAAAGGAAAAAATAAAACACACACACTCATATATTTACATAGTAACAACCCTCAGATCTCTTCAGTCTTTCTGAGCCCTCCCGTGAGGGAGTCAAGCTCAAATGAGCTTTGATACCAAATTGCAAATAAGATTCACATCAAAAACTATATTTCATTATGTATAATCATAATATAAATACAACTACAAGTAGCTTAAGATAGATAGCTATTTTAAGGACACAATCTAGATAGTTGAGATAATATCTCAACTCTCTGTAACAAACTCAAATCAAATACTCATCATGGAATTTAGCCATTATTCTCCAACAGTCACAACCAAGTTAGTTGTATTCCCTTCTCATGATGAGTGATGTGTTATTATAAATATGTATGGCCAAGCATAAGTGATTTGGGAATTTTTAAGAATTAGGGTTTTTATCCTCTACATTAAATGTTCCTTAGTGTAAGTGTATCACATTAGCATAGGTAGAAATGAAGAGAGAGAATAAATCCAAAAGAAGATAACAAATCAACATAAGCTATTGGATCAAACACATATTTGTAACATTTGTTTTTCTTTTTAGGATGGGGTGTCAAGAATGAGAATGGTGATAGAGGCTACATGGTAGACTGCAATGGGGAGGTGATGGAATGGAACCTTAGAGTTGTAATGATCTAGCAAGGCTTGGTGGTAATTATTCTCTTGAATGAACAAACCACCTGCCAATAGTGGGGCAAGCTTCTTAATCTTTTCTTTTCATGGAGGATGGCTCACCATTATAGATTGTCATGGCTTGGGTTGCTAATATGGAATTATTTAATAATATGGAGAGTCACACTGATACTACATGCATATAGAGGAAGGTAACCATGCTTGGGATTTGTTCTAGCAGTAACATCATTGATGTCTTATACAAGCACTTTTTTCTTTCTTGGATGATTTATCTGGGTAGGAGAATGGATTACAATATGCCAAAGATAGTTTATGATACTCCAAAGATCATTCGAGGTAGAGAAAGTGCTAGACCTAGGGGCAGACCTCCCAAAGCCAACAATAGAAAGAAGAAGACGTTAGCATTGAAATTCACATCATTTGGTAGTTTTGGTTTTGGATTTTTTCAATATTTCATGATGCAAAATATGACACACTGGGGGACACTTTAATTTTCATTAGTTTAGTGTCACTACAACTCATTTTTGCATCATTATGATTGAGACAATAGAAAAAAGGTGTCATGTTAGAGTCATATTTGCATAATTTGTATGCTTCTAAGGTCAAGTTAAAGGATTTTTTAGCAATGTTTGAGAGTTTTATTTGTGATGTGTATCTACTTATAGTTGCTAGTATTTAACTAATATGAATGATTATTAATTAATTAAATATTAATAATTGATCAATTGCGTTGATTAATTACAAATAATGTACAAGCATAATATAATTAACATGAAGCATAAAATACTTCTTAGCATTGCTTCAAATTCCATTGAAAGTCACTTGAGGCTTAAGAGAGGATGGAATATTGTTGTTGTTTCCTTGCTAAATTATTGATAATATCAAAAGTGTCACATCCCGCTCTTGCACGCACTGAGCGAACTTATTCTTTGAGGACACTTGCTTGCAAGTGATCCAGATTATTATACCATTAACCGTTGATTATTATTATGAGGCATTATGGATGTGATTATATGTTATTTTGTTGTATTGAACTAGACAAGTGTTATTGACTCGGTTCTCCTGAGTGTGCAGGATTTGGACCTCAAGGATGATGAGGCATCGATGAAACCCTTGGACTCTGGATCAATTCAGGGAGTGGATTATTGGGGTTTGATTGTTGTATATACATGGCATATGTGCATCTGATTAGATGTTATGATTATGGATTTTGTTCTTACATGATTCATTGATGATGCAGGCTGACGATAGCTTGTCAACCAGACTCACATGTGGAGTAGAGGGGTCACGCACAACTACCAGAAATGTTGAGGGATAGGTGTGGACAGTAGCCCTGCCACAACCTACTAGCACTCCCATCGTGGCTTGAACTGTAGGTTAACGACTACCTAGTTCGAGAAGACCCACGATGTCGTGAGAGCAGACTGCAACAGTTGCTCACGATGATTCTAAGGGGTGCGCAATAAGGCAGGGGCCTTATTCCTTAGAGGTCCTTAGTCTCCCACAAGATCACCTGGAGGAGTATTGACTCCAGGGGTTTTTGATGTCTATCAAGTTAGTCAAGAAGCGAGTGTCACCCTTGGAGCATGTAGTGCATCCTGAAGGGCACGTCGCGCAAGGGAAACAGAATGAGGCGAGTGGAACCCTTGGAGCACCTAGTGTGTCTTGAAGGGCACGTCGCGTTGTTAACTAATAAGAGAATAAACCTAGATGGTATTAGAACGAATAACGTGATAAGAAAGATTTAAAAACATTTTCCCTAATAAAATGTCGTCCAGCCTCGAAAATTAAAATCTAGGTCTAAAGTAATACTTGTAGTAAATAATAATAATAATAATTAAACATGTGATGAAAAGGGGGTAAGAAACTTGATTAAATTATTGAGGGATTTAAAATGATTGTTTTGTACACATGCTAATAAAAATATATTAATTAAAAAGAAAAAGGGGAAAAAGATAATTTTCTACACTTACTAAATTGAGTTTAGATAAAAAGGGAAAGAGGGAAATTTAAAAGAATTAGGAAACTAAGAGAAAAAGGGGGAAACTAAAGGAAAAGGGAAAAATTGAGTTTAGATAAAAAGGGAAAGAGGGAAATTTAAAAGAATTAGGAAACTAAGGGAAAAAGGGGGAAACTAAAGGAAAAGGGAAACATAAGGAAAAAGAAGAATGACCAACTTAGCAAGGAATCTTTCCTTTAAGAACTTTTTAAATTGAACTCAACTAGTAAATTAGTAAGGGGGAAAGTCATTAAATTGTGTAAGGGAATATGGAGACACCTAGGAGCTATTTTAGGAATGATTTTAGGTGGGTGAGAGAAATAGGAGTAATTAAATAATTAATGAAATTAATTTCTGGTGCAACGAAGGGGATGGGTGACACATGTATGGGGAGGATTTTTCTGAATTAAATTATTGAACAATAAATTAAATGGGAATTTGGGAAAGTAGTGACTTAGAAATTCTATATAAAGGAGGGAGGAGGAGAAGGATGGATCTCCTCTGCTATGCATAACGTTACGCTGCATAATTTTAGACTTGACTAACTCATCTTGTGGGAGTTGGGATACCCAACTCGATGAGGAGTGGTAGCTCGGCCTTGTGAGGCGAGCTAGGAGCTAGTTGTTCTTTGGTTCAATGTGCATGGCCCCTTTACGACTCGGGGGGATAAGGGAGAAGAAGAGTACCTCTAGTGTTGGTTGGGAGGTACCGGTGAAGTCTCATCGGTCGGCAAGTTGGAGCGGCATGGAGCACGCGAGACAACGACTCAGAGCGGACGATTTGGGCTACGGTACCCATGCTCTTATTCTGCATGGTATATTATTATTGACTTTACGCCTTCATTTTTGTACTTTTAATTGTGTAAAGAAAATGTTTGACTTAGCATTTTAACTGGGAACTTAAACTCCCCATAGCCTTAAGCTTGTTTCTTGACTTGATTCCCTAGGCATTCGATCCTTGAATGTTGTGATTGTCCTATTGGTTTTAATTTATTTTTATGAAGAGTTATGCCTAGTATACGTCTTGATCCCTAGTTCGTCAGTCCATGCCTTAGCAGTCCGCTAGGAGCCGAATTGACAGTCACTTCGGTGCATAGCGACCTATAGATTCTAATGCCCTTCTTTTTTGTGCGTGGATGACGAGCGACAGATTCTTTTCCTGACTATCTACCGCTGTTGATGGTTCTTGGTTGAGTGATTTTCTTGCGCCTTGTTGCGATTGATTACCTCCGCAATTGTTTATCCCTTCCCTTAGCGAACCGTTTATGATCCTCTGCATTGATGCATTTCTTGGCGAAGTAACTCTATGTTTTAATACCTTTCTTGGCAATTTATGTTTGCGTTTTTAATATTGGTACGACAATAAAATTATGCTTTTAATGGCAGCGAAACTATACCTGTTATGCTTGCATTTTTAATATTGTTATGAAAGTATTTTACAACAACATCTAATGATAGCGAATTTCATGGTGTACCTACGTTTTGTTTTTACCATCTCTTGGTTGCTACTTAAACTTTTAATTACTGCAAATTTACTCTTGTATTGTCTGCGATTTCTTATAAAAAACTCAGCGAAATTGTTATATTAAAACACAACGATTGATTGATAAAGCCACACTGCTAATGCAAGAATTTTGGATAGCGGATCCTCTGGACAACGATTGTCAATTCGATTTTTGACAATTCGTTTTACCCATTCCTTTTTACCAACTCATTCTCTTTTTATTTTTACCCATTGGTGATTACCAAATATTTATTTACCAATTAGCTTTACCAATCCATTTTCACCCAAGTCGTTTTTGTGGGCGTTTTATACAGCTTGTTCTTGGCATTTTCACCCAGCCATTCACTCCATTCATGCCCAGTAGTTCACCAGTGAACTTAATGATTTTGCACATCGAATTTTTATCATCGTGTGCTTAAGTGTATGGCTGCGTGTTGACAGTAATATTAATTAATTGTTGACTGCGTTATGATAGTATATATTCCCTGCGTGAGGGCGTTTTTATGATGCGTCTACATTGCTATAGGGTTCCCAACATTTTGAGTTCAATCCATGCGTTTTATATTCACACCTTAGATGCGATTGTATATATATCATGTGGCAGCTAATTAAATGGATATTGGCAAAGAGTTAATGGTGGAGTTAAGTCCATATATAATAGACATCAAATTCATACACATATTTCAGCCAACTTTATCATGTAATTACTCTATGAGTCACACCTTTAATTTCTGCGTCCCTCGGTAAATTTTACTGCGTTTTTTCATTACCTTTGATAGAGATTTAATAGACTGTGTATTCAACGCATTTGGGACTGCGTTTCAGTGTATATAAAGACTATGGTTTCAGAATTTTTAGACCGTGTTTCTAGCATGTTTCTAGACAACATTAGCATATCCAATTAATTCAGCAAGGACATTTAAAGGACAACAAGTTATACTTAAAAAGGAATGATTCATGTATTGAAGGAAATTTAATGATTGCATTACATCCCTTGCTATATTTATAATGATAGTGATTTAATGATTGCAATATATCCAATATTGATATAATGATAGTGATCATAATAATAGAAATAAAATGAATGCATTATATCCCTGTATATATATCCCTTGCGATATTATTACTGTCATATCCTCGATTGCGATTTATATCCCCATAGTTAGCGTTCATATATGGTGACATCATTTATAGGTTGTACAAAGTTTTGATATTGATATGCTAGACAGCCCATCATAAGATGACAACATTGATCTAGTAGACATCAATGTTATTTAATGTTTCAGTTTAAAAGTTAGCATTTTTAGTTAAAAAAAAAAGGGTTTTATCTTGTTTTAAAAGGCACGTTTCCTATTTGTTTCAGTTGGAAGATAACGAATTCCTCCTTAGGAAATTACTCACCTGATTTTGGAGTTGGAAATAGTCACACTGAGCTAATTGTTGGGATAATGATTATTCAAGGTGTACAGAGTGATGTACATTGCATTAGAATCCATTACGCAAGGAATTTAATGTGTTGTGTGAATGCTATGGTCATCAGGTTTCCTCACGTCTTGTTGACTTGTCGGTTGGGTGCTAGGGATAATCATCATGTGTTGGGATGGTTAAGTTGATCTCCTAGAGCGTTGAATTTTAGCTGGTGTTGAGGGTTTAGTTATGTTGTTGCGCCATGGTTGTTGTCATGCCTATCACCTAACGACTGCATGATCCCCGATGAGGGGATCATTGTGCACCCTAATGTATATAGGAGAACAATAACTTTACCGGAGTCTGTGCTTCTCGTTGTGGGCATTTGTTCGTTGTAGTTGTTGTTGGTGTTTTGGGTTGTAACGCATTCATGCGTTTGGTTTTGCATGTCATAGAGGTTCTAGTACTAGTCATCAAGACCGTTGTGTTGGGATTGTGGATGATTATCCTTAGCTTGTAGGTTTTTTCGTGTTGTGTCGGGCGGGTAGTCATTTCCTTCTTGAGCTATGCATGCTTCGCCCAGTTGCTTGTTGTGCTAGTGCGTGGATTCATTGTTATTTGTTGCCTGATTTGCGTGCGTGTGTTCGTCGTCAGGTTGTGTGGTTCAACTGTTTTTATCGTTTCCTTCCTGCCTAAAACAAAAAAAAAATTGCACTTTTCGCTTCGCTTGGATTCGTAATGATTGGGGACGTTACATATGGTATCAGAGCGGGTTCAACCTGTGACTGTGGATCGCTAGGCTTTCCACTGCAGTAAATCCATGAGTATTATCCCTTGCATTAATTAAAAACCTTAACGTGTCCATGTGGTGATCGCATTTAGAGGACACCTCAGAGGTTCGCAACGTGGTGTCGTGGAAGGAGGTGCGACGCCTCTAGAAGTTCCCGCACCCTCGGAGTCGAACCCCCAAGGGGAAGGGAAAGTTCTTGGGCTGGATTCACTTGTTGTAAGGGATGATGATGGTCTGACAAGGCCCTTCCAGGTAATGTCAAAGGGCCTTGATTCACCATCGGTACTGAGAAGAGGCCAGGGCACCTCTACCCCTGAGGGTCCACAATGCACCCTAGATAGTACCATTAGAATCCATCGAGAACTCGGGAGAGTTGAGTCCTCGAGTCCACGAGTTTCGCAGATGGCTATTCCATTGAGGCATGGTTGTAGAGAAAGGCATTGTGCTTTACGCTTCATGATTACGACCTTCAGCATGAAGGTCTGCATGGTGGTCTTTCAACTAAAGAGGAGCGCTATTCTATGGCGGAAGACACTCCTGCCACATTTGAACATGGTCATAGATGATGTGTCATGGGAATTGTTCGAGGAACGGTTCCAAGAGAGGTATCTTTCTGAGAAATTCGTTGATTGTCATCTCAACGAGTTCGACGCCTTACGACAAGGCAGTCACACGGTGCTCGAGTATGAGGCCCGTTTTGGAGCTGCTTCAGTATGATCTGCACCAAATTACCCATATACTTAAGGTCAAGAAGTTCGAGTTTGTCCTTATTGTTAGAATTCAACTTCTACTTCGGTTACCAAGAATACTGGACTGAAGAAAGTGTGTTGGATTGTGGGGATCCACAGTACCATCACTACTACCCAGAGGAAAGGGTCGGAGCATCTGGATCAGCCAGACCCACTACCATGGGTGTTTTGGGCAAGGCCCATCGGATTCATGCAGTGGTAAATAACCACCAGGAAGAGTACCAGTCAAATGTGCTCAAGACGTCAAGTACCATTGCTGACCAGACCCTTAGTATTTGATAGATCTCGGTGCTACCGAGAGTTTCATTTTTGGTGCAACGCTAAAAAGGGATTAAGGAAAAGGTAGTCGAACAGGATGAGATTATCTTTGTAGAGATGGATTCGGGATCCAAACAGAAGGTTGGAGGAAGGGTTATGGGTTGTACCCTTAACCCGGGAGAGTTTGTCACCAAGGCCAACCTGTATGTCATGATATTAGGATCTTATGACGTTGTGATCGGTATGGACTGGTTGGAATCACATGAGGCGATACTCAACTATAAGACGAAACGATTGAGTTGGTCGATGATGAGGGACAGAGACACGTGATTGTAGGACAGAACCAGGGAGTTTCCCTGAGGTTCATCTCCTCCTAGCAGCTACAAAAGAGCATGTGCAAGGGATGTAAGCCTTATGCGGTTCTTGCGTTAAACAAAAAGGGAGTAGTGGAAGGTCTAGAACACTTTCTGGTGGTGAGAGAGTTTGCGGACGTCTTCCCGGAGGAGTTACCTGGGATGCCGCTAAAGAGGGAATTGGAGTTTACCATAGACCTAAAACCAGGGATTGAACCAATAGTGAGAACGCCTTATCATATGTCAACCCCAGAGTTACAGGAGTTGATAATGCAACTGAAGGATTTGTTGGACCTGGGACTTATACGTCCAAGTGTGTCACCATGGGGTGCACCTATTGTTTTCATATGAAAGAAGGATGGGTCGTGGAGACTCTGCATTGACTACCATCAATTGAACAAGGAAACGATCAAGAATTAGTATCTGTTGCCGAGGATTGATGATCTGTTCGATCAGATGAAGGGTGCAATGGTGTTTTCAAAGATCGATTTGTGATTAGGGTATCACTAGTTATGAATCAAGGAGGATGACGTCCCTAAGACCACTTTAAGACAAGGTTTGGACATTACGATTTTACTATTTTACCATTGGGAATGACAAACACCCCAAGGGTATTTATGTGTTTGATGAACGGGGTGTTCCACGAGTACTTGGACAAGTTTTTCCAAGTATTCATTGAAGATATTTTTATTTACTCTCGGACGACGAAGGAGCATGACGAGCACTTTCACTGGGTACTACAGTGTCTGCAAGAGCATAAATTGTATGGGAAGTTGTCCAGATGCTCATTTTATCAATCGAAGATTCATTACTTAGTGCATGTCATCTCCGACAAAGGTATCGTCGTGGTTCCAGCAAAGGTCGAGGCTATTATGAAATGTCCTGCACTGACGAATGTCCCAGAAGTGCGTAGCTTCATGGGTTTAGCAGGATACTATCGACAGTTCATTAAGGGATTTTCGAAGATAGCAAATCTGATCATGGAATTGCAGAAGAAGAACAAGAAGTTTGTTTGGACCGAGAAATGCGTGAAAGCATTTCAGAGGCTCAAGGAGCTGTTGACAACAACACCGATACTAAAGGTCCCTTACATGGACGTGGACTTCTTGGTATGCACTGACACATCCAAGGAAGGCTTAGGCAGAGTCTTGATGCAAGACGGTTGAGTGATCACTTACATCTCAAGGAAACTGATAAGGCATGAGGAGAACTATGCGATGCACAATTGGAGTTGTTAGTCATTGTATATACCTTGAAGGTTTGGAGACACTACCTCGTTGGATGAAAATTCGAACTGAAGACAGACCACTGTGGACTACAACACATCTTTACGTAAAGCGACCTGAACGTGCGACAACGACGTTGGTTGAAATTGCTTAGCGAGTACAATTTTGAGATTACTTACATAAAGGGAACAATGAACCGAGTGGTAGATTCATTGAGTCGGAGACCACACATATTTTCGTTGTTTCCTCTTCAAATGAATCTACGTGAAAATATTCTAGATTTACAGCACGACGATGATTGGTACAAAGAGGTCGAGGATTTTATCGGACAAAACACAATGATGGTACCAAGATTTGAAGGATTTATGTTTGATGTCAATGGATTATTGAGGTTTAAAAATTGGATTTACGTACCACCGAACGACGAGTTGAGGAGTTTGATCCTAAACGAGGCTCACAGAGCAGTGTACATGGCCCACCTGGGGGTCACGAAGATAAGGGCGAGCCTTAAACCCTTATTCTTCTGGAAAGGAATGAAGGCATACATAGTCAACTATGTGGCTATATCTATAGAATGTGAGTAGGTAAAGGCTGAACATAGACATCTAGCAGGATTACTACAACCACACGCTATTCTGGAATCGAAATGGGAGGTTATTTCAATGGATTTCATTATTAGATTACCACTGATGGCAAGGAGACACGACTCGATTTTTTTTTGGTAGTCGACACTCTGATGAAGAGTGCTCATTTATTCCTATGCGTATGACATATCAGGCACCTAACATAGCTAGATTTTTCATCAGTGATATTGGGAGGCTGCATGGTGTACTTAAGAGGATTATATCTGATCGAGGATCGGTGTTTACTAGACTATTTTAGACTAGTTTCCAAGAGGCCTTGGGAACCCAACTTAACTTTAGTATTGTGTATCACCCGAAGACTGACGGGAAGACCGAACGAACAAACCAGACCTTGGAAGACATGTTGTGCATGTACGTGATGGACCAACATAAGTGTTGGGAATAATTCTTGTCACCGACAAAATTCGCTTATAACAACAGTTACCAAAGCACCATTAATATTTCGCCCTTCGAGTTTCTTTATGGGCGACTGTGTCAGACGCCTTTGAGTTGGGATCGACTTGAGGATAGGGTCCTGGTGGGACCAGAAGCGATCCAAGAAATGGAAGATTAAATGAAAACTATAAGATAAAGGATCAAGGAAGCATAGGATCAGCAGAAGAGCTATGTCGATGCGCTTCATGTCAAACGTAGTTATGATGTGGCGATCGAGTATTTTTGCGGCTGAAACCGCATAAGAGTTCGATCAAGTTTGGAAAAACGAGATAAACTATCTCCTAGGTTTGTGGGATCCTACGAGATTGTGGAAAGGAGAGGATCGTGGCCTAATGACTATCCTTGCTTGATTCTTGAGGCGTATGCATGATGTCTTTCACGTCTCTGTTTGAGACATTATGATTAGTGATCCTACACATGTTTTTACTTGAGAACCTTGCAGGTGACGGATGAGGGTGCGCTCACGGATGAGCCGATCCACATCCTGGATCATCGCATTCGACAGCTACGACGTCAAATAGTAGATGAGGTCAAGGTCCAGTGGGACAACTATAGTCCGCACCCGACGACCTCGGAGGACGCATATGATATGTGCCAACAAATTCCATTTTTGTTGGATAGATATACTTATGATACTAGGATACACATTACTTCGACACTTATATACTGTGAAACTTCGAGATGAAGTTTAGACCAAGAGGGGGTGTATGTAACATCCTGCTTTTGCATGCACTGAGCGAACTTATTCTTTGAGGACACTTGCTTGCAAGTGATCCAGATTGTTATACCATTGATCGTTGATTATTATTATGAGGCATTATGGATGTGATTATATGTTATTTTGTTGTATTGACTTAGATAGGTGCTATTGAATCGGTTCTCCTAAGTGTGCAGGATTTGGACCTCGAGGATGCTGAGGCATCGATGAAACCCTTGGACTTCGGATCAATTCAGGGAGTGGAATATTCGGGTTTGATTGTTGTATATATATGACATATGTGCATCTGATTAGATGTTATGATTATGGATTTTTTTCTTACATGATTCATTGATGATGCAGGCTAACGATAGCTTGTCGACCAGACTCACATGTGGAGTAGAGGGGTCATGCATGACTACCAGAGACGTTGAGGGAGAGGTGTGGATAGCAACCCTGCCACAACCTACTAGCACTCACGTCATGTCTCGAATTGTAGGTTAACGACTACCTAGTTCGATAAAACCCACGATGTTGTGAGGGAAGACTGCGACAATCGCTCATGATGATTCTAAGGGGCACGCAATAAGGAAGGGGCCTTATTCCTTAGAGGCCCTTAGTCTCCCACAAGATCACATGGCGGAGTATTGACTCCAGGGGTTTCTGATGTCTACCACGTCAGTCAAGAGGCGAGTGGCACCCTTGGAGCATGTAGTGCATCCTGAAGGGCACGTTGCACAAGAAAAATGGAAACAAGTGAGTGGCACCCTTGGAACACGTAGCGTGTCCTGAAGGGCACGTCGTGCAAGGGAAACAAAATGAGGTGAGTGGCACCCTTGGAGCACCTAGTGCATCCTGAAGGGCACGCTGTGTTGTTAACTAATAAGAGAATAAACCTAGATGGCCTTAGAACGAATAACTTGATAAGAAATATTTAAAAACATTTTCCCTAATAAAATGTTGCCAAGCCTCGAAAATTAAAATCTAGGCCTAAAGTAATACTTGTGGTAAAAACAAATAATAATAATAATAATAAAATAATAATAATTAAACATGTGACGAAAAGGGGGTAAGAAACTTGATTAAATTATTAAAATAAAATTATTGAGGGATTTAAAATTTTAAAAGGGAAATGATTGTTTTGTACACATGCTAATTAAAATTTATTAATTAAAAAGAAAAAAGGGGAAAAAGATAATTTTCTACACTTACTAAAATGAGTTTAGATAAAAAGGGAAAGAGGGAAATTTAAAATAATTAGGATACTAAGGGAAAAAGGGGTAAACTAAAGAAAAAGGGAAACATAAGGAAAAAGCAAAATGACCAACTTAGCAAGGAATCTTGTCTTTAAGAACTTTCTAAATTGAACTCAACTAGTAAATTAGTAAGGGGGAAAGTCATTAAATTATGTAAGGGAATATGGGGACACCTAGGAGCGATTCTAGGAATGCTTTTAGGTGGGTGAGGGAAATAGGA
>JASDQU010101228.1:189221-219374 GCA_032191745.1 Picea mariana | reverse complement strand
GACTGGATGGAAGCACCTACTTCCACTTATACAAGCACCAACTTGCATATAGAAAACTCTATGTTTTCCCAAGCACCACCCTGCCACCCTGTTTTCTAGGCACAACTAGATGGAAGCTACAACTCCCAATATTCAAGCACCAAGTCAAATATCAGAGGACCACAGTCCTCCCTAGCACCACCCTACCTCCCTGATTATAAATAAATGATTGAATAACCAACAAAACAGATAAATCGATTCTTACCACTTCTTCTTTGTTCTGTAAATCTAGTCTGCTTCTAACTATTCTGCAATTCTTCTCTTCCTCTGTCTATTCTGCAATTCTTCTCTGCTTCAAGTTGTTCTGCAATTCTTCTCTTGGTTTTGTCTATTCCTCATTTGTTACTGATCTTTGAGTTTTATCTCACACTACGCATACTGTCGGTCTCACATTGTGCATACTGTACTTTTCCCTTTTTTATAGTTCAACTCATTTTTCATTCAGAACGACCAACCACCCACAGTCACTACGTGTTTCTTTTATACAGTACAACCCCTTCAGTTACCCCTCAAATCCCTAGAACAACACTTCAACAACTGAAACGCCAACTGTCCAAGAACCATGATTTAGTTCTGCTAACTGAATTGTAACTAAACAATTAATCATGAAGAGCAACAGTAGCCCTTCGATCAGATTTCCAAGTATCCAACACCATTGGATTACAAGCACAGGGTCTCGCGTTGATTTTGCCATTTCGCATTTCAGCATTTCGACATTTCGGCATTTCTGTGGTGAAGAGTCTCAATTCTTCATGTTATGATAACCGAAAAGAAGCTTAGCTTGGTGCCAGATCCTCCCTCTCACATGACCACTGACGGTGACCACAACCTACACCAAAAGGTGTTTTTTGCATTTCAGCATTCCTGTGAAGAAGTGTCTCGACACTCCAAGTCGCAATCCCCGAAATGGAGCCAGATCAATGGTCCACAAAACTTCATAATTTGATCCCTTCTTTTCTTAATCAAACGGCTGACGGGATTTCAACGTTTTTCCCTTCAAGTCATCGTGACTCCAACATTATAAAATTCATGATCACAAAATCTCCGAAGTGATCGGATGGTTCACATAACCCACTAATATGGACAGTTCACGAGATTTCATAGTTTTTCCTTTCGGGTTTTCGAGACTCACAATAGTCCCTTTCGATATTTCACGATTTCATCATTCTTGTCATGAGTGTCCTTGACACCTCCAACTCCCGGTATACAAAACTATGAAATGGAGATTAAGTCGTGGTTTCGCATTTCGTGATTTCATCATTCTTGTCATGAGTGTCCTTGACACCTCCAAATCTCAATTTCTGAAACTCCAAAATGGAGATTAAGTCGTGGTTTCGCATTTCACATTTTTCTGTCGTGAGTTGCTTCCTTGACTCCTCCAACTCCCGGTATCTGAAACTCTGAAATGGAGTTTATGCTTATGATCTTGCCATGCGATCATCATTGCACTACTGGTCTTTCCACTTTCTATTGTTCGTCATCGTTAGGCTGAGCTTGCCATCAATGAAAGAAAAATACTCTGCCTTCTATCTTCCCGTAATCAATATGCCAACAATATGACATATGTGCATCTGATTAGATGTTATGATTATGGATTTTTTTCTTAGATGATTCGTTGATGATGTAGGCTGACGATAGCTTGTTGACCAGACTCATAGGTGGAGTAGAGGGGTCACGCACAACTACCAGAGACGTTGAGGGAGAGGTGTGGACAGCAGCCCTCCCACAGCCTACTAGCACTCTCGTCGTGGCTCGATCTGTAGGTTAACGAATACCTAGTTCAAGAAGATCCACGATGTCATGAGGGAAAACTGCGACAGTTTCTCACGATCATTCTAAGGGGCGTGCAATAAGGCAGGCTCATTATTTCTTAGAGGCCCTTAGTCTCCCACAAGATCACCTGGTGGAGTATTGACTCTAGGGGTTTTTGATGTCTACCAAGTCAGTCAAGAGGTGAGTGGCACCCTTGGAGCACATAGTGCGTCCTGAAGGGCACGTCACACAAGGGAAACATAATGAGGTGAGTGGAACCCTTGGAGCACCTAGTGCATCCTAAAGGGCATGTCTCGTTGTTAACTAATAAAAGAACAAACCTAGATGGCCTTAGAACTAATAACATGATAAGAATATTTAAAAACATTTTCCCTAATAAAATGTCGCCTAGCCTCGAAAATTAAAATCTAAGTCTAAATTAATACTTGTGGTAAAAATAATAATAATAATAATAATAATCATTAAACATGTGATGAAAAGGGGGTAATAAACTTGATTAAATTATTAAAATCAAATTATTGAGGGATTTAAAATTTTAAAGGGGAAATGATTGTTTTGTTACACATGGTAATTAAAATTTATTAATTAAAAAGAAAAACGGGAAAAGATAATTTTCTTCACTTACTAATTTGAGTTTACATAAAAAGGGAAAGAGGAAAATTTAAAAGACTTAGGAAACTAAGGGAAAAAGGGGGAAACATAAAGAAAAAGGGAAACATAAGGAAAAAAAACAGAAAGACCAGCTTAGCAAGGAATCTTGCGTTTAAGAAGTTTCTAAACTGAACTCAACTAGTAAATTAGTAAGGGGGAAAGTCATTAAATTGTGTAAGGGAATATGGGGACACCTAGGAGCGATTATAGGAATGATTTTAGGTGGGTGAGGGAAATAGGAGTAATTAAATAATTAATGAAATTAATTTATGATGAAACGAAGGGGATGGGTGACACATGTATGGGGAGGATTTTTCTAAATTAAATTATTGAACAATAAATTAAATGGGAATTTGGGAAAGAAGTGACTTAGAAATTATATATAAAGGAGGGAGGAGGAGAAAGACGGGGGGCTCTTTTGTAATGTGTAACATTACACTGCATAATTTTAGACTTGAATGACTTATCTTGTGGGAGTTGGGATACCCAACTCGGTGAGGAGTGGTAGCTCGGCCTTACGAGGCGAGCTGGGAGCTAGTTGTTCTCTGGTTCAGTGTGTGTGGCCCCTTTGCAGATCGAGGGGCTAAGGGGGAAGAAGAGTACCCCTAGCATTGGCTGGGACGTACCGTTGAAGTCTCATCGGTCGGAAAGTGGGAGCTACACGGAGCGCGAGGGACATCGACCAGGAGAGAACGACTTGGGATACGGTACGCATGCTCTTATTCTACATGGTAGACTATTATGACTTTACGCTTTCATTTATGTACTTTTAAATGTGTAAAGAAGGTGTTTGACTTAAAATTTTTATTGAGAACTTAAATTCCCCATAGCCTTAAGCTCGTTGCTAGAGTTGTTTGATGTGGCATTCAATCCCTAAATGTTGTGACTCTCCTGTTGGTTTTAATTTATTTTTATGAAGATTTTATGCCCAGTCTTCGTCCTCATCCCTAGTTTGTCAGTCCAGGTCTAAGCAGTCAACCAGGAGATGAATTAACGATCATCACTTCGGTTCATAATGACCTATAGATTCTAATGCCCTACTTTTCGATGCATGGATGATGAGTGAAGGTTGTTGCCTAGTTGTCTTCCCATGTCGATTTTTCCTGGTCGATGGATTGCCTTGCGCCTTTTACGAATGAGTACTTTTGCGGTTGTTTATCCTTTCCTTCCACAATCCGATTATTACCCTCTGTGTTTGATGAAATGATCTCTATGTTTTTAATGAAATGTCATCTGCATTTTTAATGCTTTTCCCGACGAATTTACTGTGTGTTTTTTATACATCTGATCTTCCTTTTTCTTTACAATTTTACCTCTGCACAATGATATTCTTGATGAATTTAGCTTGCATAATTGCTCACTAAAATGACATTTTATAAATTATTTTGTACTTTGTTTTGGGTGTACTAGCTGGAGACATTACTTGGGATACTCTATGATCTTCACCCTTCTCTTTTTGACTGCAATCATTACCATGTTGAGTGCATTTTCGAGACGTTTTTATTATTGTTGGGACTGTGATTTTCTTTAAAACTCAACGATTGAATGGAAACACACAACAAGGAATTGCTTGGAAGACAACAGAATTCTGCTCCACGAATTTGGCATCGCGCCCATTTTTATATCACTGCGATTTTTTTCTTAATAACCTCTGTGTTTAACAAGTTGTCTAAGAGATTGTTTTTGTTTTTCCTGCATCTGGATTGATGAATTACATATCTCAATTTATTCTGCAAGTTTTACTTCATACAACGATTAAATCAACTACATTCTCAACACAGTTTTAGGCTACATTTCAGCACCTATGTACGTGGCGTTCCATCTTATTTTGTACTTTGTTTGAATATATTGACCACTCTAGAACAGGTATCAAATGTTATGAGATAGCGTTGTAGTCAGCGAAATTATAGTTAAATTATAGATGTAGATTTACATTCAATTTATAGGGATAGTATACAACGATTTAGCGTGCAAACGATGGTGTATGGTGGGCGTATTTTTACTGTGTATTGGGTCACATGTCCTCTATGTTATTGGGTAGCATGTTCTTGTGTAATGGGTATCATTTTTACTATGCAGTGAGTGGCATATTTTACTATGTATGGGTAGCATAAATGGGTGTTTTTGTCGTGTGAATGACATGGTTTCTATGGAATATTGGTGGTGTCTTTAATAGCAAAGAATCACCCTTGATCTCTTGACAGCGTTTTAATTATTATGCAGACAATAAATTTTGACAGCCAAATTATGGTATGCATCTGACTGACAATGAATTTGTACACCTAGAGTGACTGCAAATTAAAAATAGTGGCTACGAATTTACCTGTAGTGACCTCATTCATGCACATGCAAGATCGTAATTACATATTAATTTCTGGTATGGTAAGAATGGACCTGTAGGAACATATGATCACTATTGGGCATTGTAATAGCCTAAACCATTTCATAAGAATCAGGCCGACTATCGCCAGAATTCATTGTCACCTTCTTACCTCCTTGCGAATCAACCATCCCTTATCCAAGTTCATACACTGTTTTTGATTTGGCATGCTTTATGTTTCCTATGTTATCACTATCAGTTAATCGGATAATTATTTCCAGCTTCCTTGGTTGAAAATGAAGAGTGGACTTGTTGATCCTAGATTTTTACACTAGCATCTACTCTCTTGTCACTTCTAAAATTGAGCAATTCTGAAATGCATCTAAACTGCTAGCTCAACCCACTTAAACTGATGCTACTATCTTCTACAATCAATTATTGACCCTATGATCTAGTAGGGAGATTACCAGTACCCAAGGACCCTAATCAATCAGCATGATGGAAGGAAACAAAACTATTTTCAGAGGATTCCCTTTTAGCAGACAAAGTCTTCCACCTTTTAAATTACACATTTGAGTATGTCCTCAAAAGAATGAAAATAATAGTAGGGGATGTGAATACCCAATTCATCTCGTTAGCTTGGTTCTCTTCTTTTGGACGTGAAACCTTTTTCAGGGCTTTCGTACAAGGTGCCTCGTCAAGGATTGAGGCACTTAGAGAAACCCTCTACATACAGAATAAGCACCTTCACAATCACTGAGAAAGAAATTAAACAATGCACAACAGACCTCTTTTGGAGCTTTCTTTATTTCAACTTTCCTTATTATAGATCTAAGAGATAGAGACACTAAAGGCTAGTAATATTTAGTTAATGTCTCTGACACCTATAAAAAGAAGCATTATAATTGATTTGTCATATAACATCGTGAGTGCATTTATAGATGACAGTGAATCTTACAGTTTAAAGACAACAAATTTTATTAACCACATCTAGATAGCAGGTGTTATTAATGGTGATTAATTTAATAGCATTTTGATAGTAGGTTGACAATGATTTTCTAATAGTCAGATGATAGCGTAATGACAGAGATTAGATCCCTAAATAGAGAAATTATATTATTGAAGGACATTGTTATATTTTTTCATCTTAAAAGATAATGTTTTTACTGCAATTTAATTTAGAGATGCTATAGAGTTAAATTCATTTGAAACATACTTACACTTCTAAAATTGCGTGAAACTGATGTATATTTCAGACAATGTTTCTTTTTAGACCACAATTTTTAAAGGGCAGTTTCGAATATTTTATAAGAAGAGTAGATCACCTTTAATGATAAGAAGATCACTTTTTAATGGAAAATATATGATCATTGACCAATGTATTTGATTGTTAGAGTGCATGTAATAGTTCGGTCCTTCACACTTAGACATCATGCTTAACGGATAAAGGGTTATGGTTTGTGGGAAAAAAAATTTAATAGCTTGTGCAATTTAAATTGAGGATGTCATCTTGCGTCTTGATGATCTAATGCTTATGTGCATGGGTATAGTATTCTTGTTAGTTAATTCAATCTCCTAGCGCGTTGGATTTTTGGGATATTGGTCTAAGAATGATAAGTTGCGCCATGATTATTGTCACTCCTATCGCCTGGGGATGGCATGATCCCTGATGAGGGGATCATTGTGATCCCTAATAGAATAGGGCAATTTATAACTTGGTCGGAGTCTGTCCTTTCTGTGGTGGGCGTTGTTCTGATGAGGTCATTGTGTCAGGGTTGTAGATGTTGTCCCTTATCTTGTAGGTGTTGTCATGTTTGTGTAGGGAGGGTAGTCATTTCTATCTATTGCCTGATCTACGTATTGTGTGGCTCAATTTTTTATCTTCGTTGCCTTCCTGTGATGCAAGAGCATTGTAAGCAGCCAGCCAAGCAAGTAACGTAAAAGGCGGAAGACAACTGGAAGACCTCTAGTGAATGTTTTTGAAATGTTTTTGAAGCATTAATGTAATGGTTAAAGGGAAGCGTACTTGCATATTGTAAATAGATCATGAACATTTTTCTCTAATCTGTAGAAGGTAGAGGCATTTATGCATAGTTAATGAAAGTAGGTAGGTCTGAATTATAGATTAGACAGTTTAGAGAGTAGGAGGGAAAACGGATATAGACACCCTCATCTTTGTATCATTGTATCATTAGAACATTAGCATAGAGCTATAGCAGAGAGATGGAGAGAAGAACCCATGTACAGAAGCTTTAAACTAATACATGAAGCTTTGAATCAGACTCATGGTGTTATAATGTTTTCTGTGTATACATGCTGAATGGTATGTTGATAGTTGTTTTATTCTCTCTGTTATGCATTTACTTTGATACTGAGTTGAATGTATGATTTCATATTAAATGTTTTAAGTCTGAGAGAAGAAAGAGAATGAGTTTCAATTGTTTCTCTTCCTGAGAGATAATTTCCTGCAAGGAGTGCAGTGAAACGTCCGCAAGGAGTGCGTTGACAAAGGTTTAGAGTTTATCTCTAGAATCTTAGGAGGGATACCGTCGATCTCATTCCAGCAAAAGTGCAAGTGAAACACAGGAGCCGTGCAAGGTGTGCCTAGGCTAGCTGAGTCCTTAGGAGTTATTAACTAAGGTGGAAGAGCGAAAGATTGATGTTGTAGAAGGTGCAAAGAGTCAAGAGTTCAAATACGCAGAAGTATTTGAAGGTCTTCCGCAAGGAGTGCGAGCAGAGGCCCTTTTTCGAGGCTTGAGTTTACCAAAGAAAGCTCACAAGGGGTAACGCCTTTCAAGTGTTCGAAGGAAGGTAGGAAGCGGAATCTTCATGCAGGAGGTTCAATTCCGGTGAAGGAACATTGGTTCGTTCCATAGAGATTCTTGAGGGGAGAATCGAATGGCCAAAATTCTCTGTGGATAAATCACGAAATAGAGAGGACCATAGGATCCAAGAGAGCTGCGGGGAAGATAAGCATTGAATGAATCCATCCTTCGAGAGGCAGGATCCAATGTAGACCGTTGATTGCGACTGTTGGACCATCGAGATCATTTCGTCATTTCGGGGGTTGTAAGTCCAAAGTGTGGACGAATCCCTTGGTCGCTCAAACTCCTGAAGTGCGAACTGGATTGTCGTGTGTAAAATCTAGGAGAAGAATTTTCGGTGTTTCAGAATTTCGGAGCTCGGCATTTCGAGGGTCCTAATGACAAGGAGTCAGGCCTAGTAGAGCAGAAATCCCGAAGTCGTGAGTTGTGATAGAAATTGATGTGAATTTTGGGATTTTGGTAATTTGGGATTCAAAATATCGGAAGTCTTGATGACAAGGATCCCAGGGCCTTTGTATTGAAAAACCTGGAGTTGCAAAACCGGGAAAATCCTTGAAGTGGCATTTCGGTATTTCGGGGATTGGGGTTTCGGCATTCCCATTGACAAGTGTTTCAGGATCGAGATTTTTGAACTCCTGGTACCAAGAAGCCTGAAATAACGTGATCTGTTGGATCTTAAGGAAAGTTATCAGCCGTTGATTCCATAGAAGGCGTCGCTTCGAAATTCGGGGTTTCGAAGTGATAAGGGAATGGCAGTCGAAGAATGATTCAAGTTCCAAAAGCCGAGAAAGGTGATAAGTGGCAGGAATCCACGTCAGAGACCGAGGATAGTTGAGAGGATAGGTGATGAGTTTTCCTCAATAATCAGAGTCAGAATCTGTTGACTGTTTCAGGGTTCGGAGGTTGGAGAGTCAGGAAACCTCACATCAAGATTCACGAAATCTCGAAGTCCGAAACCCCAAAAAGGCGAAAACCCCATTAAGGAGACAAAAATTGATGAACATGTCGGGATTCGAAAATTTGACACTTTAGGAGACAAGAGATCGGGGTTCCTTGTTTTGGAATTCCCGAAGTCGCGAAACATGATACAGAAGAAGAGGAGGACGTGGCCAAAGACTTCAACGTTTCGGCATTTTGGGTTTCGACAGGTGGAAGGGATGAGAACCTCGACAACAGGGATCGTGAAATCGTGAAACCCGAAGTCCTTTGTGGCTTGAACAAAGGGGTTGATTTACCCTCGACGTGGTTGTACTGAAGATCCTGAGCGGATATTGGCCCGACGGTAGGGAATCTGCGACAGCTGTGGTATCAGAGCCCAGAACAATTTCTTTTCTTTCTATAGCAGGGGAAAGGAGGAACATTTTTAGCCATTCCATCGAGAAGAAGAGACAGACCAATGCCTGATCCAACAATGGAAAGAGAAATGCGCAAACTACATGCTAGGCTTGATGCCATGGAGACAAGACAGAGGCGCACAGTCGACATTGGGGATATCAGTGAGGCTGATAGTGAAAATGAAGCTAGGCACAAAGGAGAAAAAGTCATAGTCGAAGATGTTGTGGATGAACGCCTATTTAGGGTTGTTGCAAGGATAGGTGCCAGGGAAAAAATGGAGATTCCCATGTATGAAGGGAACCTTGATGTTGAAGAGATTCTAGACTGGATTAGGGATTTGGATAAGTACTTCGACTATGAGGATGACAAGGAAGACAAGAAGGTCAAGAACACTGTCACAAGACTTAAAGGTCATGCAACATTATGGTGAGATGAACTGCAGGCTGACAGATGCTGCAAAGGCAAGTAGAAAATCAAGAGTTGGGATAGAATGGTTGCGAAGATGAAAGCCAAATTCATACCCAAGGATTATCAAATTACTCTGTTTCGAAGGATGCAGAACTTGAGACAGAAGCTGATGACAGTAAAAGAGTACACTAAATAATTCTACAAGATCAACATTAGGATAGGTCATCAAGAGAGTGATGATGAAAAGGTTTCCAGGTACATGAATGGTCTACGATATGACATTCAAGACGAGATGAGCATGATGATAATTAGGAATGTAGAGGATGCTTATCAGATGGCTCTAAAAACTGAAGAGAAGTTGAGCCGAAAGAAAGGTCAAAGAGGCCGAGGCAAAAGTCAAGCCAGAGGCAAAGCAATTTCCCAAGATAGAACTTAGAAATATAGAGAAGAAGGGAAGAAACCTCAAACCCAAACTGAGAGAGGGGGAAGCTCACAGAGAGGACAATATGCTGATAGAAATACTTTTCCTCATACCAGAGGAAGAGGAAGAGGCCGAGGAGGTGAAGTGAAATGTTTTATTTGTGGGAAAAATGAACATAAATCTTATGAGTGTCCAGATAGGAAGAAAGAAGGTGGTGAAACTCACATTGCTAAAGCACAAGGAAGGAATGTTGAGGCAGAAGATGCTAAGGGCAAAAGATCCTTGATGATGAGGAAAGTTCTCTTAACGCAAGAGAAGGAGGTAGAGAACCCAACCCAAAGGAACATACTTTTTTGGACTGCTTGCAAGACCAAAGACAAGGTATGCAAGGTTATAGTGGACATCGGTAGCATCTCGTTTCTATAGAGATGGTAGAAAAACTAGAGTTGGAGACTATTGTACATGCAAGCCCATAGAGAGTCTCATGGCTATAAAAAGGACATGAGGTAAATGTCACTAAACAATGTTTAGTTGAATTTAAAATAGGATGATATAAGGATGAAATATTGTGTGATGTCATTCCCATGGATGATTGTCATCTATTGTTGGGTAGACCATGGAAATATGATAGAAACATGATTCATGATGGGAGAAAAAGCACATACACCCTGGAGAAGAATGGGAGAACACACATGTTGCTGTTGATTAAGGATAAAGAAGTAAAAACAGAGACAAGCAACACTGTACTTCTCATGAGTGGGAAGGAACTTATTAATGAGGTTAAGAATAAGGAAGACACACAATTTATTATGGTCAGGAATCCTAGAATTTTTTTGACTAGTACAAGAGTAGATGATTATCAGAGGAAATCTAGGAGTTGCTGGAAGGGTTTGTTGATATAGTAGTGGACGAACTACCTCGTTCGTTACCATCTAATAGAAGTATAAGTCATCACATCGATCTTATACCTGGAGCCATTTTACCAAATAAAGCAACGTACAGGTTGACGCCACAAGAGAATGAAGAAGTCAAGAGATAAGTCCAGGACTTAATGGAAAAAGGATTGGCTAGAGAGAGCTTGAGTCCATGCGCTGTTCCAACAATACTCAACCCAAAGAAATATGGAGGCAGGAGGATGTGTACAGTCTCAAGGGAAATCAATAAGCTTACCATTAGATACAAATTTCCATTACCAAGGATGGATGATTTGATGGATTGCTTGAGTGGAGCAAAGTTTTTTTCAAAGATTGATTTGAAAAGCGGATATCATCAAATCCGAATGAGATAAGGTGATGAATGGAAGACAGCATTCAAGACGAATGAGGGGTTGTATGAATGGTTTGTTATCCCATTTGGCTTAACAAATGCACCCAGTACTTTCATGAGATTGATGAATGAAGTCCTGAAGGATTTCATAGGAAAATTTGTCATTGTATATCTTGATGATATAATGATTTTCAGCAAAACAGAAATAGAACACTTGAAGCATTTAGCTACAGTGATGAGGAGATTGCAGCAAGAGAAATTGCTGATAAATATGAAAAAATCGACATTTATGAGGACACAACTCATTTATTTGGGTTTTGTTATCTCTGCAAATGAGTTGAAGATGGATCCGGAAAAGGTGAATGCAATTAAGAATTGGCGATCGCCGAAAAGTGTGTCTGAAGTTCGAAGCTTCCATGGTTTAGCTAGTTTCTACAGGAAATTCATTTGAAATTTTAGTGGGATTAGCGCACCGATGATGGACATGGTGAAGAAAAGACACAAATCTTTTCACTGGACAGAGGAAGCAGAGAATAGTTTCAATCTGTTGAAGAAGAAGATCATTGAGCAACCAATATTGGTTTTGCCAAATTTCAACAAGACGTTCCAGTTCAAGTGTGATGCGAGTGTATATGCAATCGAAGAAGTCTTGAGCTAGGACGACAGGTTGGTTGCATACTTCAGTGAGAAATTGAATGAAGCAAAGGTCAAATACTCAACATATGACAAAGAATTCTATGCTTTCATACAAGTGCTAAAGAAATGGAGACATTATTTGATTCCTAAAAAGTTTGTTTTGTACAGTGATAATCATGCTTTACAATTCATGACTCAACATGAGAAGTTGAACCAAAAACATGTTAGATGGATTGAATACATGCAGAATTTTACTTTTCTAATTAAGCATATTTATGAAACTGCTAATAAAGTTGTTGATGCTTTGAGCAGGAAATGTTTGCTTATGCAGGTAGAGGCATTTCTATAATTCTTCTCTTCCTCTATTTGTTCTGCAATTATGCTCTGCTCCAAGTTGTTCTGAAATTCTGATCTTGCTTTTGTCTATTCCTCATCTGTTACTCATCTTTGAGTTTTATCTCACACTGTGCATACAATCGGTCTCACACTGCACATACTGTAATTTTCCCTTTCTTACAGTTCAACTCATTTTTCATTCAGAATGACCAACCATGCACAATCACTGCATGTTTCTTTTATACACTACAACCCCTTCATTTACCCCTCAAATTCCTCGAACAACGCTTCAGCAACTGAAATGCCAACCGTCCAAGAACCATGATTCGGTTCTGCTAACTGAATCGTAACTAAACAATTAATCATGAAGAGCAATAGCAGCCCTTCGATCAGATTTCCAAGTATCCAACACCATTGGATTACAAGCACAGGGTCTCGCATTGATTTCTCCATTTTGCATTTCGGCATTTCGACATTTCGACATTCCTGTGGTGAAGAGTCTCAACTCTTCATGTTACAATCACCGAAAAGGAGCTTAGTTTGGTGCTAGATCCTCCCTCTCATATGACCACTGATGGTGACCATAGCCTACACCAAAAGGTTTTTTTCGCATTTCGGCATTCCTGTGAAGAAGTGTCTCGACACTACAAGTAGCAATCCCCGAAATGGAGCCAGATCAATGGTCCACAAAACTTTATAATCTGATCCCTTCTTTTCTTAATCAAATGGCTGACGAGATTTCAACATTTTTCCCTTCGAGTCATCGTGACTCCAACATCATAAAATTCATGATCACAAAATCTCTGAAGTGATAAGACGGTTCACATAACCCACTGAGATGGACGGTTGACGGGATTTCAGAGTTTTTCCTTTCGGGTTTTCAAGACTCACAATAGTCCCTTTCAGTATTTCACGATTTCATCATTCTTGTCGTGAGTGTCCCTGACACCTCCAACTCCCGGTATCCGAAACTCCGAAATGGAGATTAAGTCGTGGTTTCGCATTTCGCGATTTCATCATTCTTGTCGTGAGTGTCCATGACACCTCCAACTCCCAGTATACGAAACTCTGAAATGGAGATTAAGTCGTGGTTTCATATTTCGCAATTTTCTGTCGTGAGTTGCTTCCTTGACTCCTCCAACTCCCGGTATCTGAAACTCCGAAATGAAGTTTACGCTTCTGATCTTGCCATGCGATCATCATTGCGTTGCTAGTCTTGCCACTTTCTATTGTTCGTCATCGTCAGGTTGAGCTTGCCATCAATGACAGAAAAATACTCTACCTTATGTCTGCCCGTAATGAATATGCCAACAATATGACATATGTTCCTCTTATTAGATGTTATGATTATGGATTTTTTTCTTAGATGATTCATTGATGATGCAAGCTAAGGATAGCTTGTTGACCAGACTCACAGGTGGAGTAGAGGGGTCACGCACAACTACTAGAGATGTTGAGAGAGAGGTGTGGACAACAACCCTGCCACACCCTACTAGCACTCTCATCATGGCTCGAACTATAGGTTAACGACTACCTAGTTCGAGAAGATCCACGATGTTGTGAGGGAAAACTGTGACAGTTGCTCACAATGATTCTGAGGGGCACGCAATAAGGTAGGCTCCTTATTCCTTACAGGCCCTTAGTCTCCCATAAGATCACCTAGTGGAGTATTGACTCTAGGGGTTTTTTATGTCTACCAATTCAGTCAAGAGGCGAGTGGCACCCTTGGAGCACATAGTGCGTCCTCAAGAGCACGTCGCACAAGGGAAACATAATGAGGTGAGTGGCACCCTTGGAGCACCTAGTGCATCTTGAAGGGAACATCGCGTTTTTAACTAATAAGAGAATAAACCTAGATGGCCTTAGAACTAATAACATGATAAGAAATATTTAAAAACATTTTCCCTAATAAAATGTCGCCCAGCCTCGAAAATTAAAATCTAAGTCTAAATTAATACTTGTGGTAATAATAATAATAATAATCATTAAACTTGTGATGAAAATGGGGTGATAAACTTGATTAAATTATTAAAATCAAATTATTGAGGGATTTAAAATTTTAAAGGGGAAATGATTGTTTTGTTAAACATGCTAATTAAAATTTATTAATTAGAAAGGAAAAGGGGAAGAGATAATTTTCTTTACTTACTAATTTGAGTTTACATAAAAAGGGAAGAGGAAAATTTAAAAGAAATAGGAAACTAAGGGAAGAAGGGGGAAACATAAAGAAAAAGAGAAACATAAGGAAAAAAAACAGAAATACCAACTTAGCAAGGAATCTTTCGTTTAAGAAGTTTCTAAACTGAACTCAACTAGTAAATTAGTAAGGGGGAAAGTCATTAAATTGTGTAAGGGAATATGGGGACACCTAGGAGAAATTATAGGAATGCTTTTAGTTGGGTGAGGGAAATAGGAGTAATTAAATAATTAATGAAATTAATTTATGATGAAACAAAGGGGATGGGTGACACATGTACGTGGAGGATTTTTCTAAATTAAATTATTGAACAATAAATTAAATGGGAATTTGGGAAAGAAGTGACTTAGAAATTATATATAAAGGAGGGAGGAGGAGAAAGACGGGGGGCTCTTTTGTAATGTGTAACATTACGCTGCATAATTTTAGACTTGAATGACTTATCTTGTGGGAGTTGGGATACCCAACTCGGTGAGGAGTGGTAGCTCAGCCTTACGAGGTGAGCTGGGAGCTAGTTGTTCTCTGGTTTAGTGTGCGTGGCCCCTCTGCGGATTGGGGGGATAAGGGGGAATAAGAGTACCCCTAGCATTGGTTGGGAGGTACCAGTGAAGTCTCATCAGTCAGAAAGTGGGAGCTACATGGAGCGCAAGGGACATCGACCAAGAGAGAATGACTTGGGATACGGTACGCATGCTCTTATTCTCCATGGTAGACTATTATGACGTTACGCTTTCATTTATGTACTTTTGAATGTCTAAAGAAGGTGTTTGACTTAGAATTTTTATTGAGAAATTAAATTTCCCCATAGCCTTAAGCTCGTTGCTACAGTTGTTTCCTGTGGCATTCAATCCATAAATGTTGTGACTCTCCTGTTGGTTTTAATTGATTTTTATGAAGATTTTATGCCCGGTCTTCATCCTCATCCCTAGTTCGTCAGTCCAGGTCTAAGCAGTCGGCCAGGGGCCGAATCGACGATCATCACTTCGGTTCATAATGACCTATAGATTCTAATGCCTTGCTTTTTGATGCATGGATGATGAGTGAAGGTTGTTGCCTAGTTGTCTTCCCCTGTTGATTTTTCCTGGTCGATGGATTTCCTTGCGCCTTTTGCGAATGAGTACTTCTGTGATTATTTATCCTTTCCTTCCACAATCCGCTTATCACCCTCTGTGTTTGATGAAATGATCTCTATGTTTTTAATGAAATGTCGTCTACATTTTTAATTCTTTTCCCGACGAATTTACTGTGTGTTTTTTATACATCTGGTCTTCCTTTTTCTCTACGATTTTACCTCTGCACAATGATATTCTTGATGAATTTAGCTTGTGTAATTGCCCACTCAAATGACAGTTTATAAATTATTTTGTACTTTGTTTTGGGTGTACTAGCTGGAGACATTACTTGGGATACTCTGCGATCTTCACCCTTCTTTTTTTTACTGCAATCATTACCATGCTGAGTGCATTTTCGAGACGTTTTTATTACTGTTGGGACTGCGATTTTCTTTAAAACTCAGCGATTGAATGGAAACGCACAACAACGAATTGCTTGGCAGACATCAGACTTCTACTCCACGAATTTGGCATCACGCCCATTTTTATATCATTGCGATTTTTTTCTTAATAACCTTCGTGTTTAACAAGTTGTCTAAGAGATTGTTTTTGTTTTTCCTGCATCTGGATTGATGAATTACATATCTCAATTTACTCTGCAAGTTTTACTTCATACAACGATTAAATCAACTACATTCTCAACATAGTTTTAGACTACGTTTCAGCACCTATGTATCTGGCGTTCCATCTTATTTTGAACTTTGTTTGAATATATTGACCGCTCTGGAACATGTATCAAATGTTATGAGATAGCATTGTAGTCAGCGAAATTATAGTTAAATTATAGATGTCGATTTACATTCGATTTATAGGGATAGTATATAGTGATTTAGCGTGCAAATGATGGTGTATGGTGGCCGTATTTTTACTGTGTATTGGGTCGCATGTCCTCTATGTAATTGGGTAGTGCGTTCTTGTGTAATGGGTATCATTTTTACTGTGCAGTGAGTGGCATATTTTACTATGTATGGGTAGCGTCAATGGGTTTTTTTGTTGTGTGAATGACACGGTTTCTATGGAGTATTGGTGGTGTCTTTAATAGCAATGAATCTCCCTTGATCTGTTGACAGCATTTTAATTATTATACAAACAATAAATTTTGATAGCCGAACTATGGTATGCATCTGACTGACAACTAATTTGTACACCCAGCGTGACTGCAAATTAAAAATAGTGGCTACGAATTTACCTGTAGTGACCGCATTCATGCACATGCAAGATCGTAATTACATATTAATTTCTGGGATGGTAAGAATGGACCTGCAGGAACATCTGATCACTATTGGGCATTGCAATAGCCTAAACCATTTCATAAGAATCAGGCCGACTATCGCCATAATTCATTGTCGCCTTCTTACCTCCTTGCGAATCAACCATCCCTTGTCCAAGTTCATACACTGTTTATGATTTGGCATGCTTTTTGTTTCCTATGTTATCACTATCAATTAATCAGATAATTATTTCTAGCTTCTTTGGTTGAAAATGAAGAGTGGACTTGTTGATCCTGGCTTTTTACACTAGCATCTACTCTCTTGTCACTTCTAAAATTGAGCAATTCTGAAATGCATCTAAACGGCTAGCTCAACCCACTTAAACTGATACTACTATCTTCTGCAATCAATTCTTGACCTTGTGATCTAGTAGGGAGATTACCAGTACCCAAGGACCCTAATCAATCAGCGTGATGGAAGGAAACAAAACTATTTTCATAGGATTCCCTTTTAGTAGATAAAGTCTTCCACCTTTTAAATTACACATTTGAGTATGTCCTCAAAAGAATGAAAATAATAGTAGGGGATGTGAATACCCAATTCATCTCGTTATCTTGGTTCTCTTGTTTTGGACATGAACCCTTTTTCATGTCTTCCGTACAAGGTGCCTTCTCAAGGATTGAGGCACTTAGAGAAACCCTCTACATACAGAATAAGCACCTTCACAATCACTGAGAAAGAAATTAAACAATGCACGACAGACCTCTTTTGGAGCTTTCTTTATTTCAACTTTCCTAATTATAGATCTAAGAGATAGAGACACTAAAGGGTAGTAATATTTAGTTAATGTCTCTGACACGTATAAAAAGAAGCATTATAATTGATTTTTTGTATAACAGCGTGAGTGTATTTATAGATGACGGTGAATCTTACGGTTTAAAGACAACAAATTTTATTAACCCCATCTAGATAGAAGGTGTTATTAATGGCGATTAATTTAATAGCATTTTGATAGTAGGTTGACAACGATTTTCTAATAGTCATATGATAGCGTAATGACAGAGATTAGATCCCTAAATAGAGAAATTATATTTATTGAAGGACATCGTTATATTTTTTCATCTTAAAAGATAATGTTTTTACTGCGATTTAATTTAGAGATGCTATAGAGCTAAATTCCTTTGAAACATACTTACACTGCTAAAATTGTGTGCACCTGATGTATATTTCAGACAACGTTTCTTTTTAGACCACAATTTTTAAAGGGCAGTTTCGAATATTTTATAAGCAGAGTAGATCAGCTTTAATGATAAGAAGATCACTTTTTAATGGACAATGTATGATCATTGACCAACGTATTTGATTGTTAGAGTGCATGTAATAGTTTGCTCCTTCGCACTTCGACATCATGCTTAACAGTTAAAGGGTTATGGTTTGTGGGAAAAGTCTGTTAATAGCTTGTGAAATTTAAATTGAGGATGTCATCTTGCGTCTTGACGATCTAATGCTTGGGTGCATGGGTATAGTCTTCTTGTCAGTTAATTTGGTCTCCTAGCGCGCTGGATTTTTGGGATATTGGTCTAGGAATGATAAGTTGCGCCATGATTATTGTTACTCCTATTTCCTGGGAACGGCATGATCCCTGATGAGGGGATCATTGTGTGCCCTAATGGAATAAGGCGATTGATAACTTGGCCGGAGTCTGTCCTTTCTATGGTGGGCATTGTTCTAATGAGTTCATTGTGTCAGGGTTGTAGATGTTGTCCCTTATCTTGTAATCGTTGTCATGTTTGTGTAGGGAGGGTAGTCATTTCTATCTATTGCCTAATTTGCGTGTTGTGTTTGTTTCTTGTTTGTGTGCTTCAATTGCTTGTCTTCGTTTCCCTCATGTGATGTAGGAGCATTGTAAGAAGCCAACCAAGCAAGCAACGTAAAAGTCGGAAGACAGCTGGAAGACCTCCCGCGCACATTTTTGAAATATTTTTCAATCATTAATGTAATGGTTAAAGGGAAGCATACTCGCATATTGTAAACAGATCATGAGCGATTCAGTCTCATCTGTAGAAGGTAGAGACATTTATGCATAGTTAATGAAAGTAGGTAGATCTGAATTATAGATTAGACAATTTAGAGAGCGGGAGGGAAAATGGATATAGACACCCTCATCTTTGTATCATTGTATCATTAAAACATTACCATAGAGTTGTAGCAGAGAGATGGAGAGAAGAACCCATGTAAAGAAGCTTTGAACTAATACATGAAGCTTTGAATCAGACTCATGGTGTTATGATGTTTTCTGTGTATACATGTTGAATGGTATGTTGATAGTTGTTGTATTCTCTTTGTTATGCATTTACTTTGATACTGAGTTGAATGTATGATTTCATATTAAATGTTTGAAGTCTGAGAGAAGAAAGAGAATGAGTTTCAATTGTTTCTATTCCTGAGAGATAATTTCCTGCAAGGAGTTCAGTGAAACATCCGCAAGGAGTGCATTGACAAAGATTTAGAGTTTATCTCTAGAAGCTCAGGAGGGATACCATTGTTCTCATTCCAGTAAAAGTGCAAGTGAAACACAGGAGTCGTGCAAGGTGTGCCCAAGCTAGTTGAGTCCTTAGGAGTTATTAATTAAGGTGGAAGAGAGAAAGATTGATGTCGCAGAAGGTGCACAGAGTCGAGAGTTCAAATACGCAGAAGTATTTGAAGGTCTTCCGCAAGGAGTGCGAGCAGAGGCCCTTTTTCGAGGCTTGAATTTACCAGAGAAAGCTCAGAAGGGGTAGAACCTTTCAAGTGTTCGAAGGAAGGTAGGAAGCGAAATCTTTGTGCAAGAGGTTAAATTTCGGTGAAGGAACATTGGTTTGTTCCATAGAGATTCTTGAGAGGAGAATTGAATGGCTAAAATTCTCTGTGGAGAACTCATGAAATAGCGAGGATCGTAGGATCCAAGAGAGTTGCGGGGAAGATAAGCATTGGACGAATCCATCCTTCGAGAGGCAGGATCCAATGTGGACAGTTGATCACGACTATTGGACCGTCGAGATCATTTCGTCATTTCGGGGGTTGTAAGTCTAAAGTGTTGATGAAGCCCTTGGTCACTTGAACTCCCGAAGTGCGAATTGGATTGTCATGTGCAAAGGCTAGGAGCAAAATTTCTGACATTTTAGAATTTCGGAGTTCGGCATTTCGGGGGTCCTGATGACAAGGAGTCAGGCTTAGTAGAGCAGAAGTCCCGAAGTTGTGAGTTGCGAAAGAAATTGATGTGAATTTTGGGATTTCGGTAATTCAGTATTCAAAATATTAGAATTCCTCATGACAAGGAGCCTGGGGCCTTTGTATTGAAAAACCCGGAGTTGCGAAACCGGGAAAATCCTTGAAGTGGTGTTTCGGTATTTCGGGGATCGGGGTTTCGGCATGCCCATTGACAAGTGTTTCAGGATCGAGATTTTTGAACTCCCGGTACCAGGAAGCCCGAAATAACATGAGCCATTGGATCTTAAGGAAGGTTATCAGCCGTTGATTCCATAGAAGGCGTCGCTTCAAAATTCAGGGTTTCGAAGTGATAAGGGAACGACAGTCAATGAATGATTCAAGTTCTGAACGCCAGGAAAGGTGACAAGTGGCAGGAATCCACGTCAGAGACCGAGGATAGCTGAGAGGACAGGTGGCGAGTTTTCGTCAATAGTTGAAGTCAGACTCTGTTGACTGTTTCTGGGTTCGGAGGTTGGAGAGTCAAGAAACCTCACGTCAGGATTCGCGAAATCGCGAAGTCCAAAACCCCGAAAAGGAGAAAAACCCATTGAGGAGACAAAAATTGATGAACGTGTCGAGATTCGACAATTCGACACTTTAGGAGACAAGAGATCTGGGTTCCCTGTTCTGGAATTCCCGAAGTCGCGAAACGTGATACAAAAGTAGAGGAAGACATGGCCAAAGACTCTGACATTTCGGCATTTCGGGTTTCAGTAGGTGGAAGGGCCGAGAACCTCAACAACAGGGATCGCAAAATCATGAAACCCGAAGTCCTTTGTGGCTTGAACAAAGGGGTTGATTTACCCTCGGTGTGGTTGTAGTGAAGATCCTGAGCGGATCTTGGCCTGAGGGCAGGGGATCTGCAACAGTTGTGGTATCAGAGCCCAAAATAATTTCTTTTCTTTCTGTAGCAGGGGAAAGGGGGAACATTTTCAGCCATTCCGCAGAGAAGAAGAGACAGACCAATGCCTGATCCAGTAGTGGAAAGAGAAATGCGTGAACTACATGCTAGGATTGATGCCATGGAGACAACACAGAGGCACACAGTTGACACTGGGGATATCAGTGAGGATGATAGTGAAAATGAAGCTGGACACGAAGGAGAAGAAGTCGCAGTCGAAGATGTTGTGAATGAACGCCTATTCAGGGTTGTTGCAAGGATAGGTGCCAGGGAAAAGATGGAGATTCCCATGTATGAAGGGAACCTGGATGTTGAAGAGCTTCTAGACTGGATTAGGGCTTTGGATAAGTACTTCGACTATGAGGATGTCGAGGAAAACAAGAAGTTCAAGCATGCTATCACAAGACTTTAAGGTCATGCAACATTATGGTGGGATGAATTGCAGGCTGACAGACGCTGCAAAGGCAAGCAAAAAATCAAGAGTTGGGATAGAATGGTTGCGAAGATGAAAGCCAAATTTATACCCAAGGATTATCAAATTACTCTATTTCAAAGGATGCAGAGCTTGAGATAGAAACTGATGACAATGAAAGAGTACACTGAAGAATTCTACAAGATGAACATTAGGATAGGTCATCAGGAGAGCAATGATGAAAAGTTTGCCAAGTACATGAATGGTCTGCGATATGAAATTCAAGACGAGATGAGCGTGATGATCATTAGGAATGTAGAGGATGCTTATCATATGGCTCTAAAAGTTGAAGAGAAGCTGAGCCAAAAGCAAGGTCAAAGAGGTCGTGGCACAAGTCAAGCCAGAGGCAAAGCAATTTCCCAAGACAGAACTCAGAAATCTAGAGAAGAAGGGAAGAAACCTCAAACCCAAACTGAGAGAGGGGGAAGCTCACAGAGAGGACAATATGTTGATAGAAATACTTTTCCTCATACTAGAGGAAGAGGAAGAGGCCGAGGAGGTGAAGTGAAATGTTTTTTTTGTGGGAAAAACAAACATAAATTTTATGAGTGTCCAGATAGGAAGAAAGAAGGTAGTGAAACTCACATTTCTAGAGCACAAGGATGAAATGTTGAGGCAGAAGATGCTAAGGGCGGAAGATCCTTGATGATGAGAAAAGTTCTCTTAATGCCAGAGAAGGAGACAAAGAACCCAGCCCAAAGGAACAGACTTTTTCGGACTACTTGCAAGACCAAAGACAGGGTATGCAAGGTTATAGTGGATAGTGGTAGCATCTAGTTTCTACAAAGATGGTAGAAAAATTGGAGCTGGAGACTATTGTACATCCAAGCCCATACAGAGTCTCATGGCTACAAAAAGGACATCAGTAAATGTCACTAAATAGTGTTTAGTTGAATTTAAAATAGGAGGATATAAGGATGAAATATTGTGTGATGTCATTCCCATGGATGTTTGTCATCTATTGTTGGGTAGACCATGGCAATATGACAGAAACATGATTCATGATGGGAGAAAGAGCACATACACCCTGGAGAAGAATGGGAGGACACACATGTTGCTACCGATTAAGGATAAAGAAGTAAAAATAGAGACAAGCAACACTGTACTTCTCATGACTGGGAAGGAACTTCTTAATGAGGTTAAGAAGAAGGAAGACACACAATTTATTGTGGTCAGGAAGCCTAGAATTGTTTTGACCAGTACAAGAGTAGATGATTTACCAGAGGAAATCCAGGAGTTGTTGGAAGGGTTTGTTGATATAGTAGTGGACGAACTACCTCGTTCGTTACCATCTAATAGAAGTATAAGTCATCACATCGATCTTATACCTGGAGCCAGTTTACCAAACAAAGAAGCATACAGGTTGATGCCACAAGAGAATGAAGAAGTCAAGAGATAAGTCCAAGACTTAATGGACAAAGGATTGGCTAGAGAGAGGTTGATTCCATGCGTTGTTCCAACAGTACTCAACCCAAAGAAAGATGGAGGCTGGAGGATGTGTACAGACTCAAGGCAAATCAATAATATTACCATTAGATATAGATTTTCATTACCAAGGATGGATGATTCGATGGATTTCTTGAGTGGAGCAAATTTTTTTTCAAAGATTGATTTGAAAAGCAGATATCATCAAATCCGAATGAGAGAAGGTGATGAATGGAAGACAACATTCAAGATGAATGAGGGGTTGTATGAATGGCTTGTTATGCCATTTGGCTTAGCAAATGTGCCTAGTACTTTTATGAGATTGATGAATGAAGTCCTGAAGGATTTCATAGGAAAATTCATCATTGTATATCTTGATGATATATTGATTTTCAACAAAACAGAAGCAGAACACTTGAATCATTTAGCTACAGTGATGAGGAGATTGCAGCAAGAGAAATTGTTGATAAATATGAAAAAATCGACATTTATGAGGATATAACTCATTTATTTGGGTTTTGTTATCTCTGCAAATGAGTTGAAGATGGATCCGAAAAAGGTGAATGTAATTAAGAATTGGTCATTGCCAAAAAGTGTGTTTGAAGTTCGAAGCTTCCATGGTTTAGCGAGTTTCTACAGGAAATTCATTCGAAATTTTAGTGGGATTAGCGCACCGATGATGGACATGGTGAAGAAAAGACACAAATCTTTTCACTGGACAGAGGAAGGAGAGAAGAGTTTCAATCTGTTGAAGAAGAAGATCACTAAGCAACCAATATTGGTGTTGCCAAATTTCAGCAAGACATTCCAGGTCAAGTGTGACTCGAGTGGATATGCAATCGGAGAAGTCTTGAGCCAGGACGACAGGCCGGTCGCATACTTCAGCGAGAAATTGAATGAAGCAAAGGTCAAATACTAAACATATGACAAATAATTATATGTTGTCATACAGGCACTGAAGAAATGGAGACTTTATTTGGTTCCTAAAGAGTTTGTTTTGTACAGTGATAATCATGCTTTACAATTCGTGACTCAAGAGGAGAAGTTGAACCAAAAACATGTTAAATGGGTTGAATACATGTAGAATTTTACTTTTGTAACTAAGCATATTTCTGGAACTGCTAACAAAGTTGTTGATGCTTTGAGCAGGAAATGTTTGCTTATGCAGGAATTTAGAGTCAAAACTTTGGGTTTTGATAACCTCAAAGAAATGTACAGAGATGACCCAGACTTTAAAGAGGTGTATGAGGCATATGAGAATCCAATTCTCAGGGATAAAAGCCAATGGATCGAATATATGATTCAGGATGGATTATTATTCAGGGGCAACCAATTATGTATTCCAAAATGCTCCATGAGGGAGAATCTGTTGAAAGAAAAACACAGTGGAGGATTGGTCGGACATTTTGGTCATGACAAAACGTTCTCAAAGTTGAATGGCACATATTTTTGGTCAGGGATGAGGACAAATGTTAAGAAATTTGTGGACAGATGTAGGATTTGTCAACACACAAAAGGAAAAAGGAAAAACACAGGGTTATACCAACCATTACCCATACCAGAGAGGCCCTGGGATGCAGTGAGCATGGATTTCATATTGGGACTGCCAAGGACACAAAGAGGTTGTGATTCAATCTTTGTGGTGGTAAACAGATTTTCAAAAATGGCACATTTCATACCATGCCAGAAAACCAATGACGCAACTCATATTGCGAATCTGTTTTTCAAAGAAGTCGTCATACTTCACAGTTTGCCAAGAAGTAGAGTTTCAGATCAGGATACAAAGTTCATGGGACATTTCTGGAGGACTTTATGGAAGAAGCTGGGGACAATTTTGTCTTTTATCTCAGCATATCATCCTCAAACGGATGGGCAGACAGAAGTTATCAACCGAAGCTTAGGAGATTTGTTGAGGATCCTAGTGACTGAACACCACAGTCAGTGGGAACACATTCTGCCACAGGCAAAATTTTCTTATAATGATTCACTCAATAGAAGCACAGGGCAGAGTCCATTCCAGATTGTATATGGAATGCAGCCAAGGAGAGTTTCTGAATTAAAAAATTCAAAACAAAATGAATTCAGAAGTGCTAGTGTAGAGGATTTTGCAGAAGCGATGAAGGAGCCTCACAACAGAGTCAAGGAATGATTGCAAAGTTCGAGTCAAGAATATAAGCGCAGAGCAGATCAACATAGGGGAGGACTTCAGTTTGAAGTTGTTGATTTGATTCTTGCACATCCGAGGAAGGAAAGGTTTCCAAGAGGAACGTATAACAAATTGAAAATGAAAAAGATCGGACCATGCAAGGTCTTGAAGAAATTTAGGGCAAACGCATATGAGATTGAATTACCCGATGGGATCAGAATCTCGTCGATATTCAATATTATGGATTTGTACCCTTATAGAGCTGGAGAAGCGGGAGCAGAGGATGAAAAGACATAGGTTCAATGGACAAAGAAAATGCCTATAGCTGAAAAGCCGCAGATAGAAAGCATAATTGACAAGAGAGTCAGCAAAAAAACCAGGAGGAAGGAGTATTTTGAATACTTGGTCAAGTGGAAGGGACATCCAGTTGAAGATGCCAGCTGGGAAAATGAAGCAGAAATTCATAAGCATGGACAGACCGTGCAAGAGCTCATGAACAAGATTTCATGAAAATTTCAAGTGAGGAAGTATGATGTAGGAGCATCGTAAGCATCCAGCCAAGCAAGCAATGTAAAAGGCGGAAGACAGTTGGAATACCTCCAACACATGTTTTTGAAATGTTTTTGAAGCATTAATGTAATGGTTAAAGGGAAGCATACTTGCATATTGCAAATAGATCATGAGCGATTCGCTCCAATCTGTAGAAGGTAGAGGCATTTATGCATAGTTAATGAAAGTAGGTAGGTCTGAATTATAGATTAGATAGTTTAGAGAGCAGGAGGGAAAATGGATATAGACACCCTCATCTTTGTATTATTGTATCATTAGAACATTAGCATAGAGCTGTAGCAGAGAGATGGAAAGAAGAACTCATGTACAGAAGCTTTGAACTAATACATGAAGCTTTGAATCAGACTCATGGTGTTATGATGTTTTATGTGTATACATGTTGAATGGTATGCTGATAGTTGTTTTATTCTCTATGTTATGCATTTACTTTGATACTGAGTTGAATGTATGATTTCATATTAAACGTTTGAAGTCTGAGAGAATAAAAAGAATGAGTTTCAATTGTTTCTCTTCCTGAGAGAGAATTTCCTGCAAGGAGTGCAGTGAAACGTCCGCAAGGAGTGCGTTGACAAAGATTCAGAGTTTATCTCTAGAAGCTCAGGAGGGATACCATTGTTCTCATTCTAGCAGAAGTGCAAGTGAAGCACAGGAGCCGTGCAAGGCATGCCTGGGCTAGCTGAGTCCTCAAGAGTTATTAACTAAGGTGGAAGAGAGAAAGACTGTTGTTGCAGAAGGTGAACAGAGTTGAGAGTTCAAATACACAGAAGTATTTGAAGGTCTACCGCAAGGAGTTTGAGTAGAGGCCCTTTTTCGAGGCTTGAATTTACCAAAGAAAGCTCAGAAGGGGTAGTGCCTTTGAAGTGTTCGAAGGAAGGTAGGAAGCGGAATCTTCATGCAGGAGGTTAAATTCCGGTGAAGGAACATTAGTTCGTTCCATAGAGATTCTTGAGGGGAGAATCAAATGGGCGAAATTCTCACTGGAGAACTCATGAAATAGTGAGGACCATAGGATCTAGGAGACTTGCAGGGAACATAAGCATTGGACGAATCCATCCTTCGAGAGGTAGGATCCAATGTGGACCGTTGATCGCGACTGTTGGACCGCCGAGATCATTTCGACATTTCATGGGTTGTAAGTCCGAAGTGTGGACGAAGCCCTAGGTCGTTTGAACTCCCGAAGCACGAACTCGATTGTCGTGTGTAAAGGCGAAGAGCAGAAATTTCGGTGTTTCAGAATTTTGGAGTTCGGCATTTCGGGGGTCCTGATGACAAGGAGTCAGGCCTAGTAGAGATGAAATCCCGAAGTCATGAGTTTCGACAAAAATTGATGTGAATTTCTGGATTTCGGTAATTCAGGATTTGGAATATCGGAAGTCGTGATGACAAGGAGCCCGGGGCCTTTGTATTGAAAAACCCGTAGTTGCAAAACCTGGAAAATCCTTGAAGTGGAATTTTGGCATTTTGGGGATCAAGGTTTTGGCATGCCCGTTGACAAGTGTTTTGGGATCGAGAGTTTCGAACTCTCGGTACCAGGAAGCCCAAAATAATGTGAGTCGTTGGATCTTAAGGAAGGTTATAAGTCGTTGATTCCATAGAAGGCATCGCTTCAGAATTCAGGGTTTTGAAGTAATAAGGGAACGACAGTCAAAGACTGATTCAAGTTTCGAAAGCCGGGAAAGGTGACAAGTGGAAAGAATCCACGTTAGAGATCGAGGACAGCTGAGAGGACAGGTGGCGAGTTTTCATCAATAGTCGGAGACAGACTCTGTTGACTATTTCGGGGTTCGTAGGTTGGAGAGTCAGGAAACCTCATGTCAGGATTCGTGAAATCATGAAGTCTGAAACCTCGAAAAGGAGAAAAACCCATTGAGGAGCCAAAAATTGATGAACGTGTTGGGATTCGACAGTTCGGCACTTTAGGAGACAAGAGATCGGGGTTCCCTGTTCTGGAATTCCCGAAGTCGTGAAACGTGATACATAAGCAGAGGAAGACATGGCCAAAGACTTTGACGTTTCGGCATTTCGGGTTTCGGCAGGTGGAAGGGCCGAGAACCTCGACAACAGGGATCAAGAAATTGCGAAACCCAAAGTCCTTTGTGGCTTGAACAAAGGGGTCGATTTACCCTAGGTGTGGTTGTAGTGAAGATCCTAAGAAGATCTTGGCTCGAGGGCAGGGGGTCTGTGACATCCTGCCGATAAACAAAAAAAAACTTGCACTTGTCGCTTTGCTGGGAGTCGTACCGGCAGGGTTGTTACATATATATTTATAAAATAACAAACTGGATATGAAAAAAGTACATTCATCCAATCCATAGGCTTTATATTCATTTGTCTCAACGACAAGCCACCCGTGAGCTAAGGATATGATTCCACAAGGAGATTTGTCCCTCTTGGTTGTCCACTCTCCACATTCAATAACCCATTACCCATGTTCTACTCCAACAATTGTTCCAATTTACCATCTCTCTTCCCCACAACTTTCAAAACACAATGAATGTACCTCGTTCTTTGACCAGTCCCTCGAGCTATACCATTTATTTATTAGGGCTTCCAATTCATTCAATTGACCAAGAATCTATTATCTGGAGACTATAGTAACTGTTACATGCTCTAGGAGTGTTCACAATATCTTTCACAAGGCTCTTGAGACATTTCTTCAACATGAAAATACATCATGTCATGCTCATAGGCTGATTTATAGAAATGCATCCCTCTTTATTAGCATAAACACATCTAAACAATGGTTGTCTTCAAGAACAACATGGACGATGTTCTTCCCAACACTCATATCTCCTCTTTCTGCCCAAAAACAACATGTAAAAATTGTCCTCCTTTCCTACTCGAATTTCCTTCTTCCCCCATGCTTTCTTGACTCACACTCTTCCCAAGGATTATTTTACTTCAACTCCATGCTCCCACTAACTATGATATGTGACTTCTCACACCCACCCTCTTACATGAATTCAACGATTGAGTGTATAAAAATTCAATGGGAGGATTACATTATAAATATACATCAACTTAGGAAATGGCATGGGTTTCCCTTGGATCCCTATTTTAGCCCTCCTCTCTTGTGGAATCATAGCCCGCTTTCATTTCCATCCCTCTCATATTATAACCAACAATTATTAGTTTATTAATTCTTTTGATGTACATAAGATACAATTCGACCCTCAACCACATTAATCAATATGGGATATTTTCCCCAATCATATCAACTCACCATCCTAAATAAAATTTATACAATTATAGTATAATTTGTGGGGATTAAAACGAGCAATGTTACAAAAGGAGTTTCAAATATTCGACATCCTATAACTTATTTGAAAAAGAAGGGTGCGAAGTTTGAATCGATATAGGATTGTGAAGAAAATTTTCTTCATTTGAAAGATTTGTTGACATGTTTACCAATACTAAATATTGTTGATCCAAGTAAATATTTTGTGGTGTGCATTGATGCTTATAAATAATGACTTGGTGGTGTCCTTACCTAAAATGGTCATGTGGTTTGTTATGAGTACATAAAACGTAAGAAGCATGAAAGGAACTATTCCATGAAAAATTTGGAGTTGACAACCATTATTCATGCATTAAATATGTGGAGACATTAACTCATGGGTAGAAAATTTTAGTTGAGGACAAACCATTATGGTCTTAAGCATTTATTTGAGAAGTCAACTGTAATATCCCTCTTTTATTGAATATTTTAATATTTTAATTTGGATTATATTATATTGAGAAAGTTTTTGAGATAAAAAGATTTAAGATAAAAGTATATCATCATAAATATTTATGATGAGGAATGTTTTTGTAAATATTATTTTTAATGTATTTTATTTATCTAGAGACTAATTGAATAGAAAATATGATTATAACGGAGTAAATCATTATTCCATGGGAAGGTGAAAAGGGATAAAAACCACTAGAGTAAATATTGTCCACGAGGACAAGTGTAAACCTACTCCAAAAGATGTGTGATGTGAGGGAACAAGATAGCACAAATTTAGGAGAGGAAGATACCCTAGGGTTAGGGATGAGACTAAATTGGAAAGAAAATACCTAGGAAAGATATTATTCTCTTGGTAATACAAGGAAATACAAGTATAGAGGCAAGACATTGTTGAGTACTTGTGCAAAGAATTTGAGTTTGATGGTTATGAGAAAGAGTCAAACTATGAATTTATCTAGAGAAGGTTATTGAAATTTGTAGTCCCTGTGGAATAACAATTTTGGCTCGGGGTTACAAGAGCAAGTGATTTGGCTGTTTTGATCTATTGGTGAGTGGAACTGGTTTTCTATTCAACTAGTTTCTATATTTGAAACAGGTTCTGATATCTGAATTTATTATCTATTATTCTTTCCTACTAGATGCTAAAAATTTATTCTTCATCTTTATTATTCTTTTATCTGAACTTATTATTATTCTTTTCTAGTAAATATTGCTAAAATAATTACAGTGTGATGGCAGTACTATAGATATGGGAAATTGTAAAGAATTAAATAGTAGAAAAATATTGTAGCAGTAGAACATATCTTTTATGTGATTGATTGTTTTGAAAATTTGGTAGACATGAATTTATAAAATATCATTGCAGAAGAAAACTTACAGAGGATTTTATCCTTTCTTTATGTATATATATACCTGCAGTAGGAATAAAAGATTTAAGTTTACGTTTTAACTCTGGTTTAAACTTTGGACTACTTGTTTAATTGCTAAAGTTACAAGAAAGCTTTCTTTCGGTGATATAATCTTGTAAATAAAATAATGAGCTCTACTTGCAGATGTATATATCTATCTATACAACATCAGTTAGATATTTGTGCTTATATATATATATTTTTTCTGCATAAAGAATTGCG
>JASDQU010101228.1:164297-189171 GCA_032191745.1 Picea mariana | reverse complement strand
GCTAGGAGGTACCAGTGAAGTCTCATCAGTCGACAAGCTGGAGCGGCATAGAGTGCGTGGGACAACGACTCAAAGTGGACGACTTGGGATACGGTATGCATGATCTTATTCTACATGGCAGATTATTATTGACTTTATGCCTTCATTTCTATACTTTTAATTGTGTAAATAAAATGTTTGGCTTAGCATTTTAACCGAGAACTTAAACTCCCCATAGCCTTAAGCTCGCTTATTGACTTGATTCCCTAGGCATTCGATCCTTGAATGTTGTGACTGTCATGTTGGTTTCAATTGATTTTTATGAAGAGTTATTCCTGGTCTTCGTCCTCATCCCTAGTTCATCATTCCATGCCTGAGTAGTCGTCCAGGAGCCGAATCGACGGTCATCACTTCGGTGCATAGAGACCTATAGATTCTAATGCCTTTCTTTTTTGTGCGTGGATGACGAGCGAAGGATGCTTTTGCCCAGCCGTCTACCCCTGTTGATGGTTCCTGGTTGAGTGATTGTCTTGCACCTTTTTGCGATTGATTATCTCCCCGATTTTTTATCCCTTCCCTCAATGAATCATTTATGATCCTCTGTGTTGATGCATTCCTCGACGAAGTAACTCTGTGTTTTAATACCTTTCTTAGCAACTTATGTTTGTGTTTTTAATATTGGTATGACATTGAATTTATGATTTTAATGGCAGCGAAACTATACCTGGTATGCTTGCGTTTTTAATATTGACATTATTTTACAACAACGTCTAATGATAGCGAATTTCATGGTGTACCTGTGGTTTTTGTTTTTACCCATCTCTTGGCTTCTATTTAAACTTTTAATTACTGCAAATTTACTCTTGTATTATCTGTGATTTGTTATAACAAACTCAACAAAATTGTTATATTAAAACACAAGGATTCGATTGATAAAGCCACAGTGCTAATGCAAGGATTCTATACAGCGGATCCTCTAGACAACGATTGTCAATTCGATTTTTGCCAATTCGTTTTACCCATTCCTTTTTACCAACTCGTTCTCTTTTTATTTTTACCCATTGGTGTTTACCAAATATTTATTTACCAATTAGCTTTACCAATCTGTTTTCACCTAAGTCGTTTTTGTGGGCGTTTTATACAGCTTGTTCTTGGTATTTTCACCCATCCATTCACTCCATTCATGCCCGGTAGTTCACCAGCAAACTCAATGATTTTGAACAAAGAATTTTTATCATCGTGTGCTTAAGTGTATGGCTGCGTGTTGACAGTAATATTAATTAATTGTTGACTACATTATGACAGTATATCTTCCCTGCATGAGGGCATTTTTATGATGTGTCTGCATTGCTACAGGGTTCCCAGCATTTTGAGTTCAATCCATGCGTTTTATATTCACACCTTAGATGCGATTGTATATATATCTTATGGAAGCTAATTAAATGCATATTGGTAGATAGTTAATGGTGGAGTTAAGTCCATATATAATAGACAACGAATTCATACACATATTTCAGCCAACTTTATCATGTAATTACTCTGCGAGTCACACCTATAATGTCTGCATCCCTCGGTAAATTTTACTGCATTTTTTTATTACCTTTGATAGCGATTTAATAGATTGCGTATTCAATGCATTTGGGACTACATTTTGGCGTATATAAAGACTGTGTTTTCAACATTTTTAGACCGCGTTTCCAGCATGTTTCTAGACAACATTAGCGTATCCAATTAATTCAGCAAGGACATTTAATGTAAAACAAGTTATACTTAAAAAGGAATGATTCATGTATTGAAGGAAATTTAATGATTTCATTACATCCCTTGCTATATTTATAATGATAGTGATTTAATGATTGCAATACATCTAGTATTGATATAATGATAGCGACCATAATAATAGCAATAAAATGAATGCATTATATCCCTGTATATATATCCCTGTGATATTATTACTTCCATGTCCTCGACTGCGATTTATATCCCCATAATTAGCGTTCATATATGGTGACATCGTTTATAGGTTGTACAACGTTTTGATATTGATATGTTAGACAACCCATCATAAGATGACAACATTGATCTAGTAGACAACAATCTTATTTAATGTTTCAGTTTAAAAAAAAAGGGGTTTTATCTTGGTTTAAAAGGCACGTTTCCTATTTGTTTCAGTTGGAAGATAATGAATTCCTCCTTAGGAAATTACTCACCCGATTAAAAGAGCACGTCAAATAAATAGTACAATGTGGGATTGCAAGGGTGGCTCCTAGATCAATGCCAAAACCATAGCAATGAAAATAACTAAAAGCTAAAATTTAGGCAACTAGTTGACTAAGAAAGTATAATATTACTTTATATAGGTTATGTAAAAGTAAAAATATTACTGGTGAGTAACTAATTATATGTTATTTAATATTTTTTTAGCATTTTGTTATGGTCTCTTAGGGTTCACTCCTTCTGCTAGCTTCTCATTGTAGATCTTTTCCTCCTCTTTGTTTTCTTTGATTATGCTTTGGTAGACCTCCTTATCAAACTCTATTGATCAAGTAGTCTTTAGTCTTTCTAGTTTATGGATTTCTTTTATTATCTCTCTAAATTTGTTGATAACCATAGGAAATGAAGCTAATTATAAAATTAAATGAAAAGACATAATGAAATAAAGAAAGGTAAAGGACTAAAAACACGAGTGAAGAAAAAGAAGAGTAATTTGAATATATTTAGCTTGATCTGTTATCTTATCATCCTCATGGTCTCAACCATTCTCTTCAATGCCCATTTGTCACTAAATAGTGTGCCTAGAAACATTTCATTAAGATGTCACCGTTTTTTTTACTTGATTTCATTACTAATCTCACTCCAATATTTTAATATCAATTTGATCACTCCCTACTAACAACATCAAATATTTCCTCATGGAAAATTTTTCCATTTCCATACTTTAGAACCCTCATTTTCCAATCAACTTGTATATCTTTAGTATTTTGTTCATGACATGTATCTTTCCTAAGACAAATATTTTCTTAGTTCATTGTCATCTCTATGCATGTGCTCATACATTAATATGTGCCTCGTAGAATGAACAATGATTGTGTAAAATATAGTAATGTTGAATTGCATTAATACTTTAATGTATTATTTAAAATTCATTGAAAATGCGAGAAAAATCATCCTCTAATATGCATAGAGAAACTTCATATGATATTCATCAAACCCAATCCCATCTCAAAAATGTGATCCTACTTTACAAAGAATTCCCCTTCTTTAGTTAAGCCTTTAAACATTGTCCAAATTTTTTCATTGAATTTTTTTGCTACAAAAAAAAGAATACTATTTGTAACGATTAGAATTATAAATGACAGAATCTGTAACATAAATCCATATATTTCAATATTATAACATTTATAAAGTATGTAACTACAACTCACCAAGAAGCCATCCTCGTATTCTTTCATTTTTTGTCCCCTTTCTCGGTGACTCATCCTCTATTCTCCTATGCCTAACATCATCTCCTAGTCCCTCTCTATTGGAATCCATATGATATGAATCGAAAGCAAAGCAAAGCAATAGAATTTGGTTCATTAATCTCACAGTCATTATTTGAATCGAAACCTTGACTCTCGGTCATGGGGTTATCATGATTGGGGTTTACATTTAAATTCAAAGGTGAGTTCATTGTGCTCTCGAGTAGGGCAAAATTGTTTCGACACATGAATTTTTCCCAAGTGTCCCCAATTTGAGACAGGTGCGATAAAAATAGAATTATTATAAGACCATGGTGAAAGAGGCTTGACAGAGGGTTCAAGATCTGTTTCTTATAATGTTTTGAAATCTTATACAGGTTCATCAACAAATAGAAGGGCATGTTTAGCTTAAACCCTAGGAACAACATAAACAGTCAGATGTGGTATAAAAATACTAAAACATACCTGCCCTCGCACATTATAAACTGTTTCAGAATCAAAATAAGGTCGTGCCATCGAGATTTCAAGAGGGTAATAGGAATACCTTTAGGGAAACACGTAGATTTCCGAGAGACCATGAACAGGCTCTAAGGCACATCTTCCAGTTTAACATTTTTGAACCATTTTTAGCCTTCCTGTGACAGTCCTGTTTCTCGGACTATAGAGTCCTCCGTGATCTCTAATTGCAGATCCCCAACTTTGTCTCTAAACCCATCAAATGTTTGAGCAAAGGCCTATGCGACCTCCAGGTTATAACCTTTGAATTTTCGAATGAAAATATCCTAACCCTAAGCGTGCAAATCATTTATGGCATCGTCGTGGGCGAGAAGGGCTTGACATCCATTAGTTTTAATTTGAACCACAGGGGCCATGGTAGTTATCAAACAAACATAGTAGATACCACGGGAGGGAGGCTACGTTTTCCAATAGACAAATAATAAGGAGAGGACTATGAAAACTAAAACGGCCCGATACCTATGAACTTGGGCGATTATCATGTTTGGTAATTTAAGTTTGGAGTGACAAAAAACCATAGGATGCGCAGGCCTATGAACCATTACACACAATGAATATTAAACCCCAACCACTATCAATTGCTTATTCGAATAATGAATGAGGGTCATTGAATGTACAAGACAACAAAATGAGGTGTATTCGTGGGTACATCAGATCTGTACCAAGTGACATGAAAGCGATATGACTGATAGAGAAAAGATAACATATCGATTGTTAATCCAAGGTTGCAGCACAATTATGGATATCAAATAATAAAAACATACAATCAACCATAGATAATCCCATAATACATAAAAATGTGGCAGTGGATTAATGAATGAGATTATAACACTTAAACTTAGCAACATATAGGTTCCCTTAAAGTGTAATCTCTTTGGTAAAAGAATAAAAGAGAAACACAGACTGCAGAATGATTACCCAAGCCAAGTTTTTTGTTTGAATTTCATGCTTGTAGTCATGAAATTTAAACAAAACAAACGAAATCTAAGCAAAAAACTCAAAAAACAAGTTATCCCAATAAATATCCTTGAAGCCAAAAGACATAAACGTTTATAAATGTAAGGGGGAGGCAACTATAGAAAGATTTTATCTCTATGTGATGATTTTTAATTATGATAAAATTCGACAGAATTGGTGGCTTCCAACAATGGCGACACGTTGGGCGAAGCAGTTATCTTTGCATCACCAGAAAACTTATGTCAGAGGCACAGATGAAATAGATTTTTAGAAATAGTTAGCGACATATCAAGTGTCCCGATAATAACTCAGAAAATAACACAGTCATAGAATTGGATGTATTTATGTCCGAAAATGTAATATGGTATTTTATTTAGATCATAGGTGTAGTGATGTTTATACAAATGACTTCGATACTATTGATAGGGCCACTGTTGCCATCAGGCGTCCATAGCCTTGACAGGGATGTCATTTAACCCACTCTAGTACCTCTATCCTATCCAAGATTCATCCATTCATGATAAAAACATCTTCATACATGATCAAATTAAAAGACATACATGATTATCTTCTTAAACCCAGCATTGTTTCGCTGCCAGCAGGCCTGTTTAGTACCCCAACGAAGTTGTCTTGGTATCATGTGTGCATTTTCCTGCTACCAACAGACCTATTCAGTGTCCCGACGGGTTTACACACAATTCCCACACATTGCAGTGCTTCCAAATATCTAAATTTTTCTTAAAAATTTTCAGAAACTTCATGATATTAAGAGAGCAGGGTGATATTGAAGATCTCACAGTCTGGTAATGAAAGGATTGATCATTTAAGATTTATTTTTCTATTATGATGAATTTCATCATGATTTGGAAAATTAAATTTATGTTAAGAAATCATCTCTGGGATGGGGAAGCACATTGAGTTGTTCTCATTAAAACAGGGACGACGTTAGAAGTTTTTTTAAGGATAATCGTGTCTTCCTGTGATTTTAATGAGAAACCAGAAACAATAATTGGATAGAATCTTACTTCCACTGATCTGAGTTTAGCACTGATTGTTCAGGTGCTTGAACTTTTATCAACTTCTGCTAATGAATAGAAATTTTGATTCCCTTCAACAAATGAATGGTGATTCAGACATAATCATTTAGAAAACAAATCAAAATCAAGCAAAATGAAAAGAACGAAAATCAAAACAGAAACGAAAATTAAAAATATTTACAAGAGGGTGGATCTGAAATCATCAAGCAAAAAATCTCTTGAGAGACAAAAAGAGAATAGAAAAATACTTATTAATATGAGTGCAGTCCTACTCGTGGCACCTTGGGTTAGGGTTGAATTTGAGTGAATTGATAATTCAAATTTACTTATCTCTTTACTTTCCATTTTAAAATTTCCATGATGATAATGCATTTTTGAAAAGAAATCTTCAACGAAAAGAAGAGAGAAAAGAATTAAAGTGGACTTCCCTGACAACATTCTTATTATGGTTCTTTTGGTGTACCCACTTGTGTTCATAACTGCATTATTACAAAAGAAACAATGAGAAAGAAAACTAAAGGAAACCTACTCTTAAACCTACTCTAACTACTAAATAGATCAAAATGCTAAGTAAAATCGTATTTCCAGTGTAGTCACAAGAGCATCTTCAATCTTGTAAGGCATAGAAAGTCAAAAATCAGAATAAAATATTGTAGTATTTGCAGATACAAAAGAAACATGTCATGCTTACCTCCTATATATTCATTTAAAAACAAAGCAAGCAGAACCTTACCATTCTTTTGAAACTTATTTATATATGAATCTTCCAGCCATTCTGCAATCTTGTCGTGATATGGGTCATAATGGCATGGAAGACTGTAAGTAAGTTTGGAAAGCTTTTCAATATTATGGGGACCTGACAGAACCATCGGCCAAGGCCGAAGTGCCCCATCCTCCTGACAATTCTCCAAGTTTTCATCAATTTCTTCACATGGAGGATCTAAAAAAATCATGTCATGCTTACTTCCTTTATATTTAGGTAGTAAAAAAGAAAGCACAACTTTATCTTTATTATGAATATTTTTTATATACGAATCTTCAAGCCATTCTAAGATCCTGTCATAAAAATTAGGATGCAAACTATGAATTTGATGAAATGGATATATCAATGGGGAACACATCATAAGAGGATTCATGACATCAATTAGATCATTGGTTTGAACACTTTCGTTGATGAGATTGATCTTTTCAAAATGCAAAGCATAAACATTAAAATTTGAACTAACCAAAGAAAGAATATGCAACATAGAATGTTTTATCTCCATAAGAGAGAGTGCATTGTCTTTTTCAAAAATAAATTGTGTAAAATCATCTCGCAACATGTATTTTTCCCATGTGAGTGATGAAAGTGAAAGAGCATCAAATCCGACTTCAAAAATGTTACGTATGGAATTAATTTCACCAAATCTTGGCATATCGAAAAGATCTGATTGTGATGGGAAAGAGTAAGATATCGTGGTTAAAGTGTCATGTCCATCAAAATCTAAGAAGAGATTGAGATATAAAGATTAAAAGGAATCAGAAATGAGCACATGAAAAGAATCTCTTGAGCTATGATATTTAACAATAGCATTCTCAAGACATTCCTCTCTACTTTCCTTAAAACTTTCACTCTGTTTTGGTGATAAATCCTTCAACATAATATGATCGTCTAAATTTGCCTCATGTATGATGGGCAATTTAAAACTTTCATAACAAACATCTAATCTTTCATGTGAATAAGGTATGATTTGTGGATGAAGGTTTAAGGTTTCTTCTTCAAATTGCAGATTTACATGTCTAATCAGTTTCATAGGAATGTTAGAATGTTTAAGATGATTTTCGTCACCTAAGTGTTCTTCAATCACCGAATTCAAGTACTAATCAAAGCAAGAGTTAGAGGAATGAGGAAATTCACCTTGACCCAACATCAAATCTTCTTCCATGATGGTCAAGGGATGAAAATACAATGATTCATAGGAAAAACCAATTTGATTGTCAGTAAGAACCTTTTCAATAGATTCTACCTACCTTGCTTGTTCAAAATTTTTGGATGGATTCCTCTCATCCTACGAAAAAAATTCTTCTCACAACTGAGTGATAATATTTGTAATTGATTCATCATTTGCTATTGAATATGACTGGATGAAAGGGAAGCAAGCATCATAGAGGATATTTAGTACAAATGACATGTCATCAAGATTAAATTTATAGAGAACATGATGGATTCTTGTTGAAAAGCCTTCTGGAGATGAATTGTCACTGATTAGTAAAGTATGAAATTCTTCACATAAATGATTGTAATCATAGTTTTCAAAATCATCTAAAAATTCCTCTACAAATTGAAACCAATAAAAAATTTGATATGCTAGAAAAGACTCAAACCAATGTTTAATCCGACCCCTAAAAGTAAAAGAAAACAATATTCATAAAACCTTTTAAATCGGAAATATCATGCTTGATGTATTTACACAAAAACTTGTTAATATGGTCTTTGGCAGATACATCTCCCCCACCATCAAAGGTGAGTTTGGACAAGCGAGAGATTGTCTCGTTGGGAATATTAGGTAATGAGAAGTGGAAAGCATGTTCCAACACAGTGATTTGGGGAGCCATGGGGAATTAAATACATTCGAAACAAAGACTCATGCAAGGCCAGCTTGTCAGTCTAGCCTACCTTCTAGTGCATTTCAAGATGACACAAAAGAAGAATTTATAAATATGGAATTATGACAGGCTGAGGGATAAAACATTTAATCATTAAATTTACCTCGACCCTCCTTCTAGCACCATTTTTTGAAGGTCAAATCAGGACCGGGGTTGTCTAATTAACCCAAGTCGTTTGGAATGAAATGAACTGACAGGTTTAATGGCTCTGTTGGCCAACTAAAGTCCTAAAAATAATAAAAGAAATGAAACTAATCTAAAAGCTATGCTACTAAGAATATAAGTTTACTAATTACAAATGTTCAAATAGAAACATGAGTTGTGCATATGATTATAAATAGTCTATATACAACTTGCAAGGTTTACTTGAAATCTTGTGAAACGAATGTTCTTAAAAAAATTTCTAAACTAGATAAAGAAAGCACATAAATCTTTTTGTTTTCTTTTTGAATATTTAAATATTTAAAACTAATAATACTAAGAAAATATAATTGAATGAAAGATACATAAACAGTCAAAGCTAATTCATGCTATCCTCATTTCATTAATAAATAATTTAACTAAATAACAAGCAAACTAACCTGTAACTAATCGATTAAACTGAGTTTATCTTCCTGTGTAATTTGAGCTCCTAATTGTCCTGCATGTGAGGGAAACTTGTGACAGAACAATGCTAATACTCTCAGAATAAATTCAAAGAAATGTTTGATGTGTTGGAGTGAGAATATAACAACAGAATGATAACTGTAAAAATTTGGTGATCTTATGATGATCAATAACTTAGAATGAAAGGAAACTCAATTCAAAGTATTAGTATCATCCATCATTTAATATCCAGAATAAATCAATAATAATCAAATGACAGATTGATCACATATACGAAAATGGAATAACAAATTATGGACATCATCTAAATATCAAACAATATGAAACATCATATGACGACGAGGCTAAAGCTAAATCGATCATAGTAATATCTCATAAAACTGAGGTAATAGAAGAACACAATGGAATAAGCATTACACAGGTCTAAAGCCAATGGTGAGTTGCTTCCCCATATCAGTTCTCAAAATCACATATCCATACTGTATCCCAGCTTTCACTACTAACAATGATCACTATTTAAACTAGTTTTGGATTAACAAACTATTATCATGCAAGATAGACTGTAATCCCCAAAAAATAGATTGCTTTAAAAAAATAGTACAACAGGAAACCATTCCTGTAGGAGTTGGTTTATCAAAAATTATTACATAATGACAAAGTTTTATCAAATAAAAGAAAGAAACTACTGAACTATACAACACATGATCCAAGATAGTTTCTCCTTTTAAATAGCATCATAATTATCATTTTCCTATAGATGAAAAAACGAAATTGATATTTAGAAAGTAATACAAACTAACATTTAGAAATATATTGGCTACAGAATCGTAATATTCTGTAGCTAGTCTTATATTAACAAAGAAAATAAAAATAAATCTTCCTATTTGACTTTTAAAACAGAATAAAATGAAAGCAAATCAAAACCACTTTTACCATTCTAGAAATTCGACAGTGAGGGGTCAGATAGTTCTGAATTAATGATGGCATTGAAGTTGGTTGCATTTTTTATAGTCACACTACCGGATCTCTTGGGCCCTTTACTTACCTGATATGCACATGCCTTTAACTCTTGATTTTCTCATTCAAGCAGAGAATTTCGAGTAGCCAGGTGTTTCAATTGTGCCTGTAAATATGGTATGTCCCTGTAATAGCATTCTACCTAGTCCAAACAATTTTCACAGTGTACCGGTGCTATAGCAGGTCGAGGTTGAGTGTACTTAGCAATGGGTGCTTCGGTCCTTCCTGTGGCTTGTTTCAAATCATGGCCTATTCCAGCAAAGCCCTCTTGGCCTTTCAGAAATGAAGGTAGTCTAGAAACAAAGTCATATTGCACAGCTTGACCAATAGTTTCGCTCCTGAGACACTAGTTATCTGTATCTTCTCATGCAAGGAAATCATTGATATCATCATCGAAGAAGTGATCATTGACCTCGATCACTGAGATCGAGCTCAAATGATCCTGCTTTTGATTTCTCATACTCCTGGATATTAATCGGCTAGATCTCTTGTTTATAAAACTCAAATTTGAGTTGTCCTGTTTCTTGCTCTTACGATTTTTCTTAATAGTAGGTTTGTCACTAAATCCCTGATTCATCTCAATAGCAGGAGTAGGAGAAACCTTCTCTTTTAATAAATCCACTACCTCTTCTAATGATTTTCTAGGTGTGCAAATACATCATGGTTTTTTACCTAGGGGGGTTTGCAAAGAAACATAATTTGGTTCATTAAGCTCACAGTCGTTATGTGAATCGAAACCTTGACTCTCGGTCATGGGGTTATTAGGATTGGGGTTTACATTTAAATGCAAAGGTGAGTTCATTGTTCTCTTGGGTAGGGAAAAAATGTTTCAACACAGGAAGTTTTCCCAAGTGTCCCAAGTTTGAGACAGGTGCGATAGCAATGGAATTCTTATAAGCCCATGGTGAAAGAGGCTTGACAGAGGGTTCAAGATCTGTTTCTTATAATGTTTTGACATCTTATACAGGCTCATCAACAAATAGAAGGGAATGTTTATCTTAAACCCTAGGAACAACATCAACAGTCAGATGTGGTATAAAAATACTAAACTATACCAACCCTCGCATGTTATAAACTGTTTCAGAATAAAAAGAAGGTTGTTCCATCGAGGTTTCAAGAGGGTAATAAGAATTCCTTTAGGGCATCACATAGATTTCCGAGATACCATGAACAAGCTCCAAGGCACGTATTCCAGTTTAGCATTTTTGAAGCATTTTTCTCCTTCACGTGAAAGTCCTGTTGCTTGGGCTATAGAGTCCTCTGTGACCTCCAATCGTAGATCCCAAAATTTGGATTTAAACCCATCAAACGTTTGAGCAAAGGCCTGTATGACCGCCATGTTATAACCTTCAAATTTTCGGATGAAAATATCCCAACCGTGAGCCTGCAAATCATTTATGGCATCGTTGTGTGCGAGAAGGGCTTGACAGACATTAGGTTCAATTCAAACCATAGGGGCCATGGTAGCTATCAAACAGACACAGTAGATACCATGGGAGGGAGGCTTCATTTTTCAATAGACAAATAATAAGGAGAGAACTGCGAAAACTGAAATGGCCCAATACCTACGAACTTGAGCGATTATCATGTTTGGTAATTTAAGTTTGGAGTGACAGAAAACCAGAGGACGCACAGGCCTATGAACCATTACGCACAATGAATATTAAATCCCAACCACTATCAGATTCTTATTCAAATAATGAATGAAGGTCATTAAATGTACAGGACCACAGGATGGGATGTATTCATGGGTACATCATACCTGTACCAAGTGACATGAAAGCGACATGAATGATAGAGAAAAGAGAACATATCAATTGTTAATCCAAGGTTGCAATGCGATTATGTATATCATATAATCAAACCATACAATCAACCATAGATAATCCCATAATACATAAAAAAATGTGGCAGTGGATTAATGAATGAGCTTATAACACTTAAACTTAGCAATATATAGGTTCCCTTAAAGTGTAATCTCTTTAGTAAAAGAATAGAAGAGAAACAAAGACTGCAGAATGATTACCCAAGCCAAGTTTTTTGTTTTAATTTCATGCTTGCAGTCATGAAATTTAAACAAAACAAACAAAATCTAAACGAAAAACTCAAAAAATAATTTAGCACAATAAATATCGTTGAAGCCAAAAGACAGAATCGTTTATAAATGTAAGGAGGAGGAAGCTATAGAAAGATTTTATCTCTATGTGATGATTTTTAATTATGATAAAATTCGACAGAATTGGTGGCTGCCAACACAGCCTTAGACCACGCTGCTCTAAGATATCAGCAGTGGATCACCCTCGATCTGGGACTAAACTCCACCCAGGGCAAAGCAAATCCTAGGCTAGGTTGAGACTACGGAACACTACACAATGCAACATGAAGGATTCCCTCCAAGGACCCTACATACGCCCACTGCTCATAGACTCTCATTTCCCACATGCTTGTCCCACCCCGAGAATATACACCTTCATTGTTCCATAGTCCATAAACTGCTCCACTTCCCTTCCAAGGTTTCAGCAACAGGCCAGATCATGAATTCTTAGAGCTCTATAGCTGTTTTTGGGATCCCTCCAGGAGAAATCACTTCCCCAACAATCTCTCTCACCTAAAGAGAGTTCCTCACAAGCTTGAAAGCTTGCTTCTTCAACCATGGGCCTGAAAACCCGCCTCTTCAAACCACAGGCCTGACAACCTGCCTCTTTTGTCCAATGCTCAAGTGAACCAGGTAACTACAGTAGCCAAATCGGGTAAGGTAAGGGATGACTAAAAAAATTATAGAGGTTCACAATGGCAGAGGGTTCAACAATGGCGGAAATGGATAGCTAGGTACTTGCTCAATGCATGAGTGAATGGGGAAATGGATGGAAAGAATTGTCTGAATGGTCTGAATGGTGAGAGCGAAAACCCACAATAGTGGAATTCCCCACATAAATCTGCATGCATCCTAGATGACACTTGGCTCTCTAGGATCTCGTTCTTCTCCACTTGGAGTTCGTTCCTCTCCCCAGAGGAACTTAGGATAACAGGGTTTATTTTCCAAACTTTAGTAATTTAGGAAATACATTATAATATTCCCTTGGGTTAAGCCCTCAAGCTTAGCCCCTTTTTCCTAGCCTCTCAGCTCCCTTCCCTTTCCCTTCCTAGTGGAGCTTAGTCCCCCATAACTCTTTCTTCGCGGTTGGTCTACACATAGCAATGTATTTTTATTAATGATCTGGATAATTACATATACCAAAATAGGTTCACTGGCCTTAGAATTTAGGCTCTTCGACCTAATAAACACATAAGCCTCCGACTTATAAATACTTGGCTCACCAGCCTATAAAATTCATTAAAAATCATTACAATTCAACAGGGACTCGACCTTATGGTATTACAGAACAATACTTTGATATACACCAAGTGACAAGCTTACAAAAGGTACCTATTGCATCCTTGTATTTATAAAATGATCAATTTGTTTGGTATCAATAACTTTGTGAAAGAAAAAACAATTATATTATCTCTTGGTCCATTTTTATGGATGAATTGATATCACATCATGGGGATATTGAGAGAAACACATTCTTTAGTCAATTGATAAGTATTTAGCAAAAAGGTCCAATTATAGATCACATTCAACAATTTCAAAAGCTCAGTGTTAGGGTAAATAACATTCTTGAGGATAATTTTTTAGATCTCCTTGTGGACACTTTAAATGAGAACATTCAACAAGAGGTGTGTCTTCTCGAAGCTAAATCCCTAGAGAAATTTTTTAGTATGGAAAGAAAAGTGGGAAAAAACATGGCTACTAGAAAGGTGGCCACTAGCAACTATAGAGAGCACCATGTTCCCTCTTCTAAACTCACTCAACCAACAAGGTTGACACCATATCAAATGGATGGAAGAAGAGAAAATGGACTATGTTTTAATTGTGATAGCAAGTAAAGTAAGGGGCATAAATGCAGTGAGAATAAATTATTCTACATAGACTATGAAGCGGAAGAAGATCAAGAATTGGAACCATCAAAAGATCTATATCTAGAAGAGACTACTCCAACAATATCTTGTCATGCATTGGCCAACATCAGTACTCCACAAACCATAAAGATATAAGGATACATCAAAAAGAAAAAGGTAACAATGTTGATTGATTTTGGTAGTACCCATAACTTCATCAATTACAAATTAGCAAAAGATCTCAAATGTTTTGTATTTCTAGCACCCGAGTTTCAAGTAATTATTGTAGATGGAGGTACCATAAATTGTTCTGGGAAGTGCCATAATGTTAAGCTCAATATGGGGGGGTATTTACTGGATAGTCCCATGATTTTCATCCAAATGGGTGGTGTTGATGTTGTATTTGGGGTTCAATGGTTACAATCATTGGGAGTAGTGGCCACTAATTTTCAATATCTTTTCATGATATTTTCCTCAAAAGGAAAGGAAATTGAGCTTATAGGTATCCAATGGAAACCCTTTAAGGTGATAAGCTCTAATAGCATGAAAAAATTACTCAAAAAGGGACACCATGGTGTAATTGCACAATTGTGCTCACTATATGTTCAAACATCTATATCCTCTGCTCCAATGGATCTCCAAATAGTTATCAACAACCATTCCAAGGTATTTGGAGATATGCTTAAGGGTCTTCCTCCTACTTGAGATCATGACCATGCTATTTATTTGTAACTAGGAAGTGTACCACCTAACATTAGGCCTTATAGGTATCCACATGCACAGAAGAGTGAGATTGAGCACATGCTCCAAGAAATGTTAGATGCATGCATCATTCAACCTAGCCAAATTTCTTTCTCTTCACCAGTAGTGATGGTTTTGGAGAAGGATGGTTCATGGCATATGTGTCCATATTATACACAACTCTAAAAAATGACCATCAAATATAAGTTTCATATTCCTATCATTGATGAATTATTAGATGAATTCCATGGATAATTTTTCTTTACTAAGTTGGATATTCATTTGGAATACAATCAAATCAAAATGACGTAGGAAGACATTCCCAAAATAGAATTTACAACACTTGAAGGTCATTATGAGTTTTGGGTTATGCCATTTGGACTTATTGATGCACCATCAACATTTCAAATCTTGATGAATTCTATTTTCAAACCCTTCCTTAGAAAATTTGTGTTAGTATTTTTGATGACATACTAATCTATAGAAAATCTTTGGAAGAGCATGTACAACATGTTGATAGAGTATTACAACTTTTATAAGAGAAACAACTTTATGCAAAGCATTCCAAGTGTGACTTGGGAGTTTCAAATTTCTCTTTTTTTCCCTAGTGGTTTCATAGCGCAACACAGGGGTGACATACACAAAGGATTTTCCTATAGTTGGGAGGAAAATGGTGCACAACCGATTAGTTTCCTTGAATTTATTTTGTATAAAAAGATAAATCTCCTTGCTTCTTCTCCTTTGTATTTATTTATGATGATGAATGAAACTTAATTATTTATTACGAGAGCATGTTATATTTTCCTGTAGATGTTAATGTTGAAATGAATATTGTGTATAATTTAATTAGTTTGAAAATTTGTGTAGCAATGCATTTGGTAAGATCATTCATGCTAATCGTTTGATTAAATAATCATGTAGAGGAATGAATCCCATGACTATTTAATATTTATAACTATAATTTATGGTCCTCATGGAAATCATTGATGAGTGGTTAAGAAGTTTTCCTTTGAAAAGATTAAATAATTGTGTAGAGGAATGAATCCCATGACTATTTAATATTTACAACTATAACTTATGGTCCTCATGCAACTCATTGATCACTGGTTAAGAAGTTGTCCTTTGAAAATATTGAAAATCTAGAACCTATTTCCTATAGGGACTCATTGTCTTCTTAGCTATTTTTTGAGTATATATGTTTATAAATTCTTGTGTGCACTATTTTGGATGGTTTGAAGAGATTCCTCAATGTACAAACCTTGTATTACTCAACCCTCGAACAATAATATACCTTGGAAGACTTCCTATAGCTTTCACAAATTTAAATTTTGAGTTTTGTGCATTTTGGGAGATGCATGCAAGTTTTGTGAAGGAAAGTCATTGTTTGACCACTATTTATCTATAGGAAAACCCACAATCACACCTTAATAGCTACCAATTTTCCTTATAAGACCCGCAGTCATGTCCTATAGTGGCTTATTTGGGCATGTTTTGATGAATTTTGGGTTTTTTAGGGTTGAAATGAAAGTCTAAAAGGGTGTAATTTGTAATGAGGGTTTAATTACACTTATTAAGTGGTTATTTTATGTTAATAATGTATTTTATTGAGTCAATATATTTCCTTTACTTATAAATTCCTCCTTCAAGAAAGGGCCACTCAAATCCCCCATACCCTACACAAATGGTGTTTGTTGTGCATGAAAGTTTTGGAAATTGATATGAATGTTATTAAGGGGTTTTGTGAGATGAATAAAGTTTGTTAGGATTTTTTTTATATCATTATTTGGTTTCACATTGGCCTCTTGAAGAAAGGAGGTAGTTAGTTTCCCCATACCCTTGTAAACATGTGAATGCTAAGCATAGAATGCTATGTAGCCATAATGATTGACCTTTAGGATGGTTGTGAGGTATTTAGATTTTTCATAAGATGGCTTATAACATATTTTGGCCTTAAGGATAGTGGTGCTCATGCTTTGAGGTTTGATGTCATTTTGTGTAACCATACATGTGTGAATGAGTGAGGCAAAAAACCTGCAGACTAAAGAATCATTATATTTTGTTTATTATGAATTTAATGATGATAGATTCACACTTATAATCAAGGGAAAATGTGTTACATACATAAGCCTAAGGACACCAAACCTAAGCCTTATAATTGACCTCCCTGGGAGAAAGAAAGACCTCCATTGATGAGACCCTAGGAAACTGATGAGATTAATTAAATGGTGAATTTCTGAAGTAAAGTCAGTGTGTGAAGAAAATGATCATATTTATGTTGAGTTGAACATCCCATCTATGCTTGATGGTCACCATCTTGGAAAGGTGCTATGTGGAAAATTGTGATAGATAGCCCTAATTGAGTAAAGAACTTGATTTAATTTTACCATCTAAAAGAGATTCCTAGCTAGATTTTACAATTAGAGATTGATAACATGACTCATGTAGGGTGCTATAAATCCAAACCATGTCATAGTAAATAAGAGGAAATGTTTCTTTTTGTAAATGGTCTTGCTTTGTTAAAATTTGATTTTCATATTGTTTCCATCATTAAACTTTTAGACCAACGAACCACTCTTTTCATGTTGACAATGTAGGTACATTACACCTTGATGTAGATATATGAGATGAAGAGAGTTAGAAGGCATCCTACAATAATAAGCCTACCTAACTATAATTAATACCATGAAAAATAATTTGTATTGATGAGAACTTCTAATTTAACAACCCAATTCTAAATCAACCCAAATCATCCAAATTTGTATTGATGAGAACTCTAATTTAACAACCAAAAAAAATTGTTACAAGATTAAATGACTCCCATTACAAGGTACATATTATTTGCATTCAAAAACAACATATATTTATTTTTCAAAGATACTTTCTTCAATCCTAGACATAAACTTTATAAAAAAATATAAAAACAATATCAATGCATGCATCCATCAAAATATGAGTCATCCTATATTGAGTTTAGGAGAGACAATAAAATAAAAAGAAGATTGTCAAAGTTATATTAACAAATAATAAAAAATAATAATGAGAACTTAAAACCTAATTTATCAAGCACCAACTAGAGAGATTAATTTTCTTATGGTGTAAATTTTTTTATCATTTAATATGAAGATCTCAGTGCTTAATAAATTTCAATTTAAGATAGATTTATACAAATAAATATAAACATTTCTTCTATAATATTTATTTTTCAATAATAATAACAATAATAATATATTAAAATTAAATAAATTAAAACTTTATTTTACAAAACCATTATAATAAATATAAATTTTACAAAACCATTATAATAAATATAAATCTTTCTTCAACCACATTTATTTCACACCATTGCCCCTCAAATATCAATCGACTAACCTACCCAAATCCAGAGGAAAAACTTGAAAGCTATTTGTATAATTGTGTTTGATGTTTTCCACTTTGTTTCTAAAGCTTTTCTTGACCAATATACAATTCTCAAAGAAAGCATGTAACATTTAGTGAATACGGCAGCAAAATCAAATCCAAATTGGTTGTACCTGACTGTAAATGAAAACTTCTAAGCATACACCAAACGTCAAATTTAAATAACTTATTGGAACTTCCCAAAATACCATATCTTTTTTCTCTACTTTCCTCACACTTTTACCATTGGTGATGCATATAATAAAATTATAATATGGTCCTATATATATATATATCATTGGCGGTGTGTTCGCTTGGTATGTAGTTATGTGGCTAGGTTTTGCTAGCCACATCCCTGTTTTCCTTGGAGATGGGCAAGCACGGGAGAAGGCGTGAGCCACTTCTAGGGAGACTGCAATTGCGGATGAGGGCGAGGTTGCGGGATTGGGCAAGCGTGGGCAAGGGAGAATGCAACCAGGGCATGCAGACTTGCGGAGTGACGTGGTGAATGCAAGGCGTACGTGGGTCAAGCAGTGGTGGAGGAGGGATGTTTTTGCCCGAGTGCCTACGGTGTGGCAGTGCTCGGTGGAAGGTGGAGTTTCGGACACCTGTTTCAGGGCCGAACTCTTTCTCTGCATTTTCCATATGTTGTTTCGTCCTTAGCCATTAATCCTATTGCGCGATGTCTTTGGTGCTTTGATGGAGGCTTCTGGGGTTTGTTGCATTGGGGGTTTTGTCGTCTCTTTGGATTTTTTGGTCCCTCTTAACCTTTTCCGCCTTGGCTAGAAGAGGTTTTGAACCAGAGCATTGGGGTCCACATTGGGGGCGTGCGGTTTATTGTTTAACACTTTGAGGTCCTTTGGGGGCATGCGGTGTTGGATAATCACTTCCAGGTCCTGTATGGGCATGTGGCATCTGGTTCAGTTTCTTTTTTGCTTTTGTTTGGGGTTTTTACCTCTGTTTTGTTTCTCATTTTACACCCCGCGTGCTGGTAAAGTTAGTAGTATTTTGAGCATGGTCTATGGACTAGTTCTGCTATGATCATCTGTTATGTTCTTGAAGAAGTAAAAAAATTTATATTTTCAGTAATATAATTTGAGCGAATTTTCTATTAGAATGAAGACTTAAGGTAGGTATTCCAATGCATTGCTCTCTCTGTATTTTCAATTGTTGGTATGTACTTTTGTTAAGGTATCTAAAAAAATAAATAAAATAAAGAACTTAAAGATGTAGTTTAAACATTCTATTTTTTTTTCTATTATTTTTTTCAAAATCTAGTTAGAAATTGTTGAAATTATATATTTAGTTGTTGAGATTGTACTATTGGAGTATTTTAAGGTTTTTTGAGGCACTTAATCCATTTATATATTGAAAAAAACAATTTAAGTAATGGAAAAGTGTGGTTTTCATCAAGAAAAAACCAAAAGATAAAACGTTAAAAAAACACCTATATAGTATATATGGGTATTAAGGGTTAATGTATAATTATATTTCAAGTTAAAGCGTCATCGTTGTATAGGGTATTAAGGATTAAATTTAAAAGGTATAATTATATTTCAATTCAAATGGTTATTGTTGGTAAACATACTTTTCATTTGAAAAGAGGTAAAGAAAAAAAGATTTTCACTAAAACAAAATTAATGCATGTATTTAGTATTAATCATTATTTTTATATAGAGAATAATGTTAAACTATGATATTATTTTTTAAAACTTTACTCATAAATATATAAAAATTGATCTTTATAATGCAAGTAATCATTAAAAATTAAAACATAGTTTACTGAAATATATATACATTATTTAATTTTAAAATATAATTGTAAAAAATTGAATGTATATATAATGGTTTGAACAAATGACACATTTATTATACAGAGAATAATGTTAAACTATGATATTATTTTTTAAAACTTCACTCATAAATATGTAAAATTTGATCTTTATAATGTAAGTAATCATTAAAGGTTAAAACATAGTTTATTGAAATATATACACATTACTTAATTTTAGAATATAATTGTAAAACAAATTGAATGTATATATAGTGGTTTGAACAAATGAAGCATTTTTGTTATGTAGGGATCAATATATGAGATGGAATTTCTTCAATGCAACAACTACCAGAAACACTATGTGGGTATGGGTTTTTTAAATCTTTCAAATAAATACCTAATGTTAAAGAAAGATATAATTTATACTTGAATAGACAATCTTAAGAAGATGTGTAAACATTAGTAAATACTATATAAAAAAAAAATTATCTATAACTTTAAGAGGTTTATTTGAACAATTTTAACAAGATTTGTTATCTAAATTTCTAATAACATGAGTCATCACGTGTTTCCATAAATATACTTTAAAATATTTCACAATTGGAGTCCCAACTACAGATTCATGTCATTTTATGGGATGCATTGAAGATACTCTAATTTGAACTCATTAGTAGTAATTATAATGTTCAAAATGAAGATTAATGAGGTTTTGATATCTAATTTTGAGTTTAGTAAGTCATTAATTAAAAGTTAGAGTTCTTGAAAACTATTAAACTATGTTATGGAAACTATGTAATTTTCTTATTATAGTTATGATTAATTTCCACAATATAAATTAAATTCATATTTTTCATGGAAACTGGGTTACAATGACACAAATGCTTAATCAAGTTCTCAAGTTACCAAACATAATATCCCTAAAATATTATTTAAAAAACTACTTAACACTAGTTACTAGTATGATACACAAAGAAAAACTCTTGCAAAAATAATTGACGAGAAAAAAAAAAGATTCACTTGAAAAAACGTTTCCTCAACGTACTTTTGTAGGTGCTCAAGACCAACTACATGGGAAAACCTCTTAAAAAGTCTTATAGTTAATGTAAAGTTCATTTCTCTTAATATGATATTCAACGTGGAAATCAGTAGTCATATGTGTACCAATGTATGTCCAACATTAGGATCGATAGCCACATGTGTACCAATCTACATCCATGGAAAGATAAGGTAAGAAGTTGTAACTAGAATCAATGGCACTTACCAACAACTAAGTTCTTGTATCAATAGTATATTTTGTCACTTTGAAGTTCATAAAAACATTTCATCTCAAGTTTCAAGTATTTATTCTCAATAAGTAAATATTGATAGGTTCTAAGACTAACAACCCTTCATTTGCAATGATATGGAGTGATCCTGACTTCATCATTGATAAGAAATAGGCTAAGGAGGCATTGAAGGGAAATGAAGACTTCGAATTTAATCCTTAATTGGGATGTTTTTTCTAATGTGAGATTTCAAATGTTTTTTTTAATGTGAGATATGAGATTAGCATACAATTTTTTTGTCTTTTCATATTTTTAGAGATTCATATGTCTCTCTCCATCTCCACTTACTAGAGGCAAGTTCACCAAACCTAGACGCACCAAGTTAATTACGTTTTCCTTGTAATGGTTAGTGTAGTTTATATCATAAATCTACAAGGTGTCATAAATCTAAATATTTTCATGGCCTTATGTCCATGAAAATAAAATTTTAAATAATTCTAGGTAATCTCTTACCTTCTTAAGGTCCGATAGACCAAATTCAGTGTGAGTGGATGTTAATCACCACCATCATCATTAGTTTATCGTCATTCAATTTATATGAAATTTCCCTTATCCCAGAAACAAGGGGGTCTCATACACCAATTTGTTGTATGGCTTGACCATGACCTTAAACTTAGATTATTGTTATTATTATGAAGTGTAATGGATCCATTTGGTATATTTATTTGAAAAAAATATGTGTATCACTTAAATTTGACATAATATTTTTATTTAATATTTTTACTTTTATTAATATTTATAATTAACATAAGGGGCGACAGGTGCAGGGACAAGGAGGGGAGGGGGGGGGTCATATATGGTCCCAATGGAAATCACATATTTAAATTTGCATGGGGTCTTGGATACACTTCAAATAACCAAGTAGATGTCCTAGCAGTATATATGGGGATAAAACTCATCAGAGCAAACAAAAACTTGGGTGTCATTGTCTTAAGAGACTCAAAGTTGATCATCAAAGGTTTGTGTAGGCTCAACAAAAGTACTCATCTGAATATTCAGAGAATATAACAAAGGATATTTTGTTGAATACTACCATGTCTTTCATCAGAAAAATGGGGAGGTTGGTTCACTAGTTAAGGAAGCTAGACATATGGAGAAAGGAGCTCTAAGGTCAAATGAAAATTTCTCCACCCACTTTCTGCCTTAGACATATGTAAACTCAAAAAATATTTTTGATTGATGTGACCCTCAACCTCTTCATCATTGAATTCATGCACTTGGTTGAACAATATTATCCCACCTCTTCTCTTCCACGAATATGCCGCATCACTTGGCACATGCTTCGTCATATCCCCATGCTAAGATTTATAATTACTTAGGTTCCCCCTCCGTTTGCATATGGGATTTCACATATGCCCAACGTAACTTTGTGTCGTGGGAAATATCTCTACCATTATGTTGGACATGAAGCTTTGGAAATAGTAAATTGTAGTTTTGATACAGTTTTGAGGAACGATCCTAAGTATAGGAAAATTGCGCAGAAGGAGGAAAGTGCGTAGAAGGAAGACAACGTGTAGACAAAAGGATAAAGAAAGAAAATAAATCATGAAAAAACGATGATAGCACGACATTCCAAAAATAGAAGAACAAGAGAAAATCAACATGCATATTGAAAAGAAGAAGAAATTCGTCGAACAACTAGTTAACTGAGTTGGCCATGCATTGTAATGGGGTATTTTTGGGATGAATAGATTAGGTCTTTCATCCCTAAATTATTGTATATATTTGTTTATGTTATAGTCATGAACCTTGCACCACATTTAACCCATAAATTACTCTGATCCCTCTTGGGTTTCTAGTTGTGGCTTCAAGGTTTGGTTCCATGGTATCCTAAACTTCCACCATTCAAGTACTCCATCTGATTTGTCGCGTGTGCACACATGGGAGTTCCATCTCAACCTTTAAATATTTGTGGTGGATTGGCCTCTAACACATTTGGTTGTTTGTTTAGCAGTTGGTTCCTTCCTCGTCGTCTCTGGTTTTTGAGTTTAATTCTCCATTGATCTTGCATCTATGACTCCCCAACCTCTCTCAACCCACAATTATCCATGTGACGATGAAATCAACCCCTTTGCAACTTCTCAAACTATGATATGGAAACCATGAAAGGAAAATTACGATTACAATAACAAGAATTGGTAGCCTTGTGTTAATCCAATGCCCAGATGAAGAAAAAAATCCAAGATAAAGAAGAAAATAGGTATAAGGAGCTAGCAATTATCTTGAGGAAAGCCAGCATGCACTCTAATCAAATTTGTGCCCTCAATAGGGAAATTCACGAGACACGGCTAGGAAATATTCAGCAACAAGCATTGGGTCCTTCTATGGGTTCTCAAGCCTCGTGTGAAGTCAATCATCACCTGTAGCATCAACCAGAATGTAGCAACAATGAAGACACTCAAGCAAATGTGGACACAATTCTTAAGCTCAACTAACTCAAGTTTCATGCAATGCAAAACTATTTTTTTGTTAAATACCTATGTTTGGGTATATGCTTAGAAGTACGAAAGTTGTTTTGTAGCCAATGTAGTAGTTAGAGAGCATCTAAGGTTGTTCAACTCTTTTGTCACGTTGAAGGTTTCTTTGGAGCTTGGGAATTTTTTGTAAACTATGGTTAATTCAGCACTATTGCAACCCTTTTTATAATACAATCTTATCCATTTTTGTTAAAACAAATATTTATACTTAACATATATTTTAATTTTTTATTTTTTATTTTTTATTTTTATTTTTATTAATATTTATAATCTTTAATGATATAAATAAAGTTTTTTAATATCAAATTATTTTATTTATTTTATTATTTATAGTTTAATTTATTAATTTAAAAAAAATATTTATTAATTTTAATTTATTTTCTAATTTATTTAATATTCATAATTAATTGAAATCACGAATAATTTTAAGGATGGAAATTTATTTTGAAATGTAGAAACTTTGGCGAATCTTACTAGTTTTTTATATGTCAACTATAAATGTTTGACGATATTTTGGTTAAAATATTCAAATTTCTAAGGATTTTATATAGTTTTTATAAAAAAATTGCGATTTTAAAGATAAAATCATTCTGTCCTATAAAGTTTGGATGAATGATTTTTAAAATAATGAATCTTTTTTAGTAAAACTATGAAAAATTATCCCATTGACGGAATTTAACCCCTAAAATTTCTCCTAATTAAAATAAATATTTAATGAAATAGATATTTAATGGTAATTGAAATATCATACTTAACTTTTTCTTTGAAACTTTGAAACATATATGTTATCTAAACAATATGGTCCACAAGTATATTATTAAAGAAAAAGGGATGAGCTGCAAATATAGTACAAAGCCTTTTGTAAAAGAGGGGGACAAGGGTGTTGAAAAATATAGAAAAAAGAAGTGGACATATATATATATAAGAGAAAGGAATGATGAAGATGGTGACTAGTAAATATTAAAAGTTATTAAGAAATTCAAGCTTAAAAACTATGACA
>JASDQU010101228.1:149586-164045 GCA_032191745.1 Picea mariana | reverse complement strand
ACTAGTGTTTAAATTATATTTTTTTTACTTTTCAAATGTAAATATTAATTTTTATCATTTATCGAAATACAATAAAATGAAAAACAATGTCATATTGGCATTTCAATTGACATCAATTTTATTTTTAATGTGACTTGACAAATATTGAATTTTCAATTTAGGTGATTTTGATGATAGTAAAATTCTTACGAAATAAAGTTTAGAACAAAACTATTAAAAGATAATAATAAATTGTTATATCATTACAAACTAGATTTAAAGATGAATCCATTGGTAGTAGGTCCAATAAGTGACCTTCAAAGCTTATAAAAGTTTTCACTTGTTGAAGTTGGAGGTTATTAAAAACCGCTATAGAATTTGTTATTCTAGTTGACCAAAAACTCTCGATCGAGAAAATATTTTGGCTGAGACTTTTATAAACTCTCAATCAAGAGTTTTTGGTAATCTTATTGGTTATATATTTACAAACTCTCGTCCAAGAGTTTATGAAACTCTCGACCTAGATTTTATAAAACTATCATATTGGAGTTTTGTTGACTTTTGTACGACCTCACTACATCACACTCGAAAAACGATACCCATTTCTATGTTTTGACCCATTACTAAAAAAATGGAAAGCCTTAAGCACTAGACAAACTTGTCATAAATGTTTGTTTTGGATCTTTGATGTAACAAAGTTTATAGTTGGAACTTTGGAAAGCATTAAGGTTTCACTTATATTCATCGAAAATATTTTTTTTGCTTTAGACTTTTGAAAAAATGCTTGATTGACTTGAAGGACGTACCATAAATGAACATGGGAGGGTGATGATGCAACACCCCCCCTGCATCAACAGGTTCTGCACGACCTCCCAGTCTAAGGATCGTTCTTTAATGCCTTCGAGCCGGATTGGCTCCTTTGATTCCCTGCTGGAACCTCAATATTCAATCCACAGGTCCTTCGTGAAACTCCACCAGCACAAGCATGCCACAGGCGCGAGCTTTCACCTGCACATGGCCTCAGCATGACTGTGACCTTTTCCCGAAATGGAATTTTGGGTTTCAGGACTTCCTGAGTCATGATGTCAAGTTTCCTTGACTCTTCGATATCCCGGTATTCGAAATGTCGATTTGCCAAATTGGCTTTAGTCGAGGTTAGCTCCTTGGGATACACTCTTGGTTCATATGACCTCCCCTCATATGACCGCAGTCCTCTTCGGGGTTCATCGACGCAAAGCGCCCGATTTCCTGTCTTCAAGACTCCCGAAAAGCCGATTTCCGAAACGCCAAAATGCCTATTTCCCGGCTTTCTCCTCCTTTCACGATTTCGGGTTTTCTGATGCCGAAATGCTTGGTTCTCATATCCTCGAAACTTTCGAAGTTCTGAACTCTGAAATGTTGATGAGTACACCTATCCTCCGCATCCCTTGCTATTCCTCAACAACTTCGTGTTTTCGCGTTTCGGGCATTCCTGATGCAAGGTTTCCTCCAGTCCCTACTCCTTAAACTTCTCGGTATCAAAAATACCGATACAGTCCTTTCACTCCTGGACGGGATCAATGGCTGTGATCTGCTCTCAAATCAACGACCCTGATCCTTTCGGGATCTCCATTCCTAAGAGCTCGGATTTCATGTCCTCGGGATTTCTGAAATCCCGATATCCGGTATGCCGAAATCTGGTCTTTTTCTCGTGACTCGACAACACTCCTTCTACACTTTCGGGGATTCGCGTTTCAGAATTCCGCGACTCCTAGCATAACAATGCCTAGTCCTCTCGTACTCCCGGTATCCGAAATACCGAAATCCTGAAACTCCAGTCCTACTTCTCCTGAGCAAGATCAACGGCTCAAAGCCTCCCTTGATCCAACGACTCAGATTATTTCGGGATTCTATGGGTCAATAATTATGAACTCTCACCCCTGCATCTTCCGGTAGTCGAAATACCGAAATGCTCTTTTCGAGACTTTTCTCCCGATGTCTGGATCACTCCACGTGTCCTCCGCTTGGACGATCTCGATTTTTTTAGTCTTCGGGACTCCGCGAACCCAACGACACTGATCCTCTTATCTTTCAAATCCCCGGTATCCGATTACCCAGTGATACCCCCGATCTTCGCCACATGTCCTCCCACAGATGGGCGGCTCTGATCGCTTTCGGGACTTCACCAGTTGCAAAGTCGAAAGACTTCTCCGTGCTCTGCTTCCCAATGTCTGAATCCCCGATATGAAAGGATCTCGTGACACATGTCCTCCTCAGATGGATGACTCAAATATCTTCGGGACTTCAGGACCCATGAGTTCTAATCTCCCGTTCCGCTGTCCTCTGAACCTCCGAACTTCCAAAGTTCTGGAATACGAAATCCCGATGCCTCTGCCCTGTCGGGACTTTTTTGGATTCTCTGCTCTATGCATGAGGATTAAACCTCATGCTTCTTTCCACAGATCTGACGACTATCTGCATGAGATCTGATGGCTCAGATCTTCTTCTCCCATGCGCTCCCCCTACTGCTACCTAGACATGAAATTTCGACGGTCCAGATCTTCCCTTCGGCCTAATTTGACGGCAGTTGTGCTCCTCCTACTGAGCATGTGCTTTCTTCCTGAACTGTGGAAGATTTCCCAAATTCCAAAAGGCTTCGACCTTTGCTTCTCCTCTGCGAGCTCTACACCATTAGGTCTTGCCTGCGTTCTCAAAGATGTTGTCCCTCCTCAGCTTCTCTCCTTGAATCCTCAAAGGATTCTTCGACTTCTACGCTCCTTGTAGATTCTTTGCACACACAAAGGTGCTATCTCTTCTGATATTTTCCTGTAGCTTTGACCTCTAAGGGATTTAATTCTTTTTCCTTCTCCCTCAGATGGAGAATCTGATTCCTTCCTGGCACTCTTTTGCTCAAGCAACTTCTTGCTGAGTCTGCAGGATGTTCGGCAACCCTGTGAAGATCCTCTCCTGGACTCTTCTCTATTTCTGAACTCAAAGAGTTCTCTCCTGTGCTCTCAGCACCTACTCAATGCCCTCCCGGAAAAGTTTATAGAATCCTCAGTGCTTCTGTTTCTCTATGAACTCACAACAGAGTTCCTCCTCAACACTCTGTGCCTATGCTCAATGCCCTCCTGGCAGAGCTCTATAGAATCCTCAGTAGTTCTATCTTCCTCTTGAACTCAACAAAGTTTCTTTGTGCACTCTATGCACCTGCTCAATGCCCTCTTGGCAGAGCTTTACAAAACTCCTCAAAGATCCTATCTTCTACTATGTCTTCCTTTTCACAGTCTCACCTCCAAGGTATTCATCAACCTCGAGGTCTTCCTCTGAGTCAATGATTTCAGTTGGTGTGCCCTCCTAGCACGTCCTTGTCCAAATTCCGTAGAATTGGAAGTGCTCTCTAAGAACTGACTATCAGAACCCGCAGTGTTCTGTCACGCCCTCCTGGCATGAAGCCTCAAAGAACTCCAACCTGAAATCAAAGAACACAATAGATAGTAGAACCTATATGTACCTGCAAATGCATACCTAAAATACATCTATAGCATATCATCAATACACACATGAAGACATTCATCATACACAAAATAACATGCAGGAAAAACTGCTCTGATTGTATTAATCTGAAAATGCCTCTTTACAATGTGTTTGAGCTCGGACTGCAATAGAGTCTCAGCTCTCCTTTCTTATTCTTTTTTTCCTAATTGAATAACTCTACCGATACAAAAAGATTTTTTTACATGAGGGGATCTTTGAGCTCTTCCCTCCAAGCTACATACTCTATTCAATTACATTGAATTTACAATTAAATGGTTGTCTAGTCCAGATTGGATCTAGATCTCAGCCTTACAACCATTAAAGGCTATCTACATATAAAGCCTGCGTATAGGCACGACCTTTTTGGCTCTAATAGCCTTACAAACATTAAATGACCTTAATTCAAATTCAAAATATGAGAGGGTTGGCGCCTCTCTTCCTTGAATGCGCTGAGTGGGATGGTTGGCTAGCGCATGGATGGCTTGGATAGATGCTCCTACATCATACTCCTCTGCTGCAAAATTCATGAGCTCCTACTCATGAGCTCTCCACCCTGGCTATTGAAATCCTCTTGGATCCCGAACAACTCTTCGGAGCTGTCTCTCTACTCCATCTCTCTGTCACTGTTGCTGCTTCCGCTGCTCTGCTGCTGCTGTCGCTGTTGTCTCCCTTTTGCTTAGCTTCTTCTTGCTGGTAGTCTCTTGTGCTGACTTCAACATCGGCTTCCTAATCTACTCAATCATTTCATCCAGCTGCTGCAATGGCTGGCTCTGTTCATGCAGTCTCCTCTGATGCAAATTCTTTTTGCAAATGGGTAGATCACCATTATCTCCCATGTCATTCTCTCCATCCTCTGTGGCCTTGATTTTCCATCCTGTTGCAGATTCCTCTCCTGCAGTTCTATCACTGAACTGTTGTTCAGCTTCTTCATCTGACAGTCTTGCTAATGCCATCTCTCTTGCTTGTATGCCTCCAGCTTCTTCTAGTTTCTCCTCAGCCTGAAAATCTCCGCCATCAGTTTCCAACCTCATATGTTGGATGTGCATGCTCTTCACCTCTACCCTTCTCTCCAGGGTTTCAATCTTCTCCCATAGATCAACAAAGCTCATGCTATATGTTTCTTCTTCTTCTGCTGCTGCAAGCTCCAGTGCTACAGTCTTCTCAGCTTCCTAGCTGAATACATTGAGCCATTCCTCAAAATGCTCATTTCCTTTTTCTGCTTGGGCAGTCATCAGTGGCCGCTCCACTTTCTCTTTGACAGTCAAAGTTGGTTGTCCTTCTCCTATTGTTGTTGCTTATTCAGCAACACAAACTTTTGCCTCCCCTGGGCGATGTGGCAGGAATATTTGAATTCCTCCAATGATTAGAGAACAGTTCTGATCCTCCTTCTCTGTCAGTTGTCCTTACTGATATGAACTCAACTCTGAGCTCATATGCTTTCCCTTGCCCTCCCGGCAATATGGGATTTCTTTGCTGCCCTCCTGGTAGTCTATGAGATCCTTGGATCTCATCTCATTACACTCTTGGAAATATGAAATTCCCCGGCTGTCCTCTTGATAGTCTATGAGATCCCGCAGTGATCTCATCTCATTGCCTTCTTGGCAATTGGGAATTTTTCTTCTGCCCTCTTGGTAGTCTTTGAGATCTTCAGTTGATCCCATGTCATCCTCACTACTGAGGTTTCTCCCATCCTATGGTTCACACACCTGAACCATTTTCTCCTCTAGTCTGTTTAGGTTTTCAGCATGCCTCAACCATATTTTCAACAACCTCTATTGTCTTTTGGTCACCAATTCCCTGACTAGCCATTTTGCTTTCGTCCTCATGGGCCATTCATATACCCATCTCAACCTTGTATCCTATTGCACCCATAGTGCAAGTTCATCCATCCTCGCCCTAATCTCGGCAAGTTCTCTATCCATCTCAACCTTGCTCGGCTGCTGCTGATGGTTCTTCTTTCCACCTCGTCCATGACCTTCAGTAGCCATTATGCGTGCTCCTGTCTGCCTTCCTGGAAAACTTGCTACTGTCACTCTACAACTCTGAGTGCTTCCATATTTCTCATACAACCCTCTAAATGTCTTCCTGACTGTTGTGTACCTGCTAACAATCACCACAAAGTTCTAATACTCTGCCTTCCTCTGCCTGCCTCTGCAAGCTGCCTCTAATACCACTTTGTTGTATATCAGAGTAATTTCCTTCCTGCTTTCTCTGACTGAAATATACAAATAGAGTCAGGCTCTGATACCACAACTGATGATGCAACACCCCCCCCTACCTCAACAGGTTCTGCGCGACCTCCCAGTCTAAGGATCATTCTTTAATGCCTTCGAGCCAGATCGGCTCCTTTGATTCCCTGCTAGAACATCAATATTCGATCCACAGGTCCTTCGTGAAACTCCACCTGCACAAGCATGCCATAGGCGTGAGATTTCACTTGCACATGGACTCAACATGATTGCGACCTTTTCCCAAAATGGAATTTCGGGTTTCGGGACTTCCTGAGTCCTGATGTCAAGTTTCCTTGACTCTTCGATCTCCCAGTCTCCGAAATGTCGATTTGCCAAATTGGCTTTAGTCAACGTTAGCTCCCTGGGATACACTCTTGGTTCATATGACCTCCCCTCATATGACTGCAGTCCTCTTTGAGGTTCATCGATGCAAAGCGCCCAGCTTCTTGTCTTCAAGACTCCCGAAAAGCCGATTTTCGAAATGCCGAAATGCCTATTTCTCGGCTTTCTCCTCCTTTCGCGATTTCGGATTTTCTGATGCCGAAATGCTTGGTTCTCATATCCTCAGAACTTCTGAAGTTTCGAACTCTGAAATGCCGATGAGTACACCTGTCCTCTGCGTCCCGTGCTATTCCTCAGCAACTTCGGGTTTTCGAATTTCGGGCTTTCCCGATGCAAGGTTTCCTCCAGTCCCTGCTCCTTAGACTTCTCGGTATCTGAAATATCGATACAATCCTTTCACTCCTGGATGGGATCAATGGCTGTGATCCACTCTCAAATCAATGGCCCTGATCCTTTTGGGATCTTCGTTCCTAAGAGCTTGGATTTCATGTCCTCAGGATTTCCGAAATCTCGATATCCGGTATGCCGAAATCTGGTCTTTTCCTCGTGACCGAGCAACACTCCTTCTACACTTTCGAGAATTTGCGTTTCGAAATTTTGCAACTCCTAGCACAACAATGCCTAGTCCTCTCGTACTCCCGGTATCCGAAATACTGAAATACCAAAATCCTGAAACTCCATTCCTACTTCTCCTGAGCAAGATCAACGGCTCAAAGCCTCCCTTGATCCAACGACTCAGATTCTTTCGGGATTCTATGGGTCAAGAGTTCCAAACTCTCACCCCTGCATCTTCCGGTAGCCAAAATACCGAAATTCTCTTTTCGGTACTTTTCTCCCAATGTCTGGATCGCTCCACGTGTCCTCCGCTTGGACGATCCCGATTTTTACAGTATTCGGGACTCCGCGAACCCAACGACACTGATCCTCTTGTCTTCCAAATCCCTGGTATCCGATTACCCAGTGATTCCCCCAATATTTTCCACATGTCCTCCCACAGATGGGCGACTCTGATCGCTTTCGGGACTTCGCCAGTTGCGAATTCGAAAGACTTCTTCGTGCTCTACTCCCCAATGTCTGAAGCCCTGATATGAAAGGATCTCGTGACACGTGTCCTCCTCAGATGGACGGCTCGGATATCTTCGAGACTTTGGGACCCGTGATTTCTAATCTCCTGGTCCGTTGTCCTCTGAACCTTCGAACTTTTGAAGTTACAGAATCCGAAATCCCGATGCCTCTGCCCTGTCGGGACTTTTTCGGATTCTCTGCTCTATGCGTGAGGATTAAACCTCGTGCTTCTTTCCACAGATCCGACAGCTATCTGCATGAGATCTTATGGCTAAGATCTTCTTCTCCCATGTGCTCCTCTTGCTGCTACCTAGATGTGAAAGTTCGACGGTCCAGATCTTCCCTTCGGCCTAATCTGACGGCAGCTATGCTCCTCCTACTTAGCATGCACTTTCTTCTCAAACTGTGGAAGATTTCCCAAAATCCAAAAGGCTTCGACCTTTTCTTCTTCTCTGCGAGCTCTACACCATTAGGTCTCGCCTGCATTCTCAAAGACGCTATCCCTCCTGAGCTTCTCTCCTTGAATCCTCAAAGGATTCTTCGACTTCTGTGCTCCTTGCAAAGTCTTTGTGCACACGAAGGTGCTATCTCTTCTAAGCTTTTCCTGTAGCTTCGAACTCTAAGGGATTTAATTATTTTTCCTTCTCCCTCAGATGGAGAATCTGATGCCCTTCTGGCACTCTTTTGCTTAAGCAAATTCTTGCTGAGTCTGCAGGATGTTCAGCAACCCTGTGAAGATCCTCTCCTGGACTCTTCTCTATTTCTAAACTCAAAGAGTTCTCTCCTGTGCTCTCAGCACCTGCTCAATGCCCCCCTGGAAGAGTGTCTAGAATCCTCAGTGATTATGTTTCTCTATGAACTCACAACAGATTTCCTCCTTAGCACTCTGTGCCTGTGCTCAATTCCCTCCTAGCAGAGCTATATAGAACCCTCAGTAGTTCTATCTTCCTCTTGAACTCAAGAGAGTTCCTTTGTGCACTCTATGCACTTGCACAATGCCCTCTTGCCAGAGCTTTACAGAACTCCTCAGAGATCATGTCTTCTACTGTGTCTTCCTCTGCACAGTCTCACCTCCAAGGTATTCAGAAACCTTGAGGTCTTCCTCTGAGTCAATGATTTCAGTTGGTGTGCCCTCCTAGCACGTCCTTGTCCAAATTCTGCAGAATTGGAAGTGCTCTCTAAGCACTGACTATCAGAACCCGTAGTGTTCTGTCACGCCCTCTTAGCATGAAGCCTCAAAGAAATCCAACATGAAATCAAAGAACCCAACAGATAGCAGAACCTATTTGTCCCTACAAATGCATACCTAACATACATCTACAACATATCATCAATACACACATGAAGACATTCATCATACACAAAATAACATGCAGGAAAAACTGCTCTGATTGTATTAATTTGAAAATGCCTCTTTACAATGTGTTTGAGCTCAGACTGCAACAGAGTCTCGACTCTCCTTTCTTCTTCTTTTTTTCCTAATTGACTAACTCTACCAATACAAAAAGATCTTTTTACATGAGGGGCTCTTTGAGCTCTTCCTTCCAAGCTACCTACTCTATTCAATTACATTGAATTTACAATTAAATGGTTGTCTAGTCCAGATTGGATCTAGATCTCAGCCTTACAACCATTAAAGGCTATCTACATCTAAAGCCTGCGTATAGGTACGACCTTTTTGGCTCTAACAACCTTACAAACATTAAATTCCCTTAATTCAAATTCAAAATATGAGAGGGTTGGCGCCTCTTTTCCTTGAATGCGTTGAGTGGGTTGGCTGGATGGCTTGGAGAGATGCTCCTGCATCAGAGGGTAGGGAGACCTAAATGGGATACATGATGATGTAAGGGCAAGACATCATAAACTAAAGAACACGCACAACAATATTAAATTGGTTTGATAGGGTTTTCATTGTAACCTTGGGTTTATAGCACCAAGTCAAATACTTTGAAGGATTTTATAAGTTTGGAATTAATTTGTGGAGTGGCTCTCATTCATTGATAATCATCAATTATCTTATGAATTCATAATTTTATTAGTTTTTTGACAAGGTGAGTTAATAAGTGGAAACACTCAGCATTTGGTAAGTCCATCTTTTTAGGCAAGGTGAAGTTTTTCCTTGTGATATTCATTTATTCAAGTTTTCAATCATCTAGATCTTCTTAAAATGGATCAAAATCCATGGAAAAGTTTCATTGTCAAAGTTCCTATCAATTGGGTGGAGCTATAACTTCTTACAAAATTCCTACTAAATTTGAAGAATAATTTCTACCCAAATAATGAATTTGTCTATTTATTAAATTATTTAGTGTTTTACTACCAATCCTTTTATAAACTAACTACTTAGGTCTTTTATTAAGATTGAAAAAGAAAAAAATCAATGAATAATTCTTTAATCATGTTAGGATATGATCCTAACCCCTCTTCGTGGATCATTAGTTAGTATGATATGTTTTCTATGTAATAAAGGTTGGCATTAGTTAATAAGGCCTATTAAATAAAGGAGAATGTGTCAATGTAATAATACCTAATAGAAGCTTCCACTTCTAGAAGATCTTCCTCTAGAAGTTTCTTTAGAAGATAGAATTATTATAAATAAGAGTAGGAGGTATTGGATAGTTTGTCTTGAGAATTATTGTAATAGAGCATTGCTCTGCTTGAGGTTTCCCCCTCGAAGAGGCAAGTGAACAACGTTCCCTATCAATAAAGGTATTATTTTGATGTTGTTGTTTCATCTATTGTGTTGTTCCACTATTATTCTCTACAATATTTTTGTTTTCAGTTATTATAATAGATCAAGTACCCTACAAGTGGTATCAGAGCAATTTCCTTGGTAGAAAATTGTGGGTTATTTTTTTCAGGGTAGAGACATATTCCAGCATCTTAAAGCTACAAAGATCTATCATTCAACACATAAATCCATGGTCGAGGAAGCATACACACATGAACTACAAGTGGTACTTAAGCGCACATTGTTGGCCACCCTTGTAACCCATGTTGATACCCCTTCGAGTGGTAGTGCATTAGACAACACCTGTATAAGGATCAACATAGATATGCCTTATCCCTCCGTAGATAAATCGTCAGGCCACCTGACAGCTATAGTGCCACCGAGAAAAGCACTTGGGAAGATACTCTCTAGTACCTAGGTAGTCATGTAGTACAACTAAGGGCATGGTCTAGCCTCCTTAGTTAGTTCCCTGAGATATTGGGTCGAGTAATACTGTTGGACTCTGAACATATACTAGAGAGATATAGCATAGGGAAAACCATTGTTTGTAGAAACCTTGAATACCCTAAACCTTGGGACGGAAATAGAAACAAAATAGACAAGATCTATTTCCATGCAATTTTACCTCTTTCATTCGGGTTTTGAAATTACTACACATTTGTTTGTGTTCATAATTTGGTCCTTTCAACACTGCAGTATTCTTCAAATCGGAGTATAACTCCGCATGAGTTAAAAAAAAAGTCTAGATCCTGTCGGCACCATTATTTGAGCCCTATCCCATTGGATTCCTCTCTTTTCCCTCATCACAATCATACCTATCATTTTTTAGCCAATTTTTTTCCCATGGACCCGACCCTCTTCCGACCACCTTATTTTTTACTTACCCCATTGGATTCCCCTCATCGCCCTAATCATCGTGATACCCTTCATCCATAACCCCTTCTTTTCTATGGTCCCACCCCTCTATCCATCCCAACACCTCATATTATCCCTAAGCCTCCACCATGCCTACTACTTGCTTTTAGAACCAAGAATAAATGGAGACTAAGGTGTCCAACCTAGAAAAAAAACCTGAATCCTTCCACACAAACCTCTAAGTCACCCTTGAAAATAAATAAAAGGAGATGACACAACTTCTCAAGGGTAAGAATGTTGAGCCCACTCCAGATGACCGTCATTCTTCAAAAACGCTTTCCTGATGATGGACCACACTAGTTTGGTCCGAAACGTCGAAAAACATAAAACCTATGCGATGGATCCGAAAGTACTCTCTGAACAAAACAATGATCGCAAAAGTCTTAGAACACAAAAACTCTTCCCATTATGAGCATACTCATTCTTTCTACTCTCCTTGGGGTTCTTCATGGTGGCAGTGGAATAAGAAATATTATCTAGGACTACCCACTTGGAACATGTTCACTAAAGCAATTTGTGCATGTTTTGATCGAGAATCTCATTTTTGGGGAAGGCTCACTAAGTTGCGCCAAACTGGCCTAGTATCATACTTCATCACGACATTTGAAAAGTTGGCTATTCGAACTGAGGGCTTATCTGATGATATTTTTATTGAATGTTTTTCTTAGTGGCTTAAAGGAAGCTATCAAGGCTCATGTGAGCATGCACCACCCTACTACGTGGTTGCAGGCATGCCAATTAGCACTAGAAGAAGAGACCATTCTTCAAGACCTACCCATGAGGGATGCATTCACCACCCATCCTCTCTCAGGGGCTAACCCAGGTCTGACACAAACCTTGAAGGTCCAAAAGGTATCTCCAACATAAATGGAAAAATGTCGCAAGCAAGGACTTTGCTATTATTGTGATGAAAAGTAACATAAATGACGGGAAAAAAAGTTCTTCTAAATTGATGCATCAACTTTCACTTCCCATCCATACATACCATCATATGAGGCTCCTAACGAAGAGGATGCACAACTAAGTGTCCACCTTGATGATTCAGTTGCAACCCCTATGGAACCAAAGGAACCCATTATATCTCTTCATGCCCTCTTCCATATTTGGCCCCACATAAATTAAAGATCAAGGGATACATCAAACATAGTTCAGTCATGGTATTGATTGATAGTGGTAGCACCCATAATTTTACTCACCGCAGGCTCACTGAGGAGCTCCATTGCTTTGTCTTCCCAATTTGTAATTTTCAAATCCTCATCGCAAATGGTGGTATGAGGAAGTGTGGGGGCCACTGTGAGAATGTCAAACTCCAAATGGGTGATTATCATCTGAAAACCCACGTGTTCTCTATTTCCATATGTGGTTGTGATATTGTATTGGGTGTCGAATGGCTTCGCACTCTGGGATCGATTACAATGGATTATCAACATTTATATACGATATTCACCTAAGAGGCTCACACCTATACCCTCTGAGGCCTCCAATATGGCTCCCTTGAAATCATCAACTCTCACAGGATGGAAAAATCGTTGAAGAAATTTCACCATGGTGTGATTTATCAATTTCATGCCATCCAAGTCACCGATCAGGCCTCTCCTAAAGTTTTTCCCATCCTGCAACTAATCTTGGACAAGTACCCCAGGGTCTTTGTGGTTCCAACAAACTTACCTCCCTCTAGGGGTGAGCATGATCATAGCATCCCTCTCCTTCCAAGAATTCAACCCCCCAATGTACATCCCTACAGGTATCCATTTTCTCAAAAAAATGAAATAGAAAAGATAGTACATGAATTACTGGAGAAAGGGGTAATTCGACCCGGTACCAACCCATATTATTCCCTAGTAGTGATGGTTTTAAAGAAAGAATGTGTTTGGAGCATGTGTCTTTATTTTCGTGCCCTGAATCAACTAATCGTCAAGGATAAGTTTCCCATTCCTATCATTGATGATCTATTGGATGAACTCCAGGGTGCCTATTTCTTCACAAAATTAGAAATTCACTCTAGCTATCACTAGATATGGATGAAGGAGGCAGATATTCTGAAGACAACCTTTATAACTCATCAAGGTCCTTATGAATTCTTGGTCATTCCTTTTGGCCTTTGAAATGCTCTATCCACCTTCCAAAGTATCATAAATAAAATATTCAAACCTTACCTTCAGAAGTTTGTCTTGGTTTTCTTTGATGACATCCTCATTTATAGTTGCACTTGGGATACCCACCTTCTCCATGTGGACAAAGTCCTTCATTTGCTACAGGACAACCAATTGTTTGTCAAAAAGACCAAATGTTCCTTTGGGGCCATCGAAGTGGAATACTTGGGACACATTGTGGGTCGAGAAGGGATAAGAGTGGACCCCAAAAAGATACAAGCTATGAAGGAATGGTCGCGACCCATGACCTTAAAGCACCTTGGGGTTTCCTCAGTCTCATAGAATATTACAAAAAAAATTTCCACCATTATGGAAAAAATGCTAAGCCCTTGATCGGCCTTCTTAAGAAGAATGCATTTCATTAGACACATGTCGCCAAGCAAGCCTTCACATATTTAAAGTGAGCCATGTGCACTACTCCAGTCTTAGCAGCTCCTGACTTGAACAAACATTTTGTGGTAGAATCAGATGCTTCTGGCACTAGTATTGGCACAATGCTCACACAAGATGGTCAACCTCTAGCCTTTACTAGCGAGGCATTGAGTGGCTGTAATTTGGGTATATCTACGTATGAAAAAGAAATGACGGCCATTCTCCAGGCGGTGCACACATGACATCCATATCTTTTGGGACATTGTTTTCATATCAAAACATATCACCATAGTCTGAAGTATTTTTTAGAGAAACATTTTTCCTCCCGTGAACAGAACAAGTGGCTGACCAAAATGTTGGGTTATGATTATGACATAATATATAAAAAGGGAAAAGACAATATTGTGGTGGATGCATTGTCAATACAACATGAAGAGGATGGCTCCCTCTTTGCCTTATCCTTTCCTGTTCCATATTAGATTGAGGAAGTCCGATAAGAGTGGCTAACACATCCGATTATGTCCATGCTAATTCATCAATTTCAGGAGGACCCTAATCCTCCCCCCGGCTACACTTGGCAAGACAATATTCTCAGGTATAAGGATCATCTAGTTCTGACACCATCTTCAACACTCAAGTTGTGGATCTTAAATGAGTTGTACTCATCTTCTATTTGTTGGATTACTGAGAGGGGAGGTGAATCAGTAATAGCGTAATTATAATCATTTTTCTCCAAATAATCCAAGTGTTATATCAATGTAGAATTATCATCCAATAATGAGAAACAAGAAATGCATGATCACACACATACACAGTACACTAGTGTTTTACGTGGAAACCCAAATCGAAAGAAAACCACGAAATGTTTTATCTTATATGTCTTGAAGAATCACATTCATTGGAAGCACCAACTTCCTTTGTTTTCCAGCTGCAATTGGAAGGAGGCTCCAACCCTCTAGTTTCTCAGGCTACAACCTGAGGGAAGCTCCAACTCCCCAATTCTTTGGCTACAACCAGAAGGAGGCTACAACCCCCTATGTTCTCCTGCTACAACCGGAAGGTGGCTACAACCACCTATCCTTGCCCCGTCCAACCTCCCTGAAGTAGAAGTAGAATGATGGAACCACTGTCACACTATCACTGTGAGATATACCG
>JASDQU010101228.1:123922-137192 GCA_032191745.1 Picea mariana | reverse complement strand
AGACACCTATAGGTATTCAATATGCTCAAGTGTGTCTAAAATGAGAGAGCCTTGCCTCTTATTTATACTCTCCAAGTAGCTTCCTTAAAAACATCTTCTAGGTCACTTTGCCCACTTTCCTTATTTTAGGGTTAACCCACTTCTAATTTCTCCATTAAATTTATTATTTAAATAAATTATTTTGTATTCACTTTGAATTATAGTACACTCGTCACTTCACTTTATTATTTACCTTCTAAAATCTCTTAAACCACTTTAACTACTTTGACCTTTTGGGGCTTCTAGATGACATAAGAGGGTCCTCCAACTTCGTAAGGCCATAACTCTCAAACCGTGAGGAGTTATGTGAAATTTCACATACCACTAGAAATGTAATGACATGTACTATCCATATAGAATATTATTACCTTCAAATATAGAAAAAAACCATACTGTTATCCATCAAACAAACTTGGATCCATTACCCAAACCTGGGTTCTCCAACCTCACATGGTCATAAATCTCTAACCGCGAGGATTTATGTGACATTCCACATACCACCGGAAATGGAATGACAAGCACTATCCATATAGGATATTTTCCCTGAAAAATTCACTGTCCTTCATCTCATTATTCCACAATTAAGCATGGGTTCTCTTACTCCGCAAAGCGTCTTCCCATGAGGGCTTTCACCATAAGGGGACCACTTTGGAGTTCATCCATATTTACTTATTATCAACCATGAAAAGACAATAATGAGTCATATTTTCATCAAAAAATCTTGGGTCCATTACCCAAACCTTTGTGTTGCGGGGCTTTCTTCAAGGGTTGACATCAATGACAACCAACCTTAATCAACACTATTGCGGATCACTTTGGCTTCCAAAATACCTATGCTCATGCCCGTTGTTCTTTTTTGGGGGAAGACATGAAGAAGGAAATCCTTTATTTTCTCACCGAATGTGAGGTATGCTAATGCAATAAAGGTAAAACCATCAAGTGTCTAGGATATCTACAATCCCTACCCATTCCAGTTTCTATGTGGATGGACATCTCCATGGAATTTATAGTGGGCCTCCCCAAAGATCGGAACAAGTAAGTCATCATGGTGGTGGTTGATCACCTCTCCAAGAATGCTCATTTTTGTTCATTACCCCACTGTTTCACACTAGCACTAGTATCGAAAGTTTTCCTTGATTAAATTTTCAATTCGCATGGCATGCCCACCTCTATTGTGTCTAATTGTGACTCAACTTTCACCAACACATTTTGGCAAGAGTTTTTTAAATTGCAGGGCACCCAACTAAACATGAGCACTGTTTATCATGCCTAGTACGACCTCCAAACAAAAGTGGTCAAAAAATGTTTGGAAATCTACTGGTGATGTTCTTATTATGACAAAGAACACTAGTGGGTGAAATAACTTCCCTTGGAAGAATGGTGGTACAATACTTCATATCATACAACCACTAAAATGACCCCATATGAAGTGGTCTATGTCCAATGACCACCTACAGTCACTACCTATATTCCAGGCACATCAAAGGTCCAATCTATTGATACAATGTTGCAAGGTCGAACAAACACCCTTGTGTCTCTGAAGGATAACCTCCACATGGCTCAAAATTGCATGAAGCAACAGGAAAACCAACATCATTTAGAAAGGGTTTTTCAGGAAGGTGATCGGGTGTTTCTTAGACTCCAACCTTACAAACAAACATCTCACAAGTTGGAACCCAAATTTTATGGCCCCTATCAAATCATCAAACATATTGGTTCAGTGGCCTACAAATTGGCCCTTCCATCTTATTGAGGAAAAGGTACGAAGAACCTTACTCAAGAATTTTGAGATATTTCCAGGCTAAGGAAAGATAGTTGGGAATGTCACCCAGATTTTATAGCCTTTAATCCAAAACAATCTCTTAATTCACAAATAATATGTACTAGGGACTAAGGCTAATTTTAAATGTTATATGTAACTATGTAAAATAAAAAGAAAAGATATACATAAGTGTGTACAAGAAAACAGATGAAAATAAAATTAAAATCTTAACAATATCATTAAGATACGCATGTGAAACTGAAATCATAGAACTAATTTTTATATTAATTTCATTATGAGATACAAAGAAAAATTCTCTTTACAAACCCCTGCGAGGGTAGGACCAAAGTCAGATTTGGAAGTCTCTGATGGACACCATACAAAAATATTCTGACAACAAAAGAAACTGAATCTAAAGATCTAGATCATCTTGCCATAAAAGTGATGTCACTTGACTCTACAAAATATCCTTTATCAGCCATGAAATTTAACCCATAAACAAACAATAACACACAGACTACCAAGACAGATCATAACCTTTATAAACAAGTTGTTCAAAGATATGATTTAGTTTTGAATCATATTGCCTTCAATAAGACCCTGTTGTCATCAAGATGGTTTATCTTTCTAGTAAACTTAGAATGAATGAAGAAAAAGAAGTATCTCAGAAGTATAGAGAAAACCTTATATCATAAGTTCTCCTCATGTTCTCCTCCTCCTTTGTCTCTTCAATTGATTGATCTTTTATTCTTTCTCAATAAGTTATGGTAGTTCAATTACCTTTCGTTTGTTAAGATTAATTAGCTTAACTAATTAGTTGAGACAAATAAATAATAATATATAAATAAGAGTCTATTTAAATAATAACTAAATAGATGGGACCCCTTGTCACTCCCATTTTCAATTCTTTAATAATCAACAAAACATGAAGTATAATACCCCAAAAATTTAATTCAAACATCCTCCTTGTAACTCCCCTCATTGTATTAATAGTTAAATATTTTAATATCAAAAAATAAAACATGACTATATCCAAAAATAGCATTATATCCATGTTGTCCAAAACTTTGTCTAAATATGTATTTGTTGTCCAAAATTATGTCATATCAAATAAAAAGACTATCCTCAAAAGAAAATATAATCAGTAGCATTAAAAACCATATTTTCTATGAGAGGCGGTTTGCCTCTTTTCACTACTACTTTCTTTTGATCTTCCTACTATTGTAGCAGCTTTGGGTTGATTGGAACCTTGAGTATGGATTTTGTTGATGACATGGAAAAAATTATCCTTAAGGTGGAGATGGGAGGACACCGATTCAGATGAATTTTCAAAAGAGTCAGGGGAATTGGCCACTTCTTTCCCTTTGTCAATCTTTGGTTCAAGCATAGTGGTTTTAAGCCTTTTTCCTTCATGTGAATATTGGGTTGTTGAAACAATGTGATCATCTTGTGCATTTGGATTAAATGGTGGTGGAGGAGGAGGCAATGACAACAATAATGTAGGTCACCCATTATGATGTGCAACAGGTTGGTGGATGATCTCTTGCCAGCCATTATTGGTAGTTGGTTCTGGCTACATAGAAACATGAGGGGGAACATGTATACCAGAGAAATTTTGGTGCGGCTGGAAAGGAGGCCTCTCAGACCTAGGTTGAAAAATTCCTTGGCCAACTAGATTAAAAAACCTATCTTGGAAAATATGATTTAGTTCTTGTGGATTAGCATCAAAATGTATTTAAAATCGGGGCCTTATATGGCCTCTTTGCCAATTATTCCCTCTACCTCTGTTTTCACCTCTGCCATTGTTGCCTCTACTAAAAAAAATCATCCTGAAGCAATATTCCAATCAAAATATGAAAACTTTTAACAGTCCTCACTAATACTCCACCTAAATAAAATCAAAATGTTGGTTCTATCATTCACAACAAAAGCATATGCAATCCATCCATTGATAGAACTCACCACATATCGAATTCAATAATCAATAGAAAATGAATAGGGAATGATAGGGTCATTGGGAAGACGTGAGGCTTTGTAATGAATGGAAAATGGTAGTATGGATGGGAATCAACAAATGAATATTGTTCAAGAAAAATGTAGGGCACTTTTCCTCTAAAAAAGATGACTCCATATCAAAATTTCCAACTCAAATCATCATTCAATCCTTTTTAATCCTTCCTTCTTAAAAATGAAATTCAAGATAACAGAATAGGGGATGAATTAAATGCTAATAGGAAGGTGATGGGCATACAATGAGCACAAAATGAGACAATGGATGGGAATGAGACAATTACTCTTATGTTACATGAAATAACATTCATTAATATTAAAAATCATCATGAACATCATTTGCCCAAAAACATTTGGATATTCGTCGTTTATTGTGCCAACTGTTTCCAAACTAACATGACGAAATTAAAGCCAACAAATTTTGTTTGTACCAAAACATTATTTTTAAACTTAAACACTCAGAATTCATGACATGGAAGCAATCCTTTTAAACTGTTCAATATAAAAATCAACGGAAATTTTAGGACTGACAAACTTTAAGTTTCGTTTTCCATTTTTTTATTTAAAATATAAATATCATTTTAAACTGGTAAAAGAACTTTGGATGAGACCTTTACAAGGCCAATTTGAATCAATCATAATCGTAAACAGAATGCATAAAGTCATCCTTAAAAGATCGAAAAAGAATCATAAGACCATTCAACTATCCATCATAAAAATTTCACCATAACCCCAAAATAATTGTTGCGAAAACAAACAGGTTTGAAACCCCAATGCGAACCCGGTAGTCATTGTTTCATCAAATCCACAATAACTTCAAAATCAACAAAATTCCCTCGTGAATGGATAACAAAACAAGTCGTGATCTTGTGGGCATGATCAGTCCTTCTCGATGTTGGGCCAAGATGCCACTAAACAAAAATTAGAATATGGTTTAACTTATTACTTCCCCATTCATATCGGATGGGGAAGCATGGTCTGAGCAGACATAGTGGGAATAAGGTTTTGACTATACACAAATTAAAAACAATCCATTCCCATCACATATTCATTACAAAATTTCAAGGTGACAGCAAGACGAAATACACAGGCTTCCCATAGCATCCAAACCATGGTAATAATAAGAATGCACATCCTCCAAGGTGAGGGTGCTATGCAATAGTCACAAGACCTGAATATATATTTCTTTTTAGAGAGAAAACCCTCAAAATTAATCATACGAAACGAGCAAAACTGAACACATTCACCCATAGTTATTTTCCAATAGCCATATCGTAGTAATACCACCTTTTCTCCAGACACATACTACCCTATACATCAAATAAAATGCCAAACAATACTATCAGTTTGAAACATTTAAAAACCAACAGGAAGAAACCCAAATCAAACTGTGAATTACACAGCCAAAATTCCCACAACAAATCCTTTACAAACTTTGGAAAACAAACACCATTTGCATACAAACTCTAAGATCCAACAAAGTAATTTTATCCAGAGCAGAGCTAACCATTAATGAATGGAGATATAAGAGTCAACATACCTGTGAGAAGAGTGCCACAAAGCTAAAGAGCACAATTGTTTTTCCGCCAACGACCAAGCACAAATGAGGCATTGCTAACCAAAGTAATCAAACGAATGCGAGGAAAAGTGAAGGTGGTAGCTTCGAGATAGGGTAAGAAAGACATGTAGTAAATGCATGTCACTTCCGCTATCTTCACATTTAATGCCATCAACCACAACTAACAATAGATGACTTCCAACTCCCAAAACATTGTTCCAAACATAGAACATTGACCATCATATATCAATATCCATATACCATTTCCAAACTCAAGGTCGAATCAGCCTCTCATATAAATTCCATAACAATAATATGTTTGTTTAACACTTAGTACCGAAAATAACATGTCCCGCATTATTTGCTAGTGGGGTATTACATTCATACTAATCATTTTCTCATGTATACCATGAGTTGCATGTGGCTTATATTTGAAACAATATATCAAAATCTAAGTATAGTAAATATGTTTAATAAAATAAACATTTCATCCCTTTTAAAAGAAATTGCTAGCACCTGATCCATCCATTAATTGCACATGAAACTAGATTAGGATTTCCACTTTTACTCTTTGAAACTATGCATATCTTTTTGCAAGATAATTAAAAGTGCAAATAAGAAGAGCATTTTATATCATTGCTTTTATCAAGGGGTCCCACCTATACAATATTATTTAAGATATATATATGTAGTAATGCATTGCAACTTATTTGTAGGTAGGAAATTTTGGGTTGCACTTTTTTTTAGGCGTCAACACAACTATTTCCAAAATCCATCTAGTGTTCCATGTTTCATGTTTGAAGAAAGTGGTGGGACAGAATTGCAAGGTCCAAACCATCCTTCCTGAATCAGATGAAAAAGACTCCCTTTGGCTCCAACCAGAAGTAGTACTCAATGCATGGGAACATCGGTGGCATCACAAAACTATCAAGGAAGTGTTGATCAAGTGGAAGGACAGATCTCCAGAGGATACGACTTGGGAACCATCAACCATACCCCAACAATTTATGCATCTTCATCCTTGAGGACAAGGCCGCTTTTGAAGGGGGGGGGGCATGTTAGGATTCAATCCTAACCCCACTTTGTGGATCATTAGTTAGTATGTTATCTTTTCTATGTATAAGGCCGACATTAGTTAATAATTCCTATTAAATAAAGGAGAATAAGTCAATGTAAGAAGACTTAATAGAAGCTTTTGTTTTTAGAAATATCTTCCTCTAGAAGTTTCTTTAGAAGATAGAATTACTATAAATAAGAGTAGGAGGTATTGGATAGTTTTTATTGAGAATTATTGTAATAGAGTGCTTCTCTACTGAAGGTTTCCCCCTCAAAGATGCAAGTGAACATTGTTTCCTATCAATAAAGGTATTATTTTGGTGTGTGGTTTCATCTATTGTGTTGTTTCATTGTTATTCTCTACAATATTTTTGTTTTCAGTTATTATAATAGATCTAGCACCTTACAAATCCTTTCAAAAATGATCCCCATCATGTTACCCACATGAATTTAGGTTTTTGGTCATCCCATAACATCCAACTCTTTATTGATCGTATTTTAAGTACTTGACTATCTTAATTCCTCTCTTAAGAAAGAGAATGGATAAGAAACTCTTAATAAAGAGAATGGATAAGAACTAAGAATGTCATGGGGGATTTCCATTTTCCATGAAAATTGACGATTATTGAAAGAATTTCTCTCTCATTTATCACCATACCATTTTACAAGCATCTTGAGTGTTTCATACATTCCAAATTCGATACATTACAAGAGCACCCCATATTCACAATAACTAGTATATTATGGATCAATTATTGGAAATTGAGGCCTCTCTAATGAATTATGTCATAAGGCACAATGACATTCCAAGGTTTTATGATTCAACAACTTGAATGATCCATGTGTTACTGTAACATCACGCTCTTGTGCACACTTCTGATATGCTTTTTCTTTGAGGACACTTGTGTGCAATCGGTTCATTATATGGGTGACTACTTCACTTATGGATTCTGATGATGAGATTGTGATTTATGATGTTATGTTATGTTATTATGTATAGGTAGGTGCTATCGACTGGTTTCTCCTGAGTGTGCAGGAATTTTGATGGATTGAGGATGTTGATGGCATCGATGGACCTCCTTGGACTCTGGATCGATTCAAGGAGTGGACTATTTATGGTTTGTGTATTTATGTTATTGCATATGTGACATATGACTGATATATTATGATGTTGTTTATGGATCACTGACATGTTTTTTGATGGATGCAGGCTGATGATAGATTACTAACTAGACTCACATTTGGAGTAAAGGGGCCATGCACAACAACCACATATATTGAGGGAGAGGTGTGGCAGCAACCCTACCACAACCTACTAGCACTCTCGTCATGGCTCGAACTGTAGGTTAACGATTACCTAGCTTGAGAGATCCACAATGTCCCGAGGGAAGACTGTGACAGTCATTCATGAATATTCTAAGGGGCATGCAATAAGGCAGGGTCCTTATTCCTTAGAGGCCCTTAGTCTCCCACAAGGTCACCCCACGGAGTATTGACTCCAAGGGCAGACGTCTACCAAAATTAGTCAAAAGGCAAGCGGCACCCTTGGAGCACGTAGTGCGTCTTGAAAGGCACGTCACATAGATGAAATTGAATGAAGTCGAGTGGCACCCTTGGAGCACATAGTGCGTCTTGAAGGGAACGTCATGGTTTTAAGCACATAGTGCGTCTTGAAGGGAACGCCATGGTTTTAACACTGGTGAGTCAATGAACCTAGGTACCTAGAAAACAACATCTCATTTTAACCTGGTCAGCCTTAAAATAATTGATGCATGAGTAAAGTTGAAAAATTATAAAATTTCCCTTAGAAACAATTTTGTTGAGCCTACTTGAATTTAAATCCTAGGTCTAAGTAGGACATAAGAGCTAAAATTTAATTAAGAAAGTAATAAAAGGGGGATGAAGAAAATGGGGGTGAAAATTAAATTTAAAAATTGATGGAGGATTAAATTATTAAAAGATTAATTATTGTCTAAGTACAAAACTTGCTAATTAGAACTTAGACCAAAAAGGGGAAACTTAAATACAAAAGGAATGTGGAACATAGAAGGGAATCTAGTCTAAAGAACTTTCCAATTTCGAATTCAACTAAGCTTTAAGAAAGACGACAATCATTAAGGGAATGTGAGGGAATAAAGGGACATCAAAGAGCGTTTTTAGGAACGTTTTTAGGTGGGTGAAGGAAATTGGAAAATCAATTTAATTAATTAAATGATTTTCTAGTGCAATTAAGGGATCGGGTGACAAGTGTACGTGGGAGAATACTCCTAATAAAAATTTAATAAAAATAATTTTAATGTGCATCTTGGCAACTAGTCACTAAGAGAACTCTATAAAGGAAATGGAAGAGGAGGGGAAGGGAAGATGACCAGTATTTGTAAGGTTATGCTACTGGATTTTTTCTTGACTAATTTTTCTTGTGGAAGTTGGGATGCCCAACTCAAAAAGGGAGTGGTAGCTCGACCTTGTGAGGCAAGTTGGGAGCTAGATTTTTCTCTGCTTTTTGGTGTGTGTGGCCCCTTTGCGGCTCAGGGGGCTCAGGGGGAAGAAGAGTACCCCTAGCGTTGGTTGGGAGGTACCGGTGAGGTCTCAACAGTTAGCAAGCGGGAGCGAGGAGGATCGCCAATTGTCAAAGAACGTCTCCAAGCCCAATTTTGTATAAGTTAATGGTACTAGGTTGATAACATGTATATGGTTTAATTTTCACAATTCTGATGTCTCCTTGTTTTCGCAATGGATCTAGTTGTAATAAGGATTATTATGTAATTGATGTCGCTTTATTTCGCAATGGACCTAATTGTAATAAGGATGATATACGTAAATTGATGTCGCTTTATTTTTGAAATGGAGCTAATTATAATAGGTTGATTGTATGTATTTTGTGGTTGCTTCTATTCTGCCTGCAATGGATTTAATTGTGATAAGTCGATTATATATATGCATTCTGATGTCACTCAATTTTTCTTGTACTTGTTAATAAGTTCCAGCTCTTAATAAGATTGATCGTCAAATGTCATGGAACCTTGAGACGGTATCATTACTATTATATTAAGTTTTGTTTACTTCTAGTGAATTTATTTTTGTTCTGGACTGAAATATTGAGTTATAAATTGTTCGCATGGATACCTCCCTCATGTATACTATCTTCAGTTTAGAATAGGTGTAAAAGACAAGAGATCCTAGAGAAATTATGTGGAACCGATAGGATTGAGTTGTTTCCCTTCTAAATCGAAGCCACGTCCCTCTTGTTGATGACACCCTTCATTAAACCCTTAAGGAGGAAGAGCCATCACACCCCTTGCTTACGAACTTGGACATCCTTAACTACCTTAGAACTTATTTGTCACTGGTGTGATTTGAGCCTCTAGTTTTCCTTCCAAAACGAGTTCCTTCAGCGTTTCCACTCAGAAAATTATGCCTGAGACAAAAAACGAGTTTACCTCAACTTTTTTACCCAGCAACTTATGCCTGAGACAAAAAGCGAGTTTACCTCACCGTTTTCACCCAACAACTTATGCCTGAGACAAAAAAAATGAGTTTACCTCGGCATTTTCACCCATTAACTTATGCCTGAGACAAAAAACGAGTGTACCTCAACGTTTTCACCCAACAACTTATCCCTGGGACAAAAAACGAGTTTACTTCAGCGTTTTCACCCAACAACTTATGCGTGAGACAAAAAAACAAGTTTACGTCAGCGTTTTCACCCAACAACTTATGCCTGAGACAAAAACGAGTTTACGTTGGCTGCGTTCCCTTTATGCACAAAAATGAATAAGAAGATTTTTCCAAACAAAGCTTGCATTCGGGGAAAACATAATGACCACTTAGTAGTGTCAATTCCTTGTGCCTTGGATTATGCTGAAGATTAAGTGTCGATATTGCCTTGCGCTTGGGGCTTGTGGCGATGCCTGAACGAGTACGATTTTAGATTAATTGCGCGCATAAAATAATCTTAATGTATAGATGATTGAGTTGATAGATTTCCATGTGTCGCAAAAATAAATAGATTCTCTTGCACCTTTGAAGAATGTTGATGTGTGTTACCTAGGTGTTTAGATTAAATTGCACTCATGGTAATGATGTTGCTTTATGGTTAGCTCAGTATTTGGACCACGCATGTGCCTTATGATAACGTCAATTCACGATTGACTTCACTAATTGATTTACTGTGCACCTAGGAGTAAAGAAGATGTTGCCCTAGGAACTTGAAAATAAATAAAGATGATTTCGTTGCGCCTTACCTTATGTAATTATGTGATGGATTTAGTTATTAAAATTCTCTTACGCCTTGGAATTTTTGTGATGTGTGATCTGTTAATTGGATTTTTTCATCTTGAATTTAAATGTGGATGTATGATCAGTTACTTGAATTTCTTAATCTTGCTCCTTGAATTTAATGCTCGTATATGACGAGTTATGTGAATGATTACTCGTGCACCATGTTTAATAGATATTTAGGAGGATGGATTGAGCACTTTTTGATTCGTATTGTTATGCATCGACATTTTGTAGAACGCATTGATGTTGGGATGCTATTCATTATGGTGTTAATACATTGTTATGTGTGTCATGGTTCCGGGTGATGTTGAGGTGTCGACTTTGTGTCGTAATTGATTATTAATGTATAAATTGTTTTGCTAATTTACGTGATTGAGGTGTCGATTATGTGACATTATTATGATGTTTATTTCCTACGCCACTTTAAATTTTTTTTTACCAATTATACGTCGCTTGTTGTCATAAGGATAAGGCCATTACAATTACAAATAGTTTGATATAAGGTGTACATATGTTGATGATTCCCAATTTGTCATTTTCTCCTTGGGATCACTAAATGTTCCAAGCCACTCCATGGAATCTCTTCTTTAGCTTTACCCATAGGAATGGTAACAATACTTTAGTAAGTTCTTGATAGAAGGAACCCACCAATATGAGTAATTAATGTGTGGTGACTAGTACTTTGGTGTAAATATAAATTGAGGTATGGGAGACTTTGGATTACATAGTCACTTGGAATACTATTTTTACTCTTTGTTTAAGATGTTGCCAAACCTTAATATGGGAGGTTCAAAAGGTAAATGGGATTTTTAAGCACCATGAGAACACAATGTTTTCAATTCACCTTCAACTTGTGGTGATGTTAGTGACTTACAACTTATGTTGCATTATAGAGTGTTACAACCAAGTTAGCTACAATCTAAATCCATGATGGGTGGTGCATTGTTTTAAATAAACATGGCCAAGCATAAGTGATTGGGAAATCTATAAGTGTTACGGGTTTTATAGGCCATATTACATATTTTTATAATATGTCATGTTGGTGTTATCTTAACTAAAAATAATTATTTTTCCTTTTAAAACTATATACAATAATGTAACTAGATCTAAAACCATCAAAATATATGTACAAAATCCAACAAGAATACATCATATAGAGGCATGTAATGATTCCATAAAGCATATACAACTATGAAAACAAATCATAATAACTAATAATACATAATTAAATAATGATGGAAAATACCTATAACCCCTTTTTCTATGGAGTCTAAGTGATGATCCTATGGTGTTGCAGAATCCCATGTTCTAATTTTGAATCAACAAGGGGAGGGGGGGTGGATCAAGGATCGAGTTTAATGAAGTAAAGAAGTTTAGGGCACACATAAATTATCTACAAGTAATTCAAATTTCCCCAAAGGAATATCATAAATCAAACTCCCAAGTTATCAACTTAGTGTGGTGGAGAGGCTCCTGGACTATAACAATCCCAAAGCCTTGCAAGTAATGGTGTGTATTATTCTTACTAGAACCCTCATCCATGTTGATCACAACCACACTCAATAGACGCACCCCCCTACAAGGTTCTTACTGCTACCCTAGTCCCTCGTTGATGGTGTACATTTTCACACTCAACAATGGTGTCCTGAGGACCCAAAAAGAATAAAACAAGTATCCAGACACAAAATAAGCCTTTGTATGTCATCAATGAGTGGAACACTCCCAACCTATCCACTTATACCATGTTAGAGAAACCAATAATCTTCCCAACCAAGTACAAAATTCCAATCATAGGTTCTAGCACAACCATGGTAAAATAACAAGACACTTTCTTATAAGCCAACCAACCCCTTTACAAGGCAGGTCAGGTCTTTTTTAATCCTTCCCAAGCATAACATCCTTTCCATGGTTTGGTGCTTGTTCTTTCTGCTTCTAATGGAGGAGAAACAATAGGCTTGAGGGGAAATAATTACAAGTGTCAATAAAAAGGTAAAAGTAAGTCACAACTCTTTCCCTTTTTCCTTTTTACTCAAGTTAACTTTAGAGGTAATTTTCTCAAGTTTTCCCCTTCCCCAAGGCTTTCTAAGCTCTAGGATATGGTGGTCATCATCATTGATTCATGATATTTTTCCTTCGAGTGCATTTACCCAAATTTCCATTAGTGTCTCAACCTAAAACACATTAGTCCTTCCAAGATACCAATGTATATACAATATCATCAACATAAATCAAGAGCATCATAAAGTACATCAATATGTTATCAAACAAATGTATATAATATCAACCAAATCATCATAAGAAATGATCATGATAAATCATCATCAAATATCACCAATGTTAGATAGCCATATCAAGAACATTCAATTCTAAATAAATTGTCAACAAGGAGACGTTGGTGCTCATTGTAATCTAGGCAATCACATAGATATCTAGGTCTATCATATTCAATCATCAATATAAGAAAACAACAAAGGGACAATGATTCTTTAACACCATCTACTATTATCCGAAACCAAAAAATCATCAAACCAAACATTGAGGTATTACAATACCCCCCCCCCCCC
>JASDQU010101228.1:95876-106840 GCA_032191745.1 Picea mariana | reverse complement strand
TTGAATGCTACCAATTCCCACAACTTTACACGAGATATCATATCCCATGTAAACTATTCCATTATCTATAGACTGATAAGTAATAAACCAGTGTCTATGAAGACACATGTGATTTGAAGCACTGGAATCTAATAACCAATGTTGATCATGACATGAACCAATACTAATTGATAAAACTTCATCAATCATACATGAACCTGTTTCGGTTGCATTTGCTTCCTTCATCTCTTTTGGAGGGTCTTCTTTGGAAGCTTGTTGTCGCTTCCAGCAGTCCTTCTTCAGGTGTCCAGATTTGCCATAAAACTATCACTTAAGATTTCTCTTCTTTCCCTTCTACTTTGACCAAGATAAATCCCTCTGACCGTGTCCTCTTTCTTTAGGTCCGCCTCTAACCATCATCACCTCAGATGTAGAGGCTTCTAGATTGGATTTCTTCCTTGTTTCCTCAAACAGTAAAGCTCCAAAAATATCATCAAACTCAATACTTTCTATTGAACTGAAACTAATAGAGGTAACAAAATGATCCCATGACATGGGCAAAGAACACAATAATGTAATTGCCTTATATTCAGATTTGAATTTCACTCCCATGCTAGTCAACTGAACTAAGAGAGTATTAAAATTATTTAAATGATCAACTATTTTTGTACCTTCTTTCATGCGCAAACTGTACAATTGTATTTTCAAAAATATCTTGTTCGTCAAGGATTCCATCATGTACAGGATTTCCAGCTTTGACCACAAACCGGTTGATGTCTTCTTTGTAACAATGTTGAACAGTACATTGTTGGCCAAACATAGGTGTATGGCACTTAGTGCTCTCGCATCCATCTCATCCCAATCATAATCTGTTATTGTCGCATATTGCTTTGATTTTCCCAAAAGTACCTTCACCATGCCTTGTTGCATGAGCAGATCATGCATCTTAACATTCCAGATCTCAAAATTGTTCTTGCCATTGAATTTCTCAATTTCGAACTTAGAACTTTGCGTCTTTTCCATTAGAGGAAACATTTCAAAAAACACCACTGCTTGTAATAACCAAGGCCCTTTGAAAAATATATATATGTGTGTGTGTGTGTGTGTGTGTGTGTGTGGACTAATGATGGTAAAAAACTCCAAAAGGTTAGTAAAAAAGTTTAATCAAAACCTTTTAAAACATCCATCTTTTGTTTTATGGATACAATTTAATATTGAGTCAACCTTTTACCTTTTTTAAATTCCTCCACCCTTACAATATTTAATATCATAAAAATGTAAAAAACTTCATACTTTAATATTTTTCAAAAAAGAACATACGAAAATATCCTTCACACCTTAACCTTAATACCTCAATCCGAACATTTGGAAAAGGAGTTTTCACACCCCCCATTATAGCTGTACTGCGACAATTTGGAAATTTTCGCGTGCGTGAAGTGTCAACTAATGGTTGTCATGACCTTTGAGAGGAGAGGCCCATGGCTATTTGGAGATCGATGCACGTGATTCATACAACATCAAAAAAATGCTCCACAGTTTTTTGAATCCTATGCTTAATATTGCCAACAGATCTCGCCCCTCCTCTGAAGGATTTTGCCCGTAATTTCTCCCTCAATTCACGATCTTGCACCACAACTAGCTTGTTGGTCTCACGAATATTTAACCAGAAACACTCTAATACCATTTTTTGTAATTGCAAATGAAAAAAACACAATCACACGGAATATAAAAAACACAGAGATTTACGTGGTTCACCCAAATGTTGGGCTACGTCCACCAAGAAGAGGTATCGGTTGTCTTATTAGTCAAATAAAGAAGATTACAACAACTCACTCACTCCTCATACTGCCTCTACGGGCATACATGAAATTATATCAATGTACATTAGAAACTGATTATTAATTGTGCTCATAACCAAATTCCAACTTAGTCTAATTTAGTTACAGCTAATCCTGAATTATAGGATCTAAAATCCTAATCCTGGGAAATTTGTTGTCCCCATTTACAACTCCCACCCTCATATGAAGGTAAGGGTGGGGGGTAATATTAGAGAAAACATATATGAGGGTGAGGGTGTTGTTAGCACCAGAAGTGATCCGAATTATTTTGAGAACGACATGAAGATAGAAATATAACCAAGATATAACAATGAAATACACAAAAATATAGAAGAGAGCACAAAAATACAGTGAAACCCAACTTCTATTGCTAAATAAGATAGAAAAACACCATAGAACACAAACTGGAAAAATGGGGTAGCTTATCTCTGAAAAGAAAGAGATGTTGGCTATTCTTCCTTCACAAGAAGCTTTACATAACACTCCATTGCATGCTTAAAGGGCCTCATTCACCTCAATTATATAGGAGAGAGTGAGAGGAGAACAATTCCCATGATGCATGTGGGATAAATTGGACTAAGTTTATAAAATGTCATAGGCATGTAAAATAAAAGTACTTCCCAAGTGGTCACTCATCCCAGTACTACTCTAGACCGAGCGCGCTTAACTGTGGAGTTCTAATGGGATCCAATGCATTAACTCTATGTTGTAGGCATGTACATAAAACCATTACATAATGTCTGTAATTAACAAATAAATATGACATTACATTCCATTCCCCATCAAAAGGGTGAATGTCATGGTTTATCAAAACCAGAGGCTCAAAATGGTGATTCAGTGGAAAAGGTGGATGGCCACCTAGATCCATCTGGATCATTCCTCCCCCCTTAGGAAGCAATGGTCTCCATTGCGTTGAGTGCCCGCGGGAGATAGAAAAGTGTTTGTTGAATCTGCATCTTGATGAGCTACTTTCCTTGTTGGAGAAGTTGCGCCTCTTAGCTTTTTGAAGGTTGTCATGAATCTGTGGCTGGAAGGGTTGGACCTTTTTAACCAGTCTGGCTACATGATATTTCTGTGTGTATAAGGAATCTTTGCGCTTTGCTGCAATCTTGTTGACCTTCTTTTGTTGGATAGAAGGTGCTTGGGCCAAGGCTGTAGTAGTTGCAATATCCTTTTGTTCACCTTTTGAACAAATTATGAAGAAGCTAAATTTTGTAGTATGAGATACTACCTTGCGGCACTGTTTAGGTGGGACATTAGTCGGAATCACCTCTGGTATCCTGTAGAGATGACCCCCCATAGTAACAGTGACACTACGGGGTCAAGACTCATAGATAGCATGGCGCTTCCACATATATGCTTGGCCCAAGAGAACATCACAGACATCCAGCGGGGAAACATCACATAATACCTCGTCCTTGAAGGGCTGGATGTCGTATGACAATCGGCACTATTGGCTGACACAAAGATCTTTCCCTAGAGAAGCCACCCAATGTTGTATGGTCGTGGGTGTGGTGTTGTTGGAAAATCCAACTACTTGACAACCTCTGCTGAGATGATGTTCTTTTGGCTTTTGCTATCAACAATAAAATGCAGTGGGGTCCCCTTCACCCACATCTATAAATGGAAGAGTCGCTCCTCCTTCCCCAGGATCCTCTTCTGGTTGGATTGTTGTAGTTGTGATAGTAGCAGTGGGTTCTGCATCAATGATCTGTCTCTTTTTATTATTTTCTGAATCAGGGTCCAAGTCGAGGTTCGACTCTTTGTCTTTGAGCTCGACCACCAATGACTGTATTGAACGACATTCATAAGTGTTGTGCCAAGGGATACTACGAAACTCACACCACTTTCTGGTGTCTTTCATAGACTTCTTGTTACCCTTCTTTGCTTGCATCTGGGATTGGCTCTCTTGAGGTCGGCCTTCCTTTCTCTGTCCATGCTTCTCCCACTTACTCTGCTGGTTGAATTTCTTCTCAATTTTGACTGCATACCGATAAGCAACTCCCAATGAAGAGATATCCAAGAAATCCATCTCTGTTTGGATGTACCTGTGTAGACCATTGCGGTACTTCAAAACCAAGTGTCACTTGGAGTCTTTGATACCCATCTTTCACCACAAGGTATGAAATATGTTGGTGTACTCCGGCATCGTCTGGGCTCTTTTCTGACGTAGAGTTCTCCATCTCATGTATTGGTCATCATAGTTTCCGACAGGGTAGAACTCCTCCTTTAGGGCATCTACAAAGGCTGCCCAAGTGGGTTCTCTCCCAAAAAGTGTAGATTCATCCATGGTGTACCTCTCCCAGTAACCCTCCCACCAAGCTCTGACATGGGGAAGGGATTTAAAGAGCGTGAAGGTGATCTTTTCACTATCAGAAAATTTTTGGACAGAGTAATAACCTTCTAGCAGATTCAACCATTTTTCTAGAGCATCTGCATCTATCTGGCCTTTAAATAAGGGGATATCAAAATTGAATTGTACCTTGAAGGGTGTCGCACTTGCAAAATGGTTGCTTGTTGAAGATACCTCAGTTGCTGCCATCGATAGTCTTTGAAGGATCTGAGCGAAGTTGTACATCATCTCGTTCCTTTGTTGCACAAGGGCTTCCTCGAGCAATGTCTTAAAAGGATCTCCTGCTCTATCATCTCTCTTTTCTTTTTCCATTGGAGGTTGCTTGGGCTAGCAAGAGTGGTTGTCCTCAAGCAAAACTGGCTCGAGACCCAAATCTCTATACCCTAACCTCGTCAGGGACCTGCTCTAAGAAATGAAAAAGAGCAGACTGCTTTGATACCATTGATCAAGATTATTTTGAGAACGACATGAAGACAGAAATATAACTGAGATATAACAATGAAATACACAAAAATATAGAAGAGAGCACAAAAATACAGTGAAACCCAACTTCTATTGTTGAATAAGATAGAAAAACACCGTAGAACACAAACTAGAAAAATGGGGTAGCTTATCTCTGAAAAGAAAGAGATGTTGGCTACTCTTCCTTCACAAGAAGCTTTACATCACACTCCATTGCATGCTTAAAGGGATTCATTCACCTCAATTATATAGGAGAGAGTGAGAGGAGAACAATTCCCATTATGCATGTGGGATAAATTGGACTAAGTTTATAAAATGTCATAGGCATGTAAAATAATAGTACTTCCTGAGCGATCACCCATCCCAGTACTACTCTATACCGAGCGCACTTAACTGTGGAGTTCTAATGGGATCCAATGAATTAACTCTATGTTGTAGGCATGTACATAAAACCATTACATAATGTCTGTAATTAACAAATGAAGATGACATTACATTCCATTCCCCATCAAAAGGGTGAATGTCATGGTTTATCAAAACCAGAGGCTCAAAATGGTGATTCAATGGAAAAGGTGGATGGCCATCGAGATCTGGATCATTCCTCCCCCCTTAGGAAGCAATGGTCTCCATTGTGTTGAGTGCCCGGGGGAGATGGAAAAGCATTTGTTGAATCTGCATCTTGATGATCTACTTTCCTTGTTGGAGAAGTTGTGCCTCTTAGCTTTTTGAAGGTTGTCATGAATCTGTGGCTGGAAGGGTTGGACCTTTTTAACCAGTCTGGCTACATGATATTTCTGTGTGTATAAGGAATCTTTGTGCTTTGCTACAATCTTGTTGACCTACTTTTGTTGGATAGAAGGTGCTTGGGCCAAGGCTGTAGTGGTTGCAGTATCCTTTTATTCACCTTTTGAACAGATTATGAAGAAGCTAGATTTTGTAGTATGAGATACTACCTTGCGGCACTATTTAGGTGGGACATAAGTCGGAACCACCTTTGGTATCCTGTAGAGATGACCCCCCATAGTAACAGTGACACTACGAGGTCGAGACTCATAGATAGCATGGCACTTCCACATATATGGTTGGCCCAAGAGAACATCACAGACATCCAGCGGGGCAACATCACATAATACCTCGTCCTCGAAGGGATGGATGTCATATGAAAATCGGCACTATTGGCTGACACAAAGATCTTTCCCTAGAGAAGCCACCCAATGTTGTATGGTCGTGGGTGTGGTGTTGTTGGAAAATCCAACTACTTGACAACCTCTGCTGAGATGATGTTCTTTTGGCTTCTGCTATCAACAATAAAATGCAGTGGGGTTCCCTTCACCCACATCTATAAATGGAAGAGTCGCTCCCCCTTCCCCAGGATCCTCTTCTGGTTGGATTGTTGTAGTTGTGATAGTAGCAGTGGGTTCTGCATCAATGATCTGTCTCTTTTTATTATTTTCTGAATCAGGGTCCAAGTCGAGGTTCGACTCTTTGTCTTTGAGCTCGACCACCAATGACTGTATTGAGCGACATTCATCAGTGTTGTGCCAAGGGCTACTATGAAACTCACACCACTTTCTGGTGTCTTTCTTAGACTTCTCATTACCCTTCTTTTCTTACATCTGGCATTGGCTCTCTTGAGGTTGGCCTTCCTTTCTCTGTCCATGCTTCTCCCACTTACTCTGCTAGTTGAATTTCTTCTCAATTTTGACTGCATATCGATAAGCAACTCCCAGTGAAGAGATGTCCAAGAAATCCATATTTGTTTGGATGTACCTGTGTAGACCACTGCGATACTTCAAAACCAAGTGTCACTTAGAGTCTTTGATACCCAGCTTTGACCACAAGGTATGAAAGATGTTGGTGTACTCCGACACCGTCTGGGCTCTTTTCTGACGTAGAGTTGTCCATCTCATGTATTGGTCATCATAGTTTCTAACAGGGTAGAAGTCCTCATTTAGGGCATCTACAAAGGTTGCCCAAGTGGGTTCTCTCCCAAAAAGTGTAGATTCATCCATGGTGTACCTCTCCCAGTAACCTTCCCACTAAGCTCTGACATGGGGAAGGCCTTTAAGAAGCGCGAAGGTGATTTTTTCACTATCGGAAAATTTTTGGACAGAGTAATAACCTTCTAGTAGATTCAACCATTTTTCTAGAGCATCTGCATCTATCTGGCCTTCAAATAAGGGGATATCAAAATTGACTTGTACCTTGAAGGGTGTTGCACTTGAAAAATGGTTGCTTGTTGAAGATGCCTCAGTTGCCGCCATCGATAGTCTTTGAAGGATCTGAGCGAAGTTGTACATCATCTCGTTCCTTTGTCGCACAAGGGCTTCCTTGAGCAACGTCTTAAAAGGATCTCCTACTCTATCATCTCTCTTTTCTTTCGCCATTGGAGGTCGCTTGGGCTAGCAAGAGTGGTTGTCCTCAAGCAAAACTAGATCAAGACCCAAATCTCTATACCCTAACCTCGTCGGGGACCTGCTTTAAGAAATGACAAAGAGCAGACTGCTCTGATACCACTGATCCAGATTATTTTGAGAACGACATGAAGACAGAAATATAACCAAGATATAATAATGAAATACACAAAAATATAGAAGAGAGCACAAAAATACAGTGAAACCCAACTTCTATTGCTGAATAAGATAGAAAAACACCATAGAACACAAACTGGAAAAATGGGGTAGCTTATCTCTGAAAAGAAAGAGATGTTGGCTACGCTTCCTTCACAAGAAGCTTTACATCACACTCCATTGCATGCTTAAAGGGCTTCATTCACCTCAATTATATAGGAGAGAGTGAGAGGAGAACAATTCCCATGATGGATGTGGGATAAATTGGACTAAGTTTATAAAATGTCATAGGCATGTAAAATACTAGTACTTCTCGAGCGATCACCCATCCCAGTACTACTCTATACCGAGCATGCTTAACTGTGGAGTTATAATGGGATCCAATGCATTAAATCTATGTCGTAGGCATGTACATAAAACCATTACATAATGTCTGTAATTAACAAATGAAGATGACATTACATTCCATTCCCCATCAAAAGGGTGAATGTCATGGTTTATCAAAACCAGAGGCTCAAAATGCTGATTCAGTGGAAAAGGTGGATGGCCACTGAGATCCATTTGGATCAAGAAGTCACCTTTGGATTGCGGTAGAGGTAAGCCCAATACCCATCAGTTTATATGTCACGGTTAATGGATTTAAAGTGGTCAAATGGGGAATACTCAAGAGAATATCATTTTAACTCAGAAAATTGGGGCAATATGCACAAGAAAATGATGTGTTGATGAACTTCAGTTAGTAAGTTGTAGTAAAGATGAGTATGAGGAAGAAATTGAGGAGAATATGTAAAGGTCTGCTCTGGACATCAGGTCTTCTAGCAACCTAAGGAGGAAAAACTCTGAAAACAAGATCCTCTTGAATTCAAAGTTTCAAGAAATTGAAAATGCTATAAATGCACTGCAATCAAACATCCATTACAACACAGTCACCACAATCCAAGCAAATCCTTTGATCATGAACATTCAGTATCAGACGCAAATAAGATGGAAATAGAAGTTGAATTTCATTAAAAAAGAAGTCTCAAATCAAGTTACATAACCAGAGAACCAGAGATTCATTAAAACATTACAATATAAGAGCTTAGCTCAACCATCGACCTTAACAAAATATCAAAACTGAGTATATATACTCAAAAATACTACAACTACCAGGAGCGTGATCGGACCCCTGCATTTAAATCTTCTAGTCGATGCCCACTCTATCAGACTATGTGGGCATTCTTCTGTCAGACACGAGCATCTCCCATTTTAGTACTAGATCTCCCAGCTGGAAATACTCCTTTCTTACTTTTCTGTCAAAATCCTGCTTGATCTTTTGTTGATGTTGATGGGATTTGTCCAGTAATTGCTCTCTAGCATGCTGCACTTCCACCAGTTGTTGTATCCTTTTGATCATATCATTAGGCTCTCCTTGGCAATCTTGGAAGAATTTTTCCATAGGCAAGGCCAGCTGAGAAGGAAAGATGGCCTCAATTCCATATACAAGATGAAAAGGAGAGACACCAAGAGATCTCTTTGTTGCCACTTTATCATCCCATAGAGAAAACTTGAGCTTTGAATCCCATGCTTTCTTATTGTCCTCTAACAATATTTTGATGATATTTATAAGGCTCTTGTTAGAGGACTCTTCTAGTCTATTCCCTTGAGGGTAGTAAGGAGTTGAGTGAATCAATGCAATCCCAAACTACTCATAGAATTGAATCAATGGTTCGCCCTTAAAGGATGCAKCATTATCAGTGACAATTCTTTTCGRAYAGCCAAACCTTGCTATAATATCCTCAAGAAAACCAATGATTACCTTGTGAGAAGCACTCCTTGTGGGGATAGCTTCTATCCATTTGGTAAAGTAATCTGTGGTAGTCAAGATCCACCTTTGCTGACCACTGGAAGCCAGATGAATCTCCCCGATAAAATCTAGGCCCCACTACTGAAAGGGTCATGAATCCACCACAAGCTTCAAAGGCAAGGACTTAAGTTGTTGTTTTCCTGAGAATTTCTAACACTTGACAAAAGCCCTGATTTTAGCACAAACATCAGTGAATAATCTAGGACAGAAATAGCCATCTCTGAGAATCTTGTAGGTTGTCGTTCTCCAGAAGTGATGTCCCTCACACAAACTATCATGAAATTCAAACATGATTTTTTGGGCTTCCTATGGGTCTAAACATCTCAACAGCATCCCTAGAGGATATTTCCAATATAAAACTTGATCAATGAGGAAATGTTTAATTGATCTGAGCTTTCAATCTCTTACTTTGCTTTTTTCAATGCCATCAGGAGGATATAACTTCTGTAGAAAGAAAATGATGTCCCTGTACCAAGCACATTTTGCTAATGGAGGGCAGGCTTGAGAACTCGTATCAAACAACTCACCCTGCTGATTTTCTGAGAAAGTGTTGATGAAATTTACCCCCAAGGATTATCAATTAGTTTCAGCCAGTAGTTTGGCTAAACCTTGACCCTTAACCAACTTAGTGGGTCTTATCTCCAAGTCAAATTCAAGGATTTTAGTGATCCATTTTGTCCTTCTCCCATCTATGTCAAGCTAAATGAGAATATCCTTCACATAAGATGAAGGGACATATGCAATGACCTTTGAATGCAAAACATAGACCCTGAAGGATTTGGGAGCCTTAACTAGGGCATAGGCCTATTTTTCCATGATGTCATATTTCAGCTCTGCATCTCTCAATGCCCTGCTAAAAAAGGCAATGGGCTGCTCGAACCCTTCATCATTCTTTTGCAACAAAATGGCTGCCACGGTGTCAAATGAAGCAAAGGATAAAATCACAAAATATTTGGAATAATTAGGACTGATGAGCACAGGTGCTTCGGTAATGACCTTCTCTATTTGATCGAAAGAACTATGAGATTCAACAGTCCATTTGATTTTGTTTCCTTTCGTCAACATGATTTTAATTTCCTTCATTAGTTCAGAAAAATTAGAAACAAACCTTCTTAGAAAATTAATCTTCCCCAAGAAAGACTAAACTTGTTTCTTGGATCTAGGGAGTACTAAGGTTTGGATGGATTCCACCCTACTGGAATCAATGTTTACTCCCTCAAATGATACTATGTGCCCCAGTAATTTTTCCTCCTTCATATCAAAAAATGACTTCTTGGGATTCAGGGAGAGACCAAATTTTCTGCATTTTTAGATTACCTTTCTCAGATGAGGACAATGTTCTTTATCATTCCTGTAGAAAATTATAATGTCGTCCAGATAAATGACTACAAATGTATCCCTTTCCCCAATAAAGGCAATGTCCATAGTGGGCTGCAAATTTTCTTCTATGTTCATCAATACAAAGGGCATCTTGGCATAAATGAATGTAACCCATGGAGTGTTGAATGTTGTCTTCTCTCTGTCCTCAGGTAAGACAGAAATCTGATTGTAGCTAGAAAAACCGTCAATCACGGACATACTGGATGCACCTGTCACCCTCTGCAATATGTGCTCCATTTTCGACAATGGGTAATTATCTTTCTTGGCATTTCTGTTTAGGTTCCTGAAATCAACACAAAGTCTGATTTTTCCATTCTTCTTTCTCACTGGGACCAAGTTGGCCACCCTTTCAGGATACTTCAAAGGAACGATAATTTGGGCATCTAAAATCTTTTTTACCTCTTTCTCCATGATAGGCAGCAACATAGGGTTGATCTGTCTCAGTTTCTACCTAAATTTCTTGGCCTCTTCCTTTAGTGGGATCTTATGCTCAATGATGTTGGTGTCATATGTTCTAAGATCCTCATAAGTCCAGG
>JASDQU010101228.1:32372-62082 GCA_032191745.1 Picea mariana | reverse complement strand
AGTAGATTTTGATGGAATGAAGCGAGACGGAACCAACGCGCCTGGGGCCTAAACCCTAGCCGTCGCCGGGTTTTCGACTGCAGGGACGCGGATCTCCATCTGTAGCAGCCGACCTCTTGCTTGCATACAGGGACGCGGATCAAAGTTTTTCAGAGCGTCCCTCTCGCCTACGTTTTTTGCATGCATTTTTGAGCAGTGGTTGTGCCCCTGCGTATTGCTTCGTCCTCTTGTTGCTGGTGGTCGGCGCCCTGCTATAATGGCCTCGAATCCGTTTGCCGAGATGGAAGAAGATCCTTTGGAAGCATTCAAAGCGTTAGTCCGCTCGGTAGGACCTAAATCCAAGCCTTCCCTCTCGTCTAAGTTTGTTAAGAAGATGGAGGAGATCCCTTCGCTGGAGCTATTTCCAGAGGAGCCATGCAATCTTGCCCTCCTTCTGGCAGAAAATGCCCTCATTGGAAAGTTCACGGGGTTATGGTCCAGTCCCAAAACGGTGGAGGCATGGATGGATGATCATTGGAAGTCGCTGATACAGGGAAAAGTCTCTCTGTGTGCAGTAGGCAGGGGCTTTTTTGTCTTTAGTTTCTCGAGGACAAAGGATCGGGATCTAGTTTTCAGATCTGGACCCTATTTCATGGGGGCAAGAGTGCTGTTCTTAGCCCCCTGGACCCTTGACTTCAATCCCAGAGCCGAGATCACCGCAGCCCCTGTTTGGGTGAGGCTGCCTCCTCTTCCCTTGCATCTTTGGGGGAAAAGATCTCTGGAGGACATTGGAAATAAGCTTGGGCGTTTCCTGGACAGTGTGGAGCCGAAAGGGGATCAGTATACCTGCACTCGAATTTGTGTTGAGGTTAACCTCGAGAAAGGCCTTCCGGAAGCCATTAAGCTCTCCCTGGGGGAATGGTGCCATATCCAAGAGCTGGACTATGAGCAGATTCCTTTTAAGTGCCTCTGGTGCCATGCTTACGGTCATTTCGCAAAAAGCTGCCCCAAAGCCTCTGAGGAGCCAAGACCAGTCAAAGAAGATGACTTTCAGCCAGTATCTAACAGACGAAAACATCCAAGGCGAAAGGATCCACTACCCCAGGCTTCGAAGGCCACTCATTCAGCAGAGGCAACTCTAGAAAACAAAAACAGCTTTGATGCGATGCAGGAAGATGAAGCCCTCGATCCCGAAACAACAACAGTTAAAGGAAATCCTCTGGTAGACGAAAGCCTTTCGGATTCCACCCCCCCAGAATTGCAGGGGAAGAGGGCTCCGGATCTGAGGCCCGNGAAAGCCTTTCGGATTCCACCCCCCCAGTAGCAGCAAGAGAAACTCGGGCCTCAGATCCGGAGCCCTCTTCCCCTGCAATTCTGGTTGTTTCAGTCCCCTCTAGCGGCACTGTGGAAACTTCTGAAACTGAAGACATTTCAATTCCGTCTCCACCCCTTACCCGAGGGCGAAAGACCAACAAAGCGCGCAGAGAAAAGGAGGCGGCCTCCAACATTTCTTTAGGTTCTCAGAAAATGCTGGATCCCTTTTTTAAGGGGAAAATTTCAACCTCCTTGGTTTAATGCTCTGCTTCTGTCTCCTATTGTGCTCACAGTTTGTGAGAATTTATTCATGTATGCATTTTTTGTCATTTTCTCAAATTAGCTTAAGAAGCAAATGGGATTGGCCTCCCAAGACATTCACAAAAAGGTTGGCAGCACTGTTAGAGGTCACCAACCTTCTTTAGATTTGTAACTCTCTGATTCTGGCTTGCCAGAAAGCCGCTTAATACAATCTAACCGTTCTCGTCAAAAAATTTTTTTAAGTGTTTTTTGGTATATGTATTTTTAAATTTTAAATTTTAGGTTTTTTTTTTTAAACTTTTTAAAAGATTTTTTGGGCCATAATTTTTATTTTTTAACTCATTTTCTCTTAGTTTATATATATATTTATAATTTTTTGTATTTTTTTTTCTCTTTAGTTTTTAAAGTTTTTTTTAATCTTTTTTTTAATATAAATTTGTTTTTAATTTTTATTTTAATTTCAATTCTTTTGTTTTTCTTAGTNTTTTTTTTAATATAAATTTGTTTTTAATTTTTATTTTAATTTCAATACTTTTGTTTTTCTTAGGTTTTGTTTTTAGTTTTTAACTTATCAAAAAAAAATTAAATTCATGTTAAAGTTTTGGTTTTTAAAATGGGTGTTTTAAAAAAAAAAAAATTAAATTAATTTGCGAAGGTTTTTTTTTTTTCTAATTTATTTATTTTTTTAATTTAAATTTAAAAAAATAAAAAATGAAATCTAAGTTATGATTTATGGGCCAATTTTGAGTCGTTTATCAACGATTGTACCAGTCATCGAGGGCACAATTTCAATGAGATTATGATTTCAACTAAAAAAAAACAATGCTACTAGTAACATTACTTGTTTATTCCAGGGTAAATTTTAAAGTCTTTGTCCACAATGACATCACAATGACATCAGTTGTTAACGTGACAGGTATAAATTTTAACCATTGTAAAAAATTATATGGATACATTATGGATAAGAAGATTTAAAATATCAAAAAACAACTTAAAAAGGGAGGGGGGTGCTACCGGTAGCACAACTTTTCGAAACGAGGTAAAAAATGTAAGCCTCTAAAAAATGAGAACTCTGCAGAGTTCCCGTTAATTTTATAACTATGTTGATGTAGGAAGTCCAAAATGAACCCATACATTAACAAATAACATTTGTATTGTCTGTTCAGTTGTGACCTGTTTCTTGCATGGCATCAAAATACAGATCTTGATGAATCTATCCACAACAACATATAAGTAATCATGACTTTTCCTAGACATCGATAAACCTCCAACAAAGTCCATGGATATATTTTTCCATGGCTGAGAAGGTACTGGAAGTAGTGTATATAACCCTAGCTTTTTGTTACTAGGCTTTCTTGTGACACACATAAGACACCCTTTTATGTACTTGGAAATTGTCTGATTCATTTGAGGCCAACAACAATATCTCTACAATTGTGCAACCATCTTACCAAACCCAAAATGACCAGAAATGAGAGATGTATGAGCTTATCTTATTACATCTACTCTTTCATCCTTGCGTATACAAAGATTTCCAAGATGATATAACAAATTTTCATGCATATAATAATCTGATTGTTGTTTTCCACGAGTTAATGACATCATATACATATTTAAAATATTCATCCTTAGCATATTGTTTTCAATAACTTTCATGAGCTAAAGGATTATACATTAGTATTGTCAATGCATTAATCACTAGCCTTGATAACATATCTGCAACCTTATTATGAATACATTTCTTATACCTGATTACCAAATGAAACTGTTGTAAGAAACCCATCCACCTGAAATGTCATGATTGTTGTAGCTTGGTCTATGATTGAAAATATTATAATGGCTGATGATCTGTATGAATTATTGTTTCCCTTCCCATTAAGTAATTCTTGCATTTGTTCACACTTTGTACCAACACACACAATTCCTTATCATATGTTGGGTAGTTAATCACATCTTCAGTGAAAGTCTCAAAGTGTTAACATATAGGTTTACCTTGTTGCATCAATATTGCTCCCATGACATATCCACTTGCATCGGTTTGAATCTCAAATGGTTGTTGTAGATATGACAGTGCTAAAACTAGTGTGGTGCTTATATTTTCCTTCAATGTCTCGAAGGATTTTCGTTGCTTTCCTCCCCATTGAAAGACTTGTTTAACACTTGTTAATGCATGTAGAGGAGCTGCTATATTTGAGAAATTAGCAATGAATTTCCTCCAGTACTATACTTATCCTAAGAATCACCTGACTTCTTTGACATTAGTTAGCTTGAGACACTTCTCAATGACATATACTTTTGCAAGGTCTATATTTAGCTGACCATTCCCTACTATGTAACCCAAATATACTAGAGAAATTTTGCCAAATTTACATTTAGACATTTTGATATATAACTTCTTCTTCTTTAAGAGTTCAAATACTTTCTTGACATGATTTATACGATCTTCCCATGTTCAACTAAAGATCAATATATCATCTAAATAGACGATAATTTTTTCATCTATGTGGGGTTTGAACACAGCATTCGTTACCCTCATAAATATTGTTGGTGCATTGCATAACTCAAATGGCATAACTAACCATTCAAACAATACTTGTTTGGGCTTGAAAGCAGTTTTCCATATGTCACCTTCTGAAATCCTAATCTAATGGTAACCACTTCTCAAGTCCAACTTAGTGAAATACACATCATTCTTTAATTGATCGAATAAGTCATCAATTTAGGGAAAGGGATAACTATTCTTTACCGTAATCTTGTTCAAGGCTCAAAAGTCAATAAACACCTCCACGTTCTATAATTATTTAGAACTAATACAATAGGAGAACCACATGGAGATGATATTGGTATGATTATTCTTTTATCGAGAAACTCCTGAACCTACCTCTTAATTTCTACATTCTCGATCACTGATGACCTATACATTCCAATATTCGGAAGAGGAGTGTCATGTTGCAAATATAGTTCATGTTTAACCTCCTTTTATGAGGAAACCTTCTTGGTTCCTGAAACAACTCATCATAGTTAGATATGATGTTGATCAACCCCTACTTATCATATCGATCATAACTTGATAAAGCATCTATTATATCTTCCTCTTTTTGTTTCACTATCATGAGAACAAAATATTTACTTGTGCTCATGAGTTTCTTCATTTTCCCTGTCCTCACTAAAGAAACATTAGTTTTGATATGATGAGCTCTAACAATATACTCAACCTTGTTCTTGAAAATATGATATTTATTCTCTTCCTGGTAGAATATGGCCTTTCTTTCAAATNTCATATCGATCATAACTTGATAAAGCATCTATTATATCTTCCTCTTTTTGTTTCACTATCATGAGAACAAAGGATTTACTTGTGATCATGAGTTTCTTCATTTTCCCTGTCCTCACTAAAGAAACATTAGTTTTGATATGATGAGCTCTAACAATATACTCAACCTTGTTCTTGAAAATATGATATTTATTCTCTTCTTGGTAGAATATGGCCTTTCTGTCAAATAGATATGGACTACCCAAGACAATGCCACAAATGTTAAGAGGCACAACATCTAATTCAACCTCATCAAATAAATTAGTTGTTATTGCAAATATGACCTTGCACTGTTTCATTACTTGCAACTTGGCATCTTCACACACCCATCCTAATGGATGTGGATTTTTATGAGGTTCGTCTTCAAACCCAACTTCTTAACAATTGCTTTAGATATTAAATTAACTTGATATCTACTATCAAATAAAGTATCTACCTTTGTATGCTTGACTATAACTCTGACATGAAAAAACTCACTTCTTTTCTTTTGATCAATATCGCTTTCCAATTTATAGGATTAAACTGAATAATTAGAATTGATAGTTGGTATAACTTTGCTTTGTATTGCCATGGTCTTTGATTCATCCCCAGAATATTACCCTAGATCATGATGAGCTGATGCAACAATCTTAGGCTTCCCTTTATCCTTGATTTTTTTCATTCGTAATTCTGGATGCAACTTCCAACACTGTTATTCCTTATGTCCATTTTTCTGATAGCGGGAACATGTAGGTCTTCCCTCAACTTGTTTTATTGTAGCTAATTTATCACTCTTCCATTTACGTTTCAGTTTCTTTTCAAACTTTAATGGCTTCTTATCTTTGATCACATGCTTGCCCTTACTAGCCTCCAGATGTGTAGCTTGTACTAACACTTTCTCAATTTTAGTAGGTTTAAGCTCTAAAATAGTGTGACGAAGATATGAGTGCATGCCACCAATATACTTTAGAAGCGTTTCATGGATATACAACGGAATCCCTATGGATAATTCCTTCATTTTGAATTCCTCTATACATGCTTGAATATTTTAGCCTTTAGCCTGCTTTAGATGCTACCATTCTATTTTTGTCGTTTGCGTATAATCTAGTGGATGGAATTGTTTTCTTATAACCTTAGTAAATGTATCCCAAGAAGAGATTACTTTACCCTTTCAAACAATATCAACTTGTATATTACTCTCCTACCATATCAAGGTTGTGCCACTTAGTCAAAGAGCATCTAACTGTATCCTTGTAGCTTCGTCCACAATCTTTTGAACCCTACAATATACATCTATTTTCTTGATCCAGTTGTCCAATCTCTTGGGATTCAATTCTCCATCATACGCTGACAATTCAAAATTGACATCCAATTTTAGTAAAGGAAGAATATGATCATACTTGTTAGAGGACTTCTTTTTAAGAGAATAATGTTCACTTTCCTCAGAAGAGGATGATGATACTGAGGATGGTGAAGGGGGCTCTGAAGGTCCACCACCTTCACCTCCTCCTTCTCCTTTTATCGAATATTCTCCACTTATGGGCTTTTGAATTCTTCGTTGAAAATCACATATTATCTCTCTTATCGAGCAAAGTGTATCCATAATTTCTTCTGGAATCATGGGAGGATCTTCCCCTTGCTTTCCTTCGGAATCCTTCTTATGTTTACAAAGTCTTCTTTCAATATCAGACTTATAACTTGCAAGGTCTCCTTTACCAAGTTTGAGTTTGTCCATTTTAAGAATTCACTCGCAAACACTTGTCAAACCTTCTTCGATACCAATTTGAGCCAAAAAATCCTTATATGCTTATTAATCTTTAATACACAATAACATCTGCTTGATCTTCAAAATACAAATAATCACTTGATTTTTTGCAATTTACATGTGAAACACTTATCTAACCAAATACACTTTAATGATAAAATAATTACAAATAACTGATTGAAAAATGAATAACAATGATAATATCACATACACAAGCTTTATAATGGAGTTCACTCAATTTGGGCTACGTCTCTAGATCTACTTTCAATAGAGCCCTCTTTATTAATGATCAAATGCTTGTGTTTTACAATGACCTTTTTTTTCTGCATTTCTCAAATCCAAAAACAGAGTGCACCATTGGATTCCTTGCGAAAAATCATGAAAAATGAGTATAAAATTCTTAAAATTCCATTAAGGGACCTCTCGGCACGCTTTATGGTGTAGCCTCAAAACCCCATTGCTCTTGGCATGAAATATGCGACCGTACTCTGCATATTAAATGAGTGTGTGCATCCTTAGTCTGCAGACCCATTAAGTAGGGCATGAACCCCTTAACCACCATCTGAAACCACTAGTCAACATTTAAGTATTATTTAGGCAGGTTCATAACAAGCCCCACTCCTTTAGCGCATTGGTTAATTTTGTTGGCATTGTGTTGCAGGTCGGGGATTTGAGCCCCACCGACCGTCGACATTTTCATTGTTTTGTTGATCTATGGTTATGTAATTATAACCATATACTATATATATATGGCACATGGTATGGTTGTTACGTCCTCCGCAGAGTATGGCATGGTTATATTACAGAGTATGTGACCATACAAATGGGTCGAGGGATTAGGCCCTCGACCCTTTTCCCTTCCAAATTAACATTCATCCAAACTTAAATATATTCTTCGCCACATATGGTTAAGAACTAATGTGGTGGCGCAATGGTAACATAGGATTTGGTAAGGATTTGGAAGGTCATAGGTTCGATCCTCCAGAATCCCAATATAATTTTACATAACCTTAACCATAATGGCCAATGGGACGCTACCACATCGCAAACTCTTACTGTCTTATCCTTTCCACATGTCGACAAATGACTAGTCCATCTAAATGCCAACACACCTGCCTAGTCATTGTACGGTCATGCCACATGGAACCTTGGGATGTGGCCATTTCATCTTCGTACAATTGTACGATCATGCTATGTGTCACCCTTGCAGTGGTGACACGTGTCACATTGACCCCTTTGATTTTACTTTTGACCCAGTTGACTTGAACTTTGACCGACCATAATTTTTGAATACAAATTCCGTTTGAGGCGATTTTTGCACCATTGGAAAGCTATCACTGAGCTCTAGGCATTGATAGGATTTTTAGAGAGCATTTGGAATATTTTAATTTTGAGCATTTATGAACCATTCTGGACCTCTCTGAATGTTCTAGATCTTCATGGACCTCTATGAGAATTCATGGATTCTCCTAGATCAGTGAAATCTAGGGGAATCATTCAAAAAATCATGTCAGGTCCATCCATATCAAAACAAAAAAAAAATCAGGTAAACGAATGTTCATAAGAGATATTAGTCTTTAAGTCATGCAAAGTAAGTTGTTACTTAAGATATAAGCCAAATGAATAATTCACCTCAGTATCCCCTTCAAGTATCACGCTGGATCAAGACATTATGTGAGTTGGAAAGTTTGAATATAGGAGGGCCTTGATCAATCCCTATTATGTGTGCCAACCAACACAATGAAATAAAATACTCGGGTAGAGATATAGGTCCCGAGGGAAACAATGAAAGAAAATAACCCTTTAAGAGTTTGTGTGATAGTGGTACGAGTTGGACTTACTTCATGGAATATGATGTCATTATATGCATTTATCTGTTTGCCTCTGTAGAGGGAGTGATTTAGGCTTGAGGTACCCTTTCCATAATGTTTTTTGCAATATGAACCCCTTCATTGCCTTTAGATACCCATTTATAGCTTTGCAAGTCCCCTTTACATGTTTCAAGATTTATTCTTTTATTTTTGACTGGGATAAATTCTTGTTATAGATGTTCATTTAGTGCATCAATACAAGGGGTGATTACCATTAGAGGGGGTAGCGCTCAAGCTGGGATTTTTATTTTATAGGTGGCATTTATCATTTTTTATATATAGAAGTTGCATTAACCTCTAGGAGTTCATCCCCTTCTTCTCATGAGAGAATGAACCATTACCCATTATCGAATTTCAGTACACTATGATAAGATATTGGATGGAAAGTGTTAAGTATGGTGGGGAACAAAATGTTTCCCTTCTGAGGCCCCCCTAGTAGTGCCCCTTTTCCCTAGGCAATGATAACATGAGACTAGGGCACAAACGTTGACCACGAAGGTGTAAGAAGGAAACAAGCATAACTTCTTGAGCCAATGATCCGTTATCCAAATCCAATCAATGATCCTCATACACATGTTTCGTACATTAATCACAACACTTTACATGAAAGAAGGATTAACATACCTCATGGTGACGTTGGATTACAATCTCCCATACACCACATTGTCTATATGTGATGATATTGGTTGATCTGTAGCTGTAAAATGCAATTTAAGGGGGGATGTTGGGTTGTTATCTATGGACATTTTGATCATCATCATGGTCGGGATCATTGTCTCCATTGCAGGCCACGAGACATGATATCCTCTAGTTACCCCTAGGAATGGGGGGGGTAATATTTGGCTCCAGCATGGGGACATGTGCTCACCATAAATCGCATGAGAAACTCAACATATCTGGGTTTCCAAGACTTTCAATCCTAAACCCACTTCAAACAACACTATCACATTAGAATTATAGGTCAATGGATGTGATCCATAGAGGTTAGTAGTAAATCAAAATCATGATGAAAAGAAAAAAATTCACTACAACTATACATGATAAAGTTGTTAAATTTTCTCTTAAGTAGTTAAGTGTGTTATGTATTCTTTCATTTATACTATTAAAACACTAACTCAATGCATAAGGATCACTAAAATAAATACATACACAATATACACAATATTTATCCTTGGAAACCCTCATGGGGGAGAAAAACCAACAAAGCTTCTTCAATATAGATTATTCAACAAGTACAATGTCTCTCTCAAGAGAGATCTCAACAAAACATAAGATAAACTAGAAACCATGACCAAAAAAATGTAGTGCACCACTAGGCCAATATAGTCCTCCAACAGATAACCAAAACCCTTCACCATAACACTCTTCCTTTGTATCTTCCTCACTCTCTTAGACTTGCACACCTTTTCTTGTGTGAGAGAGCTAGAAATGTGTGTTTTTTCAAGTGAGACACCTAGCCTCTTATAAATACAAGTTGTGCCCCCTAGAAATTAGGTCAAGGTTGACCTGTCCACTTTATCTTTCTAATTTACAATTGACTTGTCAAGGCACAATAGGGCCAATTTTTACAAAGGCACAATAGGGTCGACTTAAAAAATATAATATAATATTATTATTTAGGGTTTTTTCTTGGTGAAATACAATATGAATGTTATAATAATATCTTCCTAAGCTAGTCAGACTTCAACACTGCCTCTTAGGACGGAAGTTATTCTTCTGCACAATCATCACGATTGCTTCTACTCTGCTATACACTTGACCATTGAATTGTTAAATTTCCACGAATCTATATTGAATAAGTTTTGTACTCACATTAGCTTCCAGGGTCTCATCATTCATCCAAGATTTATGTCATCATGGGGATTTTACTCACCGTCTCACACATAATATGACATCTAGTTCCATAATGAACTAATAACCTTTGGTTGGCACCAGGACACTGGTATGCAATGACCATGCATATAATCATGAGGATTAGGCGATGTAGTGTGCACACACTACCCATCTAGCAAAAGGATAGGAAACACGTCCAAACACACAGGTTGACCCACCAGCTTAAAAAAGCCAGGTAACTAACCAGCCCTGAAGGCATGGCATCTGCTGACCTTGTGCGAGATCATGCTTACTGGTGCCACAGTCAGTAACTTGCGTACCAAATGTTTTTAATGGAGTAACAATCTACGTACCAGACTGTTTCACCGAAGTAGCAGTATCTCGGAGTACCCAACTTTTTCATTGGGGTAGTCCTCTGCATACCATACTTTTTCACTAGAGTAGCACTAACTCGGTGTACCAAAATTTTTCACTGGAGTAGCTGTCACTTGCACACCAATGACCACCCTTTGCTTCTGCCACATGCTGAAGCTGCTACCCTTTATTGAAACTGTAAATCATCACTCATTCTTACTAGGGACGTCTTTATAGAACACACCAAACTTGTCTCTAAAGTACAAAAACTTCACTCTTGACAGAGGCTTGGTCAACACGTCAAACTATTTTCTCATCTATAGAGACATATTGGAGCTTCACTACTCCCCTCTACACCATATCTATGATATAATGGTACGTGATATTGATATGCTTGGGCTTGTCATGGAACACTTGTTTCTCTGTCAACTTCACATAACTATGGTTGTCACACCAGATACAATTCTCCTCTAACTCGAGATCAAAAAATCTTGCAAGTAGTTTCTGAAGCCACACTACTTCACTGCTATATACTTTGCTTCAGCTATACTAAGAACCACACTAGTCTTCTTCATGTTGAACCATGAGATCATGGCTGAGACCATACTGAAGCAACATCTAGATGCACTCTTATGGTCTACAACACTATCGACCCAATCTAAATTAGTAAAGCCTTGCGGACTTATCTCATGATATAAATCATATCTGAGTCCATAATCAATTGTACCCTTCAGGTACCTCATCACATGTTTTTTTACAACCAAGTGAACACTTCTTGGCTCAACCATATACTAACTCAATTTGTTCACCACAAAACATATATATATCCTCGTGTTTGTTAAGTACATCAATGAATCGATCATCTTTCTATAAATGGTGGAATCCACTATCTCATAAGATGTATCACTTGACAACTTTAGATTTGTCACCATCAGTGTAGGCATGGCCTTACAATCCATCATTCTGAATCTCTTCAGAATATCAACAAAATATTTTCCTTGGTTAAGGTAAATCTCACTTGGTCTCTGCCATACCTATAGAACTAATAAGTAATGCATCATGCCTAGGTTTTTCATCTCTAACTCTGCAACAAACTTCCTCTTACTCTGAGTGATGAGATTTTTGTCTCCTATTAGAAAAAGGTCATCCACATACAACAGTAGTATCACTGGTCCACCATCCACAACCTTGAAGTATAGGTTGGAATTTTCTTTACTCTTGGTAAATCCCAAGCTCACCGGGAAGCTGCCAATTCTACCATACCATGCTCTAGGTGCTTGCTTTAACCCATACAAGGATTTCTTCAATCCACACACATAAATCCAACTGTCATGTGTCTCAAAACCTTGTGGTTGCTTCACATACACTTCTTCTTCTATTACACCATTTAGAAAATTTTTATTCACATCCATCTGGTGTACCTTCAACTTCTTTACTGCAACTATTGCAAGTATAGCTCTAATTGAAGTGTATCTAGCCACATGAGAAAATGTCTCTTCATAATCTATTCCTTCTTTCTAGAAGAAACCATGTGCTACGAACCTTTCCTTGTATTTCTCGATACTTCCATTTGTTGAATGTTTTGTCTTGTAAATCAACTCGAAACTTACAATTGTCTTCTCTTTTGGTCTTAGAACCACATCCCAAACATCATTATTTATAATAGAATGGTACTCTTCAACCATTACATCCTTCCATTCTTTCTTCTTTGCATCCTCTTCATAACTGGTAGGATCAAGGTCAATGATGTCACTTTGCAATTGCACATGGCTAGAGTAAGTTCATGGCCTCCTTCTTTCTATGAAGGATACCTATCGAGCATCATAATTCTCTTCATCCTGAATAATTTCCTGAGCCGAATATGGTATTATCTTCTTGGTATTCATCTCTCGGGATGCGTCTGCAGGTATATGTGGTTCTTCCATATCATGATCGTCTAGTACAACATCATCACCTACGTTTGTATATGTAACTATGGGATCTTTAGGCTCCTCATCATGAATCTCATTTGAATGATTTTGTCTTGATATACTAAAAGATATATCCTCATCGAAGGTGAAATCTCTACTAGTCTCAATCTAACGGTGACTAGGGATGTAAAATTTGTATGGCTTCGATATCTCAATGTATTCAACAAATATACCCTTCTTGCATGAAGGGTCCAACTTTGATCTCTTGTCCTTGGGGACATGCAAATATAATGGACAACCAAATATTCTTAGGTGGCTAACCTTTGGATTTTCACCTGTAAACATCTCTTATGGTGTCTTTTTCCCAATTATTTTGTGGGGAATTCTTTTGTGCACATACACAACGGTCCTGGATACTTACGTCCACAGATGCATTGGTTAATATTGATCATGAATCATGGCCTTCACTGGTTCCATGATTGTACGGTTATTTCTTTTTTCCACATCATTTTGTTGATGATTGTAGGGAGTAGAGAACTCCCTCTTAATCCCAACTTCTTGACATAATCCCTTGAATTCATCTGAAGTTAATTCTCCTCCATTATTTGATCTCAAAATATTTATCTTCTTTTCAGACACATTTTCAACAAGTGCCTCGAACTCTTTGAACTTGTTGAATACTTCATGTTTATCCTTCAAAAAGTAAATCCAAGTTTTATGTGAGAAATCATCAATAAATGAAACATAGTATACATACCTGCTAAGTGAAGCGGATGACATCGATCCACACATGTCTAAATATATAATGTCCAAGACTTATTTGGATTTGCTATCGCTGCTTGGAAATGGTTTATTCACATTCTTTCCTTTTGCACATCATTTTCATATGACTTCATGTTCCTCTTGGATTTCTAAAAAACTTGTCACCATCTTTCTCACAATCTGTAGGGATTTGTAATGTATATGCACAAATCTTCTATGCCATAGTTCACTTGGAGTAAATACACTGTGTGCTAGCACTAAAACTGAGTGTCCTTTTAACTTGTATAATCCTCATTCTTGGACATCAATCACTATAGAATCATCAATAGATTTTCCTCTAGGCTACATGAGGACTTCACCATCAATAAAAGAAAATATGAATCCTTTCTCATCTAAAGATGAGATAGAAAGGAGATTATTATTTAAACCAGGTACATACAACACATCCTTCATCTTCATAGGTTTTCTGGAGTCTAACTTGTAGGATGCTTCTCCTACTCCTTTAATGGGATACTGATAGTCATCACCTAGCTTCACCTTGTGAGGTGAATCTTTCTGAACTAGATTAGAGAGAGATTCCTTATAACCAATCATGTGCTTAGAAGCACCACTATCAATAGGCCATGTGTCACTTCCATGAGTGACTGTACCTATAAGAGCTAAGATAAAAACATATTCCTCACTTGAGTCTTCTTCTTTGGTTTTCTCATGATCATGTTCATCATCTTCTGCGACATGAGCATGATGTATTTTATACTTTCCTTTTCTGACCTGACCTTTGGAGTTGGGACAGTTTATGGCAATGTGTACCATCTTCTGACAAATGAATCATCTGTAATTTGAGAAATCCTTCTTGAACTTGTGAGTCTTTTGTAATCCATGAGGTTTCTTATGTGAATTAACTTCCTTCTCGCTCTTTCCTTTTCTGATGTGTGTTGCTAGGGATTGATTTTGTTCATCACCTAGTTTCTCTTCTCTTGTTTCCGACCTAGCTTCTTCCTCAGTAAAATCCTCCCACAATATGCTAAATCTTGTTAGCATTCTTTTTGAACATATACCTTGAATGAATGATTCCCAATATCTTGGGAGACCATTCAATGTAGTCATCACCAACTCGTATTCTTAGATTGTGTATCGAATGGCTTCAAGATGTTATTTGATTTGAGACACTCTTATGAAGTATGATTGGATAGTTTGTGAACTTTGCATCTTCACATTCTTCAGTTGTGTTCTAAAGGTAATCTTCCAGTTGATATTCTTGCCTTCATACAATCAGGATAAGGCATCAAACATTTGCTTGGGAGTTTTCAATGATGAAACATGGGGGATAAAATGATCCTTGATAGAATCAACACTGATTCTCTTCGCCTTAATTAGGTTCTTTTTATACTTGATGTGGCTTCATCTTCATTAGGTTATGGAACTTCTTGTTTTACAAAATCTTCTAGATCTTTCTCTTCTAGAATGAGCATCGCTCTGTACTTCCATGCTCGAAAGTTAACAACACCTTCAAAATTATCATCAAGATTGGTACCTGATGCCATCCTGTGTTTGAATAAAATTATAATAAGAGAGATAAAAAAAATTCAAAGAAAGTTTTTTTACTTACCAGAGAGTGCTATGCCAAGGTGACTAGTTCCATCTTCAATTCTAGAGTTGCCAAGACATCTTGAGCTAGGGTTTATGACAAAACCCTAAGTTTTCAAAATACTAATTTTGGAATTTTTCTTCGAGGGAAAGGTGTGCCCTCCTAAGGAGCATTCTTTGGTGGTATTACTTTGATCAACATCCTTCCAAAGATGTGTGAAAACACCTTCTAGGGTTTTGTGCAGTTTCATGAAGTTGTAGTAGCTGTAACCGTTGCAACACGAGTTGCAGTTTACAAAACTTCATCAAAATGAGAATCTAAACCCAAGGAGATATGCACTAGGTTTAGGAGATTCTTCCTATAGTCTTAGTTTCCCCAACAAGATTTTATATATTATGGAAATGGATTCTTTCAGGCCCGCTCTGATACCATGTTAAATTTTCTCTTAAAACAATAAATGCATGCATAAGGATCACTCAAATAAAGAAATCCACAATTTACACAAGATTTATCCTTGGAAACCATCGTGTGGGAGAAAACCCAACAAATATTATTCAATATAGACTCTTCAACAAGTATAATATCTCTCTCAAGCGAGATCTCACCAAAACAAAAGATAAACAAGAAACCTGACAAAAATAGAGTAGCGCACCACTAGACCAACATAGTCCTCCAAAAAATAAGAAAAACCCTTCACTAGAACACTCTTCCTCTATAGCTTCGTCACTCTTCCTCTATAGCTGCCTCACTCTCTGAGACTTGAACACATTTTCTTGTGTGAGAGAGCTAGTTTTGTGTGTCTTCAAGTGAGGCGCCTAACCTCTTATAAATACAAGTTGTGCCCCCCAAAAATTAGGCCAGGGCTGACCTATCCACTTTATCTTTCTAATTTACAATTGAATTTTTAAGGCACAATAGGGCCGACTTTTACAAAGGCACAATAGGGCTGACGTAACAAATATAATATAATATTATTCTTCATGGTTTTGTTTTGTTCAAATACAATATGAATATAATAATAATATCTTCCAAAGCTACTCAAACTTTAACAAACGTAATGATACAATGATAAAATCCAAGTTCCTAACATGTATGCATAATATACAAATGAAAATGCAAAGTATATACAAGAGAATGGAATACAACACTAGCATGACTGCATAATGCAACCATATATACAAATGTAATGCATGATGCAAATACCCTACCTAACCTAGTGTTATATGTCAACTGAAATGCTAGGAATAATCATATAACTAGTAAATCCATTCCAACATTTCATCAAATCCAAAACATTTACCCTTGTGCTTAAAAATAAACCAAATCAAAGATTATTCAAGAACAAAATGATCATGAGTTGGGATAATCATCATAGGAGAGAAAAACATGAAATCAAACTCATGAGTGTGGGAGGGAGGAAGAAAATTATTGCAAGGAACATTCCCACAAGAATGATCAATCCATCTCTGAATAGGGTTGTGATAAGATAAATGATCATAAGGTTGAATCAAAGGCTCCAAAGGTTGACTACCCTGGCTCTAATCACTCCCTAAGGCATGAGACGGAAAAAAAATAAATTTGAAGGATGCCTGATGGTCACCCACGGTTGGGATGGAACAAAAATAAATCTGAAGGATTCCTGATGATCACCCAAGTATGGGATGGATGAAAACTTGTACATGGTTAAGGATCTCAACAAAAACAATTACTCACAACATAGGGTTGGTATTCTATCAGAAATTTAAAATTCTTGCAACAAATGATAATTTGAAAACAACTTTCCCCCATAGGAAAAACACCATTAGGAGGAAAAATTATAGCTGTATATTTAGAAAAATAACAAGATGAAAAAGGATAAGTTTGGTGATGCAGGAGCATCAAAAGCCAATGCAACAGTGCACTAGGAGGGAGCAAATCCTGAGAGAGAGAGAGAGAAGTGCCATCCTTCTCATTTTGTTTTAAATTTATCATTTAATGTAATAAATGTTGTAAAGGCTCGAGGAGACTAGATACATGTGAGTCACCTTTAATGACTGACAGGTAGATGAATCTAGATCCGATTCAGACTAGATGTAAATTAATTGTAATGTAATGTAAGTAGGTGAGGAAGGCTCGAGAATCCCCTCTTTTGTAAAAATATCAATGTATTGAGATTAAAGAGCATTAGAATTTATAGAGAAGCTCATGAAGAGAGCACAAGAATACGATAGTTCCCAAGAGAGGAGAGGAGAGAGGAATTGAGACTCTATTGCAGTGCAATATTGTAAACATTGTAAAAAACATTCAGATTTAATGAAAGCAGATTCCCATGCATGTGATTCTGTGTGTGTGTGTTCTATGTGAATGAATGTGTTTTCTGAATGTTTACTGTGCATATTTATGAATTCTATGAGTGTTTAAATGTTCCTTTTGAAAAAATAGATAGAATCCCCTATCTGTGTGAGTTTCTGAGTGTTTTGGGCTCTCAAGGCTAGTGTAAGGAGTGCACACCAGAGTTGTTAGAAAACTATGAGAAGCCAGCACAAGGAGTTCGCAAGAAATCAGTTTTAAGTTTAGGAAGAGCATGCCAGGTGAGCACACCATAACAGATCATAAGCTTAGAAGGGACAGTGAAAGGAGTGAATAGAGCGAGCACAAGGAAGGGATGATGTTAGGGGATAAATTTCGTTCATGGGCTAATTTTCCGTGTTTTTTCCCAAAAACATATTCGCCATTCTAAAAATGATTCGCCCAAATTCTATAGGATAAAATTATTTTACCTTGAAAATTGCCAAAATTTTATAGAAACTATATAATATCCTTAGAAATTTGAATATTTTTACAAAAATATCGCCAAACATTTTATAGTTGGCATATGAAGGATTAGTAAGGTTCATGAAGGTTTCTACATAAGGAGTGGGCCTACACTCAGAGAAGTGTAAAATCTCATAAGGAAGAGTACGCACAAGGAGTGAACAGGTGAGTCTTTACAGTCCAAGACTCAAGAGAGCGAGTGCAAAGAGTGCACGAAGCCAACACTTCGTTAAGTGTTGATCAAGGTCAGGAGGAAGAGAACAAAGTGCCAGGAGGGAGCTCGAAGAACACTCTCACTGTGTTCTAAAGAAAAGGAGGAAGAGTGTGGGTGCTAGGAGAGCACAAGAAGTCTTCTAGAGGAACAAAGGGTCGAGCCCCTTTGAATTTGAAGAAGTTACAAGCCCAGGAGAGATAGCGCAAGTGTGCGCCAGGGAACAATATAAGTTACAGATTGTGGAGAAGCAAAAGAAGTGTGCAGGTAAATTCTTTAAGTCCCAAGCTCAGGAGGGAAGCACAAGGTGTGCACCCAAGTTTAAGTCACCCAAGCGACAAAGCTCGAAGAGTGATAGTGAGAGTAAGTCCCCAAAGAGATTAAAACTCTTTGTATAAAGGAGAGCGGGTGAGATATTTTCGGGAGGCCTTAGAACCTCACACAACCGTCAAATTAGGAGAAGGAGAACAAATGTTAAACCCTCAAGTCCTCTGAACTTTGTTGCTTCGACAATTTTTCGTTGTTTGTTGGAAGGGAGGAAAAATCCCCAAAGTTACGAAGTCTCAGAGTGAATCTACACCATAGATCACTGGGAAGAGTGCCAACCGTCGGATTATCTATAGAACATATATGTGCCATCATATCAAACCCATACTAGATGAGAAGCACTGGGGAGAAGATTATATCTAAGCCGTCGGATCTACGTGTAAGTGAATGTGAGTCATAGATCTCACACATTCAGAGATTCGACACATGGAGATAAGTTGGTGGTTGTTGCGCGAAATAGGAAAAGTCCCGAAGTCCCAAACTCTGGAGTAAATCCTGACTGTTGGTTTTTAGGTACACGTGTCGACAGATTATCAAGTATTTGGCTCTCCAGAGGATTGAGGGTAAAAGTTGTTTTGGTGCAGAAAGTCTAGAAGTCCCAAACCTCAAATTTAATCATGGTCGTTCGTTGACGGGGAACGTGGATATTCACCCTTCACCAATTCAACATTTGGCCCTTTGGGAGTCTCATGGTGATTAACATCAAGAAGCCTCGAAGCCTGAAGCTCAGAGTGGATCCTACATGTTGGTTGTGGGAGGAGTGTGGACCATCAATATTTAGAATCATTCGGGAGTTCTCTAGTTCGACGTTCAGGGGAATTAAAGGGTTGTGTTGGAAAATATTCCGAAGCCCGAAGTTCCAGAGTGTCGGAGTAACGAAACTACGAATAAGTTCCTTCCATGTAAGTGCTTGGTCCTAGCCCGCGGTCACATGAGATTTCCGCTAGGGAAAAGGGGGTAGCACACAAAATTTGATGTCAAGATAAGGAGGGGCTTACAGAAAAGCACCCATGGGTTTCTGTTTTTGTACGAACCTGCAATTGTGGGAAATGAAAGGGGCCTGTGTACATTGGAGTGGATTCAACAGGGATCCAAGAGATAATTCAACTCGTCAAAACAATGATACTAGACCGGAAGGGCGTGCGAAACCCTAGGAGGGGTGGGGGTTTGCATCAAGTGGTATAGCAGATTTTTTTCTGTAGACAATAGGATAAGGAGGAGAGACAGAGCGTTGATTCTCTATGTGAAGAAATGTTTGCAAGTGTGCAACAAACAATAGACAACCATGTGGGATGAAAGAGAAGGACTAGTTACGTTCTTGGAGAAAAGGAGAGCATGTGGAGCTCTTAAGGTGAGAAGTTGGAGTACAAAAACCAGAGAGAAATGAGTGCTCAAGAGAATGAGGGAGCACAAGGTGTGTGCCTACACTCATCAGGAGTGTAAAAGATCGGAGAGAAGGTTCCAATAAGTGAACCAAAGGCTAAGTGATGAGAGTTTGGCAGAGGTTGACTATAGCTCACAACGCCCTAGTGGAAGCTCACAGACTTTCCAGGAGGGCAGGGAGAGGAGAAAATGGCTACTGAGGGCCATAGAAAAGGTCCAAGAGGAGACCACAAGAAGATGCATAGAGAGAAGATGGACAAAGAACTCAAGGAAACCAAAGAGGATATCAAGAGATTGATGTTGAAATGGCAGAGCATATAGAAAGGAGAAAAAGGGAGTTGGAGGTATGAGTTGCCCATGAAGAAGAATGTGAAGTGGCCTATCCAGCAATTGATTGCTAGGAAGTAGAAGAATATGTTGAGGAGGTGGCTGAGGCAAGTGAAAAACCTCAGTAACATAGAGGAGGATATGGTTTACATTTGTGAATCATAATATGGAGAGAGCCTCGGTTATGTGGAAGTGAGATCAACTAGAGATCACATATATTTCTAGGATGGAAATGAGAAGAGGTCAGTTGAAGATATCATAAAGTGCCAGGAGGGAAGAAAGGAAAATACAGGTTGCCAGGTAGGAAAAGAGGAGATGAGACTATTTGAGAGTATCATGAACTCAAAGAAGAGTTCATATCAACAAGGAGTGTTGATAGAAGAGAAGAGGGAGATGAGACTGTTTGAGAGGCTCAGGAACTCATAGGAGAGTTCAAATCAGAAAGGAGTGTTGACATAAGAGAAGGAGGAAGATAAAGGAGAGAAGCCTCATGAGCATGATGATTCATGTGGGATTGAAAAACATATGAATGAAGATGATGATAAGTTGAATACTTCAACTATTGAGGAGGAAGATCAGAAGTGCATTCTGATAATTGGGGGAATCAACATATTCCTAACAAGAATCCAAACATAGGCCAGTGCATGTTTTGCAAGTGAGGAGGTGATGTAAGAGGAATCCGAGGAAGAGGCCATTGGGCCAAATGTTTTTAGAACTCATAGTTTATGTGTTGCAGGTGTAGAAGAAGAAATACAACCAACAGAGACTGTCATGAAGGAGGAGAAGAAGGATACACCGAAATCTTCCCAAGAGATGAAAGAAGAGGAGGCCCACATAGTTGTGAGCCAAAGGAATTTTAAGGAGGAACATTCAAATTTCATAATCACTCAATGGGAGGAAGAGTTGAATCTACTGGAGGATTGGTTGGAAAATCCAGAGAGAAAGGAACTGTCAGAGGCGATGGTTGAGCAACATCTCAGTAATATTGCTGCAAATTTGGAGTTTGTAGTGGAGTACTGACAAGCCAATGCCAGAGGAGATGAAGTTAGCATGGGAGATCAGGATGATCTACCCTTTAATTTGTATGATTAATTGGAAGCCCTTAGAGAAGGAGAAATAACCCAGAGGAGGCTCGTTTAACAAGAGAAGTTGGAGATTGATGAAGAGGAGGAGATGTAGTAGAGTAGAATGCAGGAGTGGAGCCATCCCATAGACAAGATGGACACAGAGATTGAGGAGATAGGGAGATTGATGATTAAGTCAACAAAGGATACAGTCAGCAGTAGGTGGAGGGTAACAAGAAAATATTGTAGTGGCAACATAAATGGGGCATTGCAACATAAAGTTTGGAAACCAGGAGGATATCCTGCAACAACAACACGATGACAACAACATAAACACATAGGAGAAGATGGAAAACTCCAAAGTGGAGTTTGGGATCCTGGAGGATCTCAATAGCAGCAACAAAGGAGCCATGATTAGGATCTCATGATTTTTTTAGAAGAGGAGTATGATGCAAGAGCATCAACATCACATTAGAAACCAACATAACAATGCACTAGGAGGGAGTGAATCCCGAGAGAGAGAAGCGTCAACCTTCTCATTTTGTTTTAATTTTATCATTTAATGTAATAAATGTTGTAAAGGCTCGAGCAGAGTAGAGCCATTGTGTTTGTTCAAGATGCATGTAAGTTTCGTTTAATGGATAGCATGTAGATGAATCTAAATCTGATTCAGACTAGATGTAAACTAATTGTAATTTAATGTAAGTAGGTGAGGAAGGCTCGAGAAGCCCCTCTTTTGTAAAATGATCAATTTATTGAGATTAGAGGGCATTAGAATGTATAGATAAGGTCATGAAGAGAGCATGATAATAGGATAGTTCTCAAGAGAGGAGAGGAGAGAAGAACTGAGACTCTGTTGTAGTCTAGTCTTGTAAACATTGTAAAAATCATTTAGATTTAATGAAAGCAGATTTCCCTGCATGTGATTCTCTGTGTGTGTGTTCTATGTGAATGAATGTGTTTTATGAATGTTTACTGTGCATATTTATGAATTCTATGAGTGTTTAAATGTCCTTTTGCAGAAATAGATAGAATCCCCCATCTGTGTGTGTTTCTGAGTGTTCTAGGCTCTCAAGGCTAGTGGAAGGAGTGTGCACTAGAGTTGTTAGAAAACTCCAAGAAGCTAGAAAAATAACTAAATTTTGAGTTCAGGAAGAGCGTGCCAGGTGGGCACACCATAACATGTCATAAGATCAAAAGTGATAGTGTAAGGAGTGCACAGAGCGAGCAGTGGGAGTGTGCCTACACTCAGAGTAGTGTAAAATCTCAGAAGGAATAGTACGTGCAAGGAGTGTGTAGGTGAGTCTTTACATTCCAAGACTCAGGAGAGTGAGTGCAAAGAGTGCACGAAGCCAAAAACTTCGTTAAGTGTTGATAAAGCTTAGGAGGAAGAGAACAGAGTTCCATGAGGGCATTGGAAGAACACTGTGACTGTGTTCGAAATCTCAGGAGGAAGAGCGTGAGTGCTAGGAGGGCACAATAAGTCTTCTGGAGGAACAAAGGGTCGAGCCCCTTTGAAGTTGAAGAAGTTCCAAGCTCAAGAGAGATAGAACAATTGTGCGTCAGGGAACATTCTAAGTTACAGACTGTGGAGGAAGCGCAAAGAGTGTGGAGGAAGCGCAAGGAGTGTGCAGGTAACTTCTTTAAGTCCCAATCTCAGGAGAGAAGTGCAAGGTATGCGCTCGCGTTCAAGTCACCCAAGCGACAAAGCTCAAGGAGTGATAGTGGGAGTAAGTCCCCAAAGAGAATAAAACTCTTTGTATAAAGGGGAGAGGACGATATCTGTTTGGGAGAAGTTAGAACCCCACACATCCAAAGGATCAAAAGAAGAAGAGAAGATGTTAAACCCTCAAGTCCTTCAGACTTCACTGCTCCGACAATTTTCCATTTTTTGTTAGAGGGAGGAAAAATTCCCGAAGTTACGAAGTCCCAGAGTGAATATACACCGTAGATAACCGGGAAGAGTTTCAGATGTTAGTTGGTTGTGGAACAGATCTAGGCAGTCATATCAAACCCATACCAGAGGAGAAACGTCGAGGAGAATATCAGATCATAGCCGTCGGACCTACGCGTAGGCTAATCTGAGTTGTAGATCTCATGCATTCAGAGATTCGACGCCCCGTGAGAAGTTGGTGGTTGTTGCACAGAATAGGGAAATTCCCGAAGTCTCTAAATTCAGAGTAAATCCTGACCATTGGTTGTTAGGTACACGTGTTAGCGTATTATCAAGTATTCAACCCTCCAGATGATTGAGGGTAAAATTTGTTTTGGTGCAGAAAGTCCTGAAGTCCCAAATCCTAGAGTCAATCCTGGTTGTTCGTTGATGGGGACACATGGATCATGGATCTCCACCCTTCACCAATTCGAAGTTCGGCCCTTCAGGAGTCTCGTGGTGATTAACAACAAGAATCCTTGAAGCCCAGAGTGCATCCTAGCCATTGGCTATGGTAGGAGTGTGGATCGTCGATCCCTAGACTCATTTGGGAGTTTGTGAGTTCAACATTCAGGGGAATTAGAGGGTTGTGTTGGCAAATATTCTGAATCTTGAAGTTCCAGAGCGCCGAAGTAATGAAGATTCGAATAAGTGCCTTTTAGCTAAGCGCTTGGTCCTAGCCCGCGGTCACATGAGATTCCTGCCAGCGAAAAGGGGCTAGCACCTGAAATGTGATGTCAAGATAAAAAGGGGCTTAGAGAAAAGTGCTCGCGGGTTTATGTTTTTTTATAGACCTGCATTTGAGGGAAATCAAAGGGGCCTCTGTACATTGGAGGAGATACTGCAGGGATCTAAGAGCTAATTAAGCTCCTCATACGCATGATCCTAGACTGAGAGGTCGTGTGAACCCCTAGGAGGGGTGGGCGTTTCAATCAGTTGTAAACATTTTTCATGGAAATCTTGTTCTGGGAAAATCATGACCTCATCTTCATCAAAGTTAGAGCATAAAGCTGGTTGAAAATATTCTTCATTTAATAAATCCAGGTGCTCTAAATAATATGTATCAAGCCTTCCAAGTTATGACCAGGAACCATCATGAGAGTGACGCGATAGGTCATCCTTGGGTGGTTGGAACGAGTCACTGATCATGTCATCTTCATGTTTTCAAACATTTGTATTATTGGCATATACATATGGTTGTATCCTTTCTCTTATGACAACCCTCAACATTGCAGAGAGGATCTCCATATAAACTAAAACAACTCATATCCTATCTTTGTTTCCCAACATGTATAAAATCATCAATATTATCTATCACATCATCACCTTTATTATAGCATAAAGGGTTTAATGCATCCAAGGATTCCTCTATAACCTCTTGAGTTTCCAAATCATGAAATGAAGCAACATCAAAAACTTGGAAAGGTGTAAAACTTACCACCTTCTCTTCTTCATGTGCAGGAGGAATGGAAGCTTGGATGACTTCATCTTCATTGGATAAAGGGGAAAATACTAATGTCTCATCTTCATGAGGGGCCTCTATGTGGATTACATTTTCAACATGTAATGTTTCATCAAAGTGTTTTTCATCAACGGATTCACAAGACAACTCATGCTCTACTTCATGTATTTGGTGATATTCCTCATGAGTTACTCTTTTAGGATATCGTTCTTTAGTTACATCCTCACTGTATTCAATGGAATCATGAGTTCATTCTTACTCCTTTTCAAAGGTTTGGTAAGCTTCCTCACAAATCTTTTGCTTAGATTCTTTCCTTAGAGGTGTATGATCTTCAAAATTCTCATCCAAGGCATGCTCAAAATATAGAAGTTCTTCATAAAACATTTTTTCATCATTCTCTTGATCATCAAGAGGGTGAACTTAGTCAATATCCGTCTCTCATTCTAAAAGGTCATGTTCCTCAATTAACTCTTATATTCCTCAACAAGTGGAGAAACTATCAATGTATTATCTTCATCATGAGGATGAATAGTCCCAATATAGTCTTCTTCATGAGGATGGTGTGCTTCCCTAAGGTCCTATACAAGATGGTCAGGGAAGAAACTGTACCTTTTGAGGGAGGTTTCGAGCTCTTGAAGAATGTCTTCGTATGTTCAAAGAGGTGGGATACAATGCTCGAGAAATTATCGATGAAGTATATGAAGGAAGATATCCCCTTTGGTTTGCAACATACCTTGATCTGATCTTGTAAAGTTAATGTGAGGGAAAATACAAACAATTTTATTTTTACATCCCCATTCCCTGCTTCTATTCTTTGTAAGTACTTCAATAATTATACAACATGAGATATGCCTAAACATAGATCACCATCAAAATTTGGACAATTTCTCATCCATTTTAGATCAAAATTATTTGAATATCCATGAATACTTTCAAAATCAATAGAAGGATACAATTTATGATAACCCTAGGCTTCCATGACTCCATCACATAAGAATATGCAACCTTATAAAAATTGGTAATAGGATGACACCTCAAAACATATTAGTGGAGTCGCTAGATGATATCCTTTGGATCATCAAAGGTGAGTGAGGGATTCTACCCCCTAGTGGAGTTTCCAAGTAAACTTTGGGATACAAGCTTCAAGATAAGTTTACCATAAATATTTTGTGGGGGGAATGACTCAATCCTCCCTGACAACGAGCCAAAATTTTATCACAGGATTTTTACTTGTGAAAATCTCTCCTTAAGATCCCAATCTTGTGTACCAATTGGAAGAATATACCATTATCACCTAGGTAGAGACTTCCCTTGTTTTAGTTATGGAAGAGGTTCACCATAAGGGAGGCTTCTACGGTGACCTCGGGGGATCAAATATAAATATTAGCCAAGCCAACAACCCCCTATCTTGGTCACTTGATGGTTAGGTCTAGGTCCTCAGAGGGAATGAGAGATAACGAGGTAATTTTTGTACCTGTACAAGACAATAAAAACTTTGCAGTTTAATATAAACAATTACTAATTATGAAGTGCAATAATCACATGTTAGACACTAGATAATCAATAAATGTGATGATTATGCAAATTACAATAATAAACTAGTTGTACAACAACAATTAGTATATTGCAACAACAATAAATAAAAAACTAAAAAATGTAGCAATATACCATGAAATTTAAGCCTTCAATGAGTATAACATTATCCAATTACTAGAAGAAATTCCTGAGTAGTGTAAACCACTTCTCAAGATGTGTATGTAACAAATTAAAGAAATTTTCAGTGACTATATGTAACACCACCTCTTCCACACACACACACACACACACATATATATATATATATATATATATATGCTTAATAACATGTTTTGTTTTTATTGTAAGAACTTATTCAATTATTTTTTCAATCATTTATTTGCTATTACTTCTAATGTTTGTGTTACTACCATAACATGCTAGTGACTAATTGATACCTTATGCCAAAGCTCAACTCTAACATAAACATGTTATCAAGGATTCTCTCAATTTAGGTATTGTAATTTATGTTCTTTTAGCTTCAACACATCAATTTAGGTTTAATTTCATATTTATTACCTTTGTTATCAACATTTAGATAACTTGATCGAATTCTTCTTTCCAGAACATATTAATAATTTTTATATATACTTTGGTGTGTATAAAGAAAGCTTTGGGTCATAGCTCGTACTTGTTCTCCATGGCAATCTTGTACATGGACTTTACATTCTAGTATGCAAATCATTTATCCACTGCTATATCATCGACTTGATTCATGTCACGTCATGTATTATGAAATGGTATACTATGAAATCTTCCTTAGTAATTATCTACTGTTAAAATCCTAGTTGAAAACTTGTATTCCACAAACAGTGATCATGTATGTCCCACGTCTTGGCGCCACTGAAGAGGAGTGGCATTCCTTCCACCTAACCAATACTATCCCTCTTGAATATGGGTTGGTAACCAATTTAGGAATCAATTCATTGCTATCATTGCACGATGAAGGAACCATATGTTTTTGTTCTAAGACACAAAGGGTTTAGTCTCATTAATTTTGTTTGTCTACAAACTCCTTCTATGTTCGCCATTATCATGGTTATGTAAGTTAATCTTCTTGCTATTAGGAGTTGCAATAATTTTTATAAATTTCTTTTTAATAGTAATACTATATTTATGAGTTATTCTTCATTGAAGGTCATCCCCAATCTAGATTATCATTCCCATCAAATTCATGTTTGGCTTGTCTACTTTATTCAACCCAGGTAAGCGATTTATTGTATTTTGCATACGATTAACATACATGGTTTTAATCATGTAACTAAAATCCATTTGGCTTTCATAAATGTATATTTGGTTTAGCTGGTATGGAAACCCATACTCATGCTTTGTCTATTTGGTTAACCTTGTATTTATGGGTCATATTTAATACGTCATGGTCAGAGGATAATAATAATCTATTTTTAAGGTCACATCCAAGCCAGCACACCAAATTGGTGTATGAGACTCCCTTGTTTGTGGGACAAGGGACCCCCCTCCGCCCAACGATTTGACTGGTAAAGTCTACGAAAGTATACATATCCTACCCCCCTCTGGATTTGAACATGTGACCTCTTAAGAGGAAACACATGTTCTTAACCATTAGGCCCACTTAGGCTGTATTAATAATAATCTATTTTTAAGGTCACGGCCAAGCCAGCACACCAAATTGGTGTATGAGACCCCTTTGTTTGTGGGACAAGGGACCCCCCTCCGCCCAACGATTTGACTGGTAAAGTCTACGAAGGTATACATACCCTACTCCCCTCTGGATTTGAACCTGTGACCTCTTAAGAGGAAACACATGTTCTTAACCAATACAAAGGATCCACTTAAAATGTCTCCCATGAGTAGTTGGGATAAGGTAATAGCCTTTGTTTTGATAATTTTCATATTTTTGGAGGCTATTCTCAGGTAACAATATCATTGTTATTATTCTAGGTTAATGAATGATTAAATAAATCATTACCTAGTTTTTTACTTGCACATTATTTAGTTTATTTAATGGTATTCTTCCACAGTTAATCATGGCTTATGGACAAGAATTTCTTCTGATGTGTAACTTGCATATAGTTCCAGCTAAGATATCTCGTTTTAATTTTAAAGATTTAATTTTTCTACAATTTGCACCTCTTTATTTTAACACTTTGAGTATTAATTCTTTGTGTATGATTGGTGCAGGGTTATGGAAACCCCCGAGGTCGAATATCAATCGCCAATGGTACCAGACTTTGCGACTTCCTTAAGATTCAAACTCGGTGAATTACCGCCATGAAATTGGTATAGTGGACTCCAACTTGTGAGGTCAAGTAATCTCAAGCATCCCTCAAAATGTATATATGGGTTCCCGGGTTTCAAGTTTATTCTTGCTTGTTTGGCATTTACCCCATACGGGAGGTCAAGCCCTGGTTGTAATGGCAATGCTTCTTTGGTTTTGTTGTCTAGTATTCTGAAGCTATGAATGATTTACAAATATATATTGGTATCTAATTTATTTCTCTTAGGAATATTATTAGTTTGCTAAATCTAGGGTTTTCTCTGAAAATGAGAACCCTAACCTATTATTTGAAAAATGAATTCTCATTCATATATATATAAATAAGTTAATAATATTAATGTTCTTTATATTTGTGAGATATCTTTTTGCATTTCTCATAGAATATATCAAACTAGAATAGTCAGCAGAAGTACTTTACTTGTAACCTTTATACATAATAGTCTATACTTCCAGTTTGTAGGTAAATACATCATTAAAGTAGTTTTATCCTCAAGACCTACTTAATATTTTGTACTTTAGATTTCTGAAGCACAATCATTGTTTAGAATGTATCATATACCAATACTTCTTGATCTACTATACTTTTACTTTACATTTCCATGTATTTCTCATTATCAGTATATAAAAGAAAATATTTGGCATGCATTTTAATCCACGGTCATTCTACAATGAATTTCTTTCCTTCTTTCATTACTCATAAAAAGAAAATAGATTTCCTCAAAATATAACATGCTATATTAATAGAAACTATTTCATTACCGCAACAGATTAATAATGAAATGATACACAAAAATTATCTTTATCTAGTTATTATCAATATTCTAACCTTTGTATTCATTCTCTATTGTATCTATATTTCTTGCTGCAATAAATCCATTAAATGAAAGATTACAGAAAATGTCTTTCTCTAATTGTATCAACAATAAATCCTTATAATCATTTCTTATTGTACCAATTACCATTCTAAAAGAAAAAAATATTAAGAAGACAAACATGGGAGAAACTAAGTAGAGAACCAATTCCTCTCAATCATAAACCAGAACAGGAAAAATTACTTTTTCTTGTCACCCTTGAGCCTAAATCTTTATTTCATAGGGACTAAAAATCGTATCAACTTAACTAGAAATCTCACAGTTTGACTCTTTCTCATAACCATCAAACTCAAATTCTCTTTACAAGTACCTAGAAATAACATGCCTCCTCTATACTTGTCTTTTTTTGTGTTACCAAGAAGTAGTAATAGTTTTCCTAGGTCTTTTTCCTAGTTAGCGTCATCCCTAACCATAGGGAATCTTCTTGGCCTAACTTTGTGCTAGTTTGTTCCTTCACACCCCACATCTTTGGGAGTAGGTTTACACTTGTCCTCATAGAAAATATTTACTCTAGTGGTTTTATCATTTTTCACTCTCCCATGGAGTAATGATTTACACTTTATAACTGGATTCTCTA
>JASDQU010101228.1:0-16116 GCA_032191745.1 Picea mariana | reverse complement strand
TAGAGAATCCAGTTATAAAGTGTAAATCATTACTCCATGGGAGAGTGAAAAATGATAAAACCACTAGAGTAAATATTTTCTATGAGGACAAGTGTAAACCTACTCCCAAAGATGTGGGGTGTGAAGGAACAAACTAGCACAAAGTTAGGCCAAGAAGATTCCCTATGGTTAGGGATGACGCTAACTAGGAAAAAGACCTAGGAAAACTATTACTACTTCTTGGTAACACAAAAAAAGACAAGTATAGAGGAGGCATGTTATTTCTAGGTACTTGTAAAGAGAATTTGAGTTTGATGGTTATGAGAAAGAGTCAAACTGTGAGATTTCTAGTTAAGTTGATACGATTTTTAGTCCCTATGAAATAAAGATTTAGGCTCAAGGGTGACAAGAAAAAGTAATTTTTCCTGTTCTGGTTTATGATTGAGAGGAATTGGTTCTCTACTTAGTTTCTCCCATGTTTGTCTTCTTAATATTTTTTTCTTTTAGAATGGTAATTGGTACAATAAGAAATGATTATAAGGATTTATTGTTGATACAATTAGAGAAAGACATTTTCTGTAATCTTTCATTTAATGGATTTATTGCAGCAAGAAATATAGATACAATAGAGAATGAATACAAAGGTTAGAATATTGATAATAACTAGATAAAGATAATTTTTGTGTATCATTTCATTATTAATCTGTTGCGGTAATGAAATAGTTTCTATTAATATAGCATGTTATATTTTGAGGAAATCTATTTTCTTTTTATGAGTAATGAAAGAAGGAAAGAAATTCATTGTAGAATGACCGTGGATTAAAATGCATGCCAAATATTTTCTTTTATATACTGATAATGAGAAATACATGGAAATGTAAAGTAAAAGTATAGTAGATCAAGAAGTATTGGTATATGATACATTCTAAACAATGATTGTGCTTCAGAAATCTAAAGTACAAAATATTAAGTAGGTCTTGAGGATAAAACTACTTTAATGATGTATTTACCTACAAACTGGAAGTATAGACTATTATGTATAAAGGTTACAAGTAAAGTACTTCTGCTGACTATTCTAGTTTGATATATTCTATGAGAAATGCAAAAAGATATCTCACAAATATAAAGAACATTAATATTATTAACTTATTTATATATATATGAATGAGAATTCATTTTTCAAATAATAGGTTAGGGTTCTCATTTTCAGAGAAAACCCTAGATTTAGCAAACTAATAATATTCCTAAGAGAAATAAATTAGATACCAATATATATTTGTAAATCATTCATAGCTTCAGAATACTAGACAACAAAACCAAAGAAGCATTGCCATTACAACCAGGGCTTGACCTCCCGTATGGGGTAAATGCCAAACAAGCAAGAATAAACTTGAAACCCGGGAACCCATATATACATTTTGAGGGATGCTTGAGATTACTTGACCTCACAAGTTGGAGTCCACTATACCAATTTCATGGCGGTAATTCACCGAGTTTGAATCTTAAGGAAGTCGCAAAGTCTGGTACCATTGGCGATTGATATTCGACCTCGGGGGTTTCCATAACCCTGCACCAATCATACACAAAGAATTAATACTCAAAGTGTTAAAATAAAGAGGTGCAAATTGTAGAAAAATTAAATCTTTAAAATTAAAACGAGATATCTTAGCTGGAACTATATGCAAGTTACACATCAGAAGAAATTCTTGTCCATAAGCCATGATTAACTGTGGAAGAATACCATTAAATAAACTAAATAATGTGCAAGTAAAAAACTAGGTAATGATTTATTTAATCATTCATTAACCTAGAATAATAACAATGATATTGTTACCTGAGAATAGCCTCCAAAAATATGAAAATTATCAAAACAAAGGCTATTACCTTATCCCAACTACTCATGGGAGACATTTTAAGTGGATCCTTTGTATTGGTTAAGAACATGTGTTTCCTCTTAAGAGGTCACAGGTTCAAATCCAGAGGGGAGTAGGGTATGTATACCTTCGTAGACTTTACCAGTCAAATCGTTGGGCGGAGGGGGGTCCCTTGTCCCACAAACAAAGGGGTCTCATACACCAATTTGGTGTGCTGGCTTGGCCGTGACCTTAAAAATAGATTATTATTAATACAGCCTAAGTGGGCCTAATGGTTAAGAACATGTGTTTCCTCTTAAGAGGTCACATGTTCAAATCCAGAGGGGGGTAGGATATGTATACTTTCGTAGACTTTACCAGTCAAATCGTTGGGCGGAGGGGGGTCCCTTGTCCCACAAACAAGGGAGTCTCATACACCAATTTGGTGTGCTGGCTTGGATGTGACCTTAAAAATAGATTATTATTATCCTCTGACCATGACGTATTAAATATGACCCATAAATACAAGGTTAACCAAATAGACAAAGCATGAGTATGGGTTTCCATACCAGCTAAACCAAATATACATTTATGAAAGCCAAATGGATTTTAGTTACATGATTAAAACCATGTATGTTAATCGTATGCAAAATACAATAAATCGCTTACCTGGGTTGAATAAAGTAGACAAGCCAAACATGAATTTGATGGGAATGATAATCTAGATTGGGGATGACCTTCAATGAAGAATAACTCATAAATATAGTATTACTATTAAAAAGAAATTTATAAAAATTATTGCAACTCCTAATAGCAAGAAGATTAACTTACATAACCATGATAATGGCGAACATAGAAGGAGTTTGTAGACAAACAAAATTAATGAGACTAAACCCTTTGTGTCTTAGAACAAAAACATATGGTTCCTTCATCGTGCAATGATAGCAATGAATTGATTCCTAAATTGGTTACCAACCCATATTCAAGAGGGATAGTATTGGTTAGGTGGAAGGAATGCCACTCCTCTTCAGTGGCGCCAAGACGTGGGACATACATGATCACTGTTTGTGGAATACAAGTTTTCAACTAGGATTTTAACAGTAGATAATTACTAAGGAAGATTTCATAGTATACCATTTCATAATACATGACGTGACATGAATCAAGTCGATGATATAGCAGTGGATAAATGATTTGCATACTAGAATGTAAAGTCCATGTACAAGATTGCCATGGAGAACAAGTACGAGCTATGACCCAAAGCTTTCTTTATACACACCAAAGTATATATAAAAATTATTAATATGTTCTGGAAAGAAGAATTCGATCAAGTTATCTAAATGTTGATAACAAAGGTAATAAATATGAAATTAAACCTAAATTGATGTGTTGAAGCTAAAAGAACATAAATTACAATACCTAAATTGAGAGAATCCTTGATAACATGTTTATGTTAGAGTTGAGCTTTGGCATAAGGTATCAATTAGTCACTAGCATGTTATGGTAGTAACACAAACATTAGAAGTAATAGCAAATAAATGATTGAAAAAATAATTGAATAAGTTCTTACAATAAAAACAAAACATGTTATTAAGCATATATATATATATATATATATATATGTGTGTGTGTGTGTGTGTGTGGAAGAGGTGGTGTTACATATAGTCACTGAAAATTTCTTTAATTTGTTACATACACATCTTGAGAAGTGGTTTACACTACTCAGGAATTTCTTCTAGTAATTGGATAATGTTATACTCATTGAAGGCTTAAATTTCATGGTATATTGCTACATTTTTTAGTTTTTTATTTATTGTTGTTGCAATATACTAATTGTTGTTGTACAACTAGTTTATTATTGTAATTTGCATAATCATCACATTTATTGATTATCTAGTGTCTAACATGTGATTATTGCACTTCATAATTAGTAATTGTTTATATTAAACTGCAAAGTTTTTATTGTCTTGTACAGGTACAAAAATTACCTCGTTATCTCTCATTCCCTCTGAGGACCTAGACCTAACCATCAAGTGACCAAGATAGGGGGTTGTTGGCTTGGCTAATATTTATATTTGATCCCCCGAGGTCACCGTAGAAGCCTCCCTTATGGTGAACCTCTTCCATAACTAAAACAAGGGAAGTCTCTACCTAGGTGATAATGGTATATTCTTCCAATTGGTACACAAGATTGGGATCTTAAGGAGAGATTTTCACAAGTAAAAATCCAGTGATAAAATTTTGGCTCGTTGTCAAGGAGGATTGAGTCATTCCCCCCACAAAATATTTATGGTAAACTTATCTTGAAGCTTGTATCCCCAAGTTTACTTGGAAACTCCACTACGGGGTAGAATTCGTCACTCACCTTTGATGATCCAACGGATATCATCTAGCGACTCCACTAATATGTTTTGAGGTGTCATCCTATTACCAATTTTTATAAGGTTGCATATTCTTATGTGATGGAGTCATGGAAACCTACGGTTATCATAAATTGTATCCTTCTATTGATTTTGAAAGTATTCATGGATATTCGAATAATTTTGATCTAAAATGGATGAGAAATTGTCCAAATTTTGATGGTGATCTATATTTAGGCATATCTCATGTTGTATAATTATTGAAGTACTTACAAAGAATAGAAGCAGGGAACGGGGATGTAAAAATAAATTTTTTTCTATTTTCCCTCACATTAACATTACAAGATCATATCAAGGTATGTTGCAAACCAAAGGGGATATCTTCCTTCATATACCTCATCGATAATTTCTCGAGCATTGTATCCCACCTCTTTGAGCATACAAAGACATTCTTCAAGAGCTCGAAACCTCCCTCAAAAGGTACAGTTTCTCCCCTGACCATCTTGTATAGGACCTTAGGGAAGCACACTATCCTCACGAAGAAGACTATGTTCGGACTATTCATCCTCATGATGGAGATAATACATTGATAGTTTCTCCACTTGTTGAGGAATATAAGAGTTAATTGAGGAACATGACCTTTTAGAATGAGAGAAGGATCTTGACTAAGTTCACCCTCTTGACGATCAAGAGAACGATGAAAAAATGTTTTATGAAGAACTTATATATTTTGAGCATGCCTTGGATGAGAATCTTGAAAATCATACACCTCTAAGGAAAGAATCTAAGCAAGAGATTTGTGAGGAAGCTTACCAAACCTTTGAAGAGGAGTAAGAATGAACTCATGATTCCATTGAATACAGTGAGGATGTAACTAAAGAACGATATCCTAAAAGAGTAACTCATGAGGAATATCACCAAATACATGAAGTGGAGCATGAGTTATCTTGTGAATCCGTTGATGAAAAACACTTTGATGAAACATTCCATTTTGAAAATGTAATCCACATAGAGGCCCCTCAGGAAGATGAGACATTAGTATTTTCCCCTTTATCCAATGAAGTTGAATTCATCCAAGTTTCCATTCCTCTTGCACATGAAGAAGAGAAGGTGGTAAGTTTTACACCTTCCCAAGTTTTTGATGTTGCTTCATTTCATGATTTGGAAACTCAAGAGGTTCTAGAGGAATCCTTGGATGCATTAAACCCTTCATGCTATAATAAAGGTGATGATGTGATAGATAATATTGATGATTTTATACATGTTGGGAAACAAAGATAGGATATGAGTTTTTTTAGTTTATATGGAGATCCTCTCTGCAATGTTGAGGGTTGTGATCAAAGAAAGGATACAACCATATGTATATGCCAATAATACAAATGTTTGAAAACATGAAGATGACATGATCAGTGACTCGTTCCAACCACCCAGGGATGACCTATCGCGTCACTCTCATGATGGTTCATGGTCATAACTTGGAAGGCTTGATACATATTATTTAGAGCACTTGGGTTTATTAAATGAAGAATATTTTCAGCCAGCTTTATGCTCTAACTGTGATGAAGATGAGGCCATGATTTTCCCAGAACAAGATTTCCATGAAAAATGTTTACAACTGATGCAAACCCCCACCCCTCCTAGGGGTTCACATGACCTCTAGGTCTAGGATCATGCGTTTGAGGAGCTTAATTAGCTCTCGGATCCCTGCAGTATCCCCTCCAATGTACAGAGGCCCCTTTGATTTCCCTCAAATGCAGGTCTGTAAAAAAACATAAACCCACGAGCGCTTTTCTCTAAGCCCATTTTTATCTTGACATCACATTTCAGGTGCTAGCCCCTTTTCGCTGGCAGGAATCTCATGTGATCGTGGGATAGGACTAAGCGCTTAGCTGAAAGGAACTTATTCAAATCTTCGTTACTCCGGGGCTCTGGAACTTCTGGATTCGAAATATTTGCCAACACAACCCTCTAATTCCCATGAACGTTGAACTCGCGAACTCCCAAATGAGTCCAGGGATCGACGATCCACACTCCTACCACAGCCAATGGCTAGGATCCACTCCGGGCTTCGGGGATTATTGTTGTTAATCACCACGAGACTCCCGAAGGGATGAACTTCGAATTGGTGAAGGGTGGAGATCCATGATCCACATGTCCCCATCAATGAACGACCAAGATTGACTCTGGGATTTGGGACTTTGGGACTTTCCGCAACAAAACAAATTTTACCCTCAATCATCTAGAGGGTTGAATACTCGATAATATGCTAACACGTGTACCTAACAACCAATGGTCAAGATTTACTCTGAATTTATAGACTTCGGGAATTTCCCTATTCCGCGCAACAACAACCAACTTCTCACGGGGCGTCAAATCTCTGAATGCGTGAGATCTACAACTCATATTAGCCTGCGTGTAGGTTCGATGGCTATGATCTAATCTTCTCCCTGATGCTTCTCCTCTGGTATGGGTTTGATCTGACTGCCCAGATCTGTTCCACAACCAACTAACATCTGGAACTCTTCTCGGTTATCTACAGTGTATATTCACTCTGGGACTTCGTAACTTTGGGGATTTTTCCTCCCTCTAACAAAAAATGGAAAATTGTCGGAGCAGTGAAGTTTAAAGGACTTGAGGGTTTAACATCTTCTCTCCTTCTCCTGATCCTTTGGATGTGTGGGGTTCTAACTTCTCCCAAACAGATATCGTCCTCTCCCCTTTATACAAAGAGTTTTATGCTCTTTGGGGACTTACTCCTGCTATCACTCCTTGAGCTTTGTCTCTTGGGTGACTTGAACTCGAGCGCATACCTTGCGCTTCTCTCCTGAGCTTGGGACTTAAAGAAGTTACCTGCGCACTCCTTGCACTTCCTCCACAGTCTGTAACTTAGAATGTTCCCTGGCGCACAACTGTGCTATCTCTCTTGAGCTTGGAACGTCTTCAACTTCAAAGGGGCTCGACCCTTTGTTCCTCTAGAATACTTATTGTGCCCTCCTAGCACCCACGCTCTTCCTCCTGAGATTTCGAACATAGTCACAGTGCTCTTCCAACGCCCTCCTGAAACTTTGTGCCCTTCCTCCTGATCTTTATCAACACTTAACAAAGTTTTGGCTCCGTGCACTCTTTTCACTCACTCTCCTGAGTCTTGGAATGTAAAGACTCACCTACGCACTCCTTGCACGTACTCTTCCTTCTGAGATTTAACACTACTCTGAGTGTAGGCACACTCCTAGTGCTCGCTCTGTGCACTCCTTGCACTATCGCTTTTGATCTTATGACATGTTATGGTGTGCCCACCTGGCATGCTCTTCCTGAACTCAAAATTTAGTTCTTGCTCTGGCTTCTCGGAGTTTTCTAACAACTCTAGTGTGCACTCCTTGCACTAGCCTTGAGAGCCCAGAACACTCATAAACACACACAGCTGGGGGATTCTATCTATTTCTTCAAAAGGACATTTAAACACTCATAGCATTCATAAATATGCACAATAAACATTCATAAAACACATTCATTCACATAGAACATACACAGAGAGAATCACATGCAGGGAAATATGCTTTCATTAAATCTGAATGATTTTTACAATGTTTACAAGACTGGACCGCAACAGAGTCTCAGTTCTTCTCTCCTCTCCTCTCTTGAGAACTATCCTATTATCATGCTCTCTTCATGACCTTATCTATACATTCTAATGCTCTCTAATCTCAATACATTGATCTTTTTACAAAAGAGGGGCTTCTTGAGCCTTCCTCACCTACTTACATTAAATTACAATTAGTTTACATCTAGTCTGAATCATATCTAGATTCATCTACATGTCATCCATTAAATGAAACTTACATGCATCTTGAACAAACACAATGGCTCTACTCTCCTCAAGCCTTTACAACATTTATTACATTAAATGATAAAATTAAAACAAAATGAGAAGGTTGACGCTTCTCTCTCTCGGGATTCACTCCCTTCTAGTGCATTGTTGTGTTGGTTTCTAATGTGATGTTGATGCTCTTGTATCATACTCCTCTTCTGACAAAATCATGAGATCCTAATCATGGCTCCTGTGTTGCTGCTATTGAGATCCACCAGGATCCCAAACTCCACTCTGGAGTTTTCCATCTTCTCCTCTGTGTTTCTGTTGTTGTCGTCGTGCTGTTGCTGCAGGATCTCCTCCTGGTTTCCAAACTTTATTTTGCAATGCCCCATTTATCTTGACACTGCAATATTTTCTTTTCATCCTCCACCTATTGTTGACTGTATCCTTTGTTGACTTAATCATCAATCTCCTTATCTCCTCAATCTCTTTGTCCAGCTTGTCTATGGGATGGCTCCACTTCTACATTCTGCTCTAGTACATCTCCTCCTCTTCATCAATCTCCAACTTGACTTGTTAAACGATCCTCCTCTGGGTTATTTCTCCTTCTCTGAGGGCTTCCAATTATTCATACAAATTAAAGGGAAGATAATCTTGATCTCCCATGCTAACTTCATCTCCTCCGGCATTGGCTTGCCAGTACTCCACTACAAACTCCAAATTTGCAGCAATATTGTTGAGATGTTGCTCAACCATTGCCTCTGACAGTTCCTTTGTCTCTGGATTTTCAAACCAATGCTCTAGTAGCCTCAACTCTTCCTCCCACTGTGTGATTATGACATTTGAATTCTCCTCCTGAAAATTCCTTTGGCTCACAACTGTGTGGGCCTCCTCTTCTTTCATCTCTTGGGAAGATTTCAGTGTATGTTTCTTCTCCTCCTTCATGACAGTCTCTGTTGGTTGTATTTCTTCTTCTACACCTGCAACACATAAACTATGAGTTTTAAAAACATTTGGCCCAATGGCCTGTTCCTCGGATTCCTCTTGCATCACCTCCTCACTTGCAAAACATGCACTAGCCTATGTTTGGATTCTTGTTAGGAATATGTTGATTCCCCAAATGATCAGAATGCACTTCTGATCTTCCTCCTCAATAGTTGAAGTATTCAACTTATCATCATCTTCATTCATATGTTTTTCAATCCCACATGAATCATTATGCTCATGAGGCTTCTCTCCTTTATCTTCCTCCTTCTCTTATGTCAACACTCATTTCTGATCTGAACTCTCCTCTGAGTTCCTGAGCCTCTCAAACAGTCTATCTCCCTCTTCTCTTCTATCAGCACTCATTGTTGATATGAACTCTTATCTGAGTTCCTGATACTCTCAAATAGTCTCATCTCCTCTTTTCCTACCTGGCAACCTGTATTTTTCTTTCTTGTCTCCTGACACTCTATGATATCTTCAACTGACCTCTTCTCATTTCCCTCCTAGAAATATATGTGTTCTCTAGTTGATCTCACTTCCACATAACCGAGGCTCTCTCCATATTCTGATTCACAAATTTAAACCTCTGTGTTACTGAGATTTTTCACTTGCCTCAGCCACCTCCTCAACATATGCTTCTACTTCCTAGCAATCAATTGCTGGATAGGCCACTTCACCTTCTTCTTCATGGGCAACTCATACCTCCAACTCCCCTTTTCTCCTTTCTATATGCTCTGCCATTTCAACATCAATCTGTTGAGATCCTCTTTGGTTTCCTTGAGTTATTTGTCCATCTTCTCTTTGTGCATATTCTTTTGGTCTCCTCTTGGACCTTTTCTATGGCCTTCAGTGGCCATTTTCTCCTCTCCCTGCCCTCCTGGAAAGTCTGTGAGATTCCACCGGTGCATTGTGAGTTATATTCAACCTCTACCAAACTCTCATCGCTTAGCCTTTGGTTCACTTATTGGAACCTTATCTATGATCTTTTACACTCCTGATGAGTGTAGGCGCACACCTTGTGCTCCCTCATTCTCTTGAGCACTCCTTTCTCTCTGGTTGTTGTACTTCAACTTCTCACCTTAAGAGCTCCACATGCTCTCCTTTTCTCCAAGAACATAACTAGTACTTCTCTTTCATCCCACCTAGTTTTCTATTGTTTGTTGCACACTTGCAAACATTTCTTCACACAGAGAATCAATACTCTGTCTCTCCTCCTTTTCCTATTGTCTACAGAAAAAAATCCGCTCTTATACCACTTGATGTAAACCCCCACCCCTCCTAGGGTTTCGCATGACCTCCTGGTCTAGTATCGTTGTTTTGACGAGTTGAACTATCTCTTGGATCTTTGTTGAATCCACTCCAATGTACACAGGCCCCTTTGATTTCCCACAAATGCAGGTTCATACAAAAACATAAACTCACGATGCTTTTCTCTAAGCCCCTCTTTATCTTGACATCAAATTTTGTGTGCTACCCCCTTTTCCCTGGCGGAAATCTCATGTGACTGCGGGCTAGGACCAAGCGCTTACATGAAAGACACTTATTCGTAGTTTCGTTACTCCAACACTCTGGAACTTCGGGCTTCAGAATATTTTCCAACACAACCCTTTAATTACCCCGAACATCGAACTGGAGAACTCTCGAATGAGTCTAAATATCGACGGTCCACACTCCTCCCACAACCAACCACTGGGATCCACTCTGAGCTTCGGGCTTCGAGGATTCTTGATGTTAATCACCACGAGACTCCCAAATGGCCAAATGTTGAATTGGTGAAGGGCGAATATCCATATTCCCCGTCAACGAACGACCAGGATTAACTCCAAGCTTCGGGACTTCTTGACTTTCTGCACTAAAACAACTTTTACCCTCAATCCTCTGGAGGGCCGAATACTTGATAATCTGCCGACACATGTACCTGACAACCAACGGTCAAGATTTACTCCAGAGTTTGGGACTTCGGGACTTTCCCTATTTCGCACAACAACCACCAACTTCTCTCGATGTGTTGAATCTCTGAATGTGTGAGATCTATGGCTCACATTCACTTGCACGTAGATCCGATGGCTTGGATATAATCTTCTCCCCGATGCTTCTCCTCTAGTATGGGTTTGATATGATGGAACAGATATGTTCTATGGAAAATCCGACGATTGGCACTCTTCCCAGTGATCTACGATGTAGATTCACTCCGGGACTTCGTAACTTTGGGGATTTTTCCTCCCTTCCAACAAACAATGGAAAATTGTTGAAGTAGCAAAGTCCAGAGGACTTGAGGGTTTAACATTTGTTCTCCTTCTCCTAATCTGACGGTTGTGTGGGGTTCTAAGGTCTCCCAAAAATATCTCGCCCACTCTCCTTTATACAAAGAGTTTTATTCTTTTTGGGGACTTACTCCTGCTATCACTCTTCGAGCTTTGTCACTTGGGTGACTTAAACTTGGGTGCACACCTTCTGCTTCCCTCTTGAGCTTGGGACTTAAAGAATTTACCTGCACACTTCTTTTGCTTCTCCACAGTCTGTAACTTATATTGTTCCCTGGCGCACACTTGCGCTATCTCTCCTGAGCTTGTAACTTATTCAATTCAAAGGGGCTCGACCCTTTGTTCCTCTAGAAGACTTCTTGTGCTCTCCTGGAACATAGTGAGAGTGTTCTTCCAGCTCCCTCCTGGCACTCTGTTCTCTTCCTCCTAACCTTGATCAACACTTAATGAAGTGTTGGTTTCGTGCACTCTTTGCACTCACTCTCTTGAGTCTTGGACTGTAAAGACTCACCTGTTCACTCCTTGTGCGTACTCTTCCTTATGAGATTTTACACTTCTCTAAGTGTAGGCCCACTCCTTATGTAGAAACCTTCGTGAACCTTACTAATCCTTCATATGCCAACTATAAAAATTTTGGCGATAGTTTTGTAAAAATATTCAAATTTCTAAGGATTTCATATAGTTTCTATAAAATTTTGGCAATTTTCAAGGTAAAATAATTTTATCCTATAGAATTTGGGCGAATCATTTTTAGAATGGAGAATATGTTTTTGGGAAAAACCATGGAAAATTAGCCCATGAGCGAAATTTATTCCCTAACATCATCCCTTCCTTGCGCTCACTCTATTTACTCCTTTCATTGTCCCTTCTGAGCTTATGATCTGTTATGGTGTGCTCACCTGGCATGCTCTTCTTGAACTTAAAATTGATTTCTTGTGAACTCCTTGCGCTGGCTTCTCATAGTTTTCTAACAACTCTAGTGTGCACTCCTTACACTAGCCTTGAGAGCCCAAAACACTCAGAAACTCACACATATAGGGGATTCTATCTATTTCTGCAAAGGGAACATTTAAACACTCATAGAATTCATAAATATGCACAATAAACATTCAGAAAATTCATTCATTCACATAGAACACACACACACAGAATCACATGCATGGGAATATGCTTTCATTAAATCTGAATGTTTTTTACAATGTTTACAAGATTGCACTGCAATAGAGTCTCAATTCTTCTCTCCTCTCCTCTCTTGAGAACTATCATATTCTTGTGCTCTCTTCATGAGCTTCTCTATACATTTTAATGCTATTTAATCTCAATACATTGATATTTTTAGAAAAGAGGGGATTCTCAAGCCTTCCTCACCTACTTACATTACATTACAATTAATTTACATCTAGTCTGAATCGGATCTAGATTCATCTACCTATCAGTCATTAAAGGTGACTCACATGTAACTTGAACAAATACAATGGATCTAGTCTCCTCGAGCCTTTACAACATTTATTACATTAAATGATAAATTTAAAACAAAATGAGAAGGATGGCACTTCTCTCTCTCTCTCGGGATCTGCTCCCTCCTAGTGCACTGTTGCATTGGCTGATGATGGTCCTGCATCACCAACCTTATCCTTTTTCATATTGTTATTTTTCTAAATATATGGCTATAATTTTTCCTCCTGATGGTGTTTTTCCTATGGGGAAATGTTGTTTTCAAATTATCGTTTGTTGCAAGAATTTTCAATTTCTGATAGAATACCAACCCTATGTTGTGACTAATTGTTTTTATTGAGATCCTTAACCATGTACAAGTTTTCATCCATCCCATCCTTGGGTGATCATCAGGAATCCTTTATATTTATTTTTGTTCCATCCCATCCGTCGGTGACCATCAGACATCCTTCAGATTTATTTTTTTTCCATCTCGGGCCTTAGGGAGTGATTAGAGCCAGGGTAGTCAATTTGGAGCCTTTGATTCAACCTTATGAGCATTTATCTTATCACAACCCTATTCAGAGATGGATTGATCATTCTTGTGGGAATTTTCCTTGGAATAATTTTCTTCCTCCCTCCCACACTCATGAGTTTGATTTCATGTTTTTCTCTCCTATGATGATTATCCCAACTCATGATCATTTTGTTCTTGAATGATCTTTGATTTGGTTTATTTTTAAGCACAAGAGTAAATGTTTTGGATTTGATGAAATGTTGGAATGGATTTACTAGTTATATGATTATTCCTAGCATTTCAGTTGACATATAACATTAGGTTAGGTAGGGTATTTGCATCATGCATTACATTTGTATATATGGTTGCATTATGCAGTCATGCTAGTGTTGTATTCCATTCTCTTGTATATACTTTGCATTTTCATTTGTATATTATGCATACATGTTAGGAACTTGCATTTTATCATTGTATCATTACGTTTGTTGAAGTTTGAGTAGCTTCAGAAAATATTATTATTATATTCATATTGTATTTGAACAAAACAAAACCATGAAGAATAATATTATATTATATTTGTTATGTCAGCCCTATTATGCTTTTGTAAAAGTCGGCCCTATTGTGCCTTAAAAATTCAATTGTAAATTAGAAAGATAAAGTGGATAGGTCATCCCTGGCCTAATTTCTCGGGGCCACAACTTGTATTTATAAGAGGTTAGGCGCCTCACTTGAAGACACACAGAACTAGCTCTCTCACACAGGAAAATGTGTTCAAGTCTCAGAGAGTGAGGTAGCTATAGAGGAAGAGTGACGCAGCTACAGAGGAAGAGTGTTCTGGTGAAGGGTTTTTCTTATTTGTTGGAGGACTATGTTGGTCTAGTGGTGCGCTACTCTATTTTTGTTAGGGTTTCTTGTTTATCTTCTGTTTTGGTGAGATCTCGCTTGAGAGAGATATTATACTTGTTGAAGAATCTATATTGAATAATATTTATTGGGTTTTCTCCCACACGATGGTTTCCAAGGATAAATCTTCTGTATATTGTGGATTTCTTTCTTTGAGTGATCCTTATGCATGCATTTATTGTTTTAAGAGAAAATTTAACATGGTATCAGAGCGGGCCTGAAAGAATCCATTTTCATAATCTATAAGAGCTCGTTGAGGAAACTAATACTATAGGAAGAATCTCCTAAACCTAGTGCATATCTCCTTGGGTTTAGATTCTCATTTTGATGAAGTTTTATAAACTGCAACTGGTGTTGCAACTGTTACAGCTGCTACAACTTCATGAAACTGCAAAAAACCCTAGAAGGTGTTTTCACAAATCTTTGGAAGGACGTTGGTCAAAGTAATACCACCAAAGAATGCTCCTTAGGAGGGCACACCTTTCCCTCGAAGAAAAATTCCAAAATTAGTATTTTGAAAAATTAGGGTTTCGTCATAAACCCTAGCTCAAGATGTCTTGGCAACTCCAAAATTGAAGCTGGAACTAGTCACCTTGGCATAACACTCTCTGGTAAGTAAAAAACCTTTTTTTGAATTTTTTTTATCTCTCTTATTATAATTTTATTCAAACACAGGATGGCACCAGGTACCAATCTTGATGAGAATTTTGAAGGTGTTGATAACTTCTGAGCATGGAAGTACAAAGTGATGCTCATTCTAGAAGAGAAAGATCTAGAAGATTTTGTAAAACAAGAAGTTCCATAACCTAATGAAGATGAATCCAAATCAAAGTATAAAAAGAACCTAGTTAAGGCAAAGAGAATCAGTGTTGATTCTATCAAGGATCATTTTATCCCCCATGTCTCATCATTGAAAACTCCCAAGCAAATGTTTGATGCCTTATCCTGATTGCATGAAGGAAAGAATATCAACTGGAAGATTACCTTGAAAACACAACTGAAGAATGTGAAGATGCAAAGTTCACAAACTATCCAATCATACTTCATAAGAGTGTCTCAAATCAAAGAACATCTTGAAGCCATTCGATACACAATCTAAGAATATGAGTTGGTGATGACTACATTGAATGGTCTCCCAAGATATTGGGAATCATTCATTCAAGGTATATGTTCAAAAAGAATGCTAACAAGATTTAGCATATTGTGGGAGGATTTTACTGAGGAAGAAGCTAGGTTGGAAACAAGAGAAGAGAAACTAGGTGATGAACAAACTCAATCCCTAGCAACACACACCAGAAAAGGAAAGAGCGAGAAGGAAGTTAATTCACATAAGAAACCTCATGGATTATAAAAGACTCACAAGTTCAAGAAGGATTTCTCAAATTACAGATGATTCATTTGTCAGAAGATGGGACACACTGCCATAAACTGTCCCAACTCCAAAGGTCAGGTCAGAAAAGGAAAGTATAAAATACATCATGCACATGTCGCAGAAGATGATGAACATGATCATGAGAAAACCAAAGAGGAAGACTCAAGTGAGGAATATGTTTTTATATTATCTCTTATAGGTACAGTCATTCATGGAAGTGACACATGGCCTATTGATAGTGATGCTTCTAAGAACATGATTGGTTATAAGGAATCTCTCTCTAATCTAGTTCAGAAAGATTCACCTCACAAGGTGAAGCTAGGTGATGACTATTAGTATCCCATTAAAGGAGTAGGAGAAGCATCCTACAAGTTAGACTCCAGAAAACCTATGAAGATGAAGGATGTGTTGTATGTACCTGGTTTAAATAATAATCTCCTTTCTATCTCAGCTTTAGATGAGAAAGGATTCAGATTTTAGGACACTCAGTTTTAGTGCTAGCACACAGTATATTTACTCCAAGTGAACTATGGCATAGAATATTTGTGCATATACATTACAAATCCCTATAGATCGTGAGAAAGATGGTGACAAGTTTTTTTAGAAATCCAAGTGGAACATGAAGTCATACGAAAA
>JASDQU010101227.1:326914-353596 GCA_032191745.1 Picea mariana | reverse complement strand
TTATTATATGTATTATATATATATATATATATATAATTCAATATTTAGTTACTCATTATATGTATTAATAAAATATATGTACTAGCAATAACTATTTTATAAAAGTGGTTGAAATATATTTATTGATACTATTTTCCACATTTTCAAATTAATAACACTTATCCCCATATATCAACCACTTTATAAAATAGTCGTTACTAATTAAAAATAGACATACCTATGAAGAATTAATAAACCATTAATATATTAATTATTTTAAAGTATTAATATATAAATTCAAGTGTTAAGTATTAATTAATTATTACAATAATATAATAATATAATAATAAATATTAATACATTAATGTGTATACTCTAATGCATTAATGTAACAAATTAAATAATAAATAAAGTAATATATTATTTATTAATAAAATAATACATTAAATAATAAAGTAAATACATTAGTAAACTAATAATATAATGTATTGATTAATTAATTAATTATGGAAATGCATTAATAAAATATAATATTTTAATAATAAAATAATACATTAATAAAGTATTATTACTTTAATAATAAAGTAATATATAAATAATGTATTAATAAATTGATATGATAAGACATTAATGTACTAAAATACTAGAAAGAATCTTCATGATGGTTGGAATTGAGGCTGTGGCTAGGGTTCTCTTACCCGTAGCATGAGTTGCAGGTTCCACATTTTTCCCCGACGTCCCTATTATCRTTACTTCTCTTCTGGGACGAGCTACTATCGATATGGAGCGATTGATYTTGCCTCTTTTCGGAGTTTGTAACTGTTGCTTGGGGTTGGGTTTTTTTTTGGCCGGGTTATTGCAGATTTGCTCAAAGGAGGATCTAGATCTGTGATTTCCACAGTCCACCTGCTTCGTTTTCGACGGTTGGATTTTTTCCTCGAGGTTTGCTTGCCACTTGTGCCTCCGTGCATGCACAAAGGTTCATTATCCTGGCCCGTCATTGTTGGCCTACGTTCAAGGGCGTGGATTTGGTTGATCCGTCTCCCTTCTTGCCACTCTTTCTGGGGTTAGGTTATGGCCTCATCTTCTGCTAGATCTACCACAGTCGGTTGTTATTGCGTGGATGGTTCTGATTGGTTATGTTGCTTCAGTCGTTTTGAGTTTTTATCTAGCTTTGCTAGATGTTCAGGGTTTGATGTATGCCCAAATCGGGTTCTTATTGGTGGTTGTCGATGTCTTTTCTCTTCTTCATCTCATAAGGGGTTTTGGGCTAGATCTTTGAGGTCCTCACTAAGGGCGTGCGACGGATTAGACACTTTGAGGTCCTTTTTAGGGGCGTGCAACTTTCTGGTTTTTCTTTTTCTGTGGTTCGAGGGGGTCATCGTTGGTTCCATGGATTTCTGGTTTTTTTCTTGATGTGGGAGCTTCTTACTGCTTTGACCTGGTCCTTTCGGTGTCCAAGGTTTCTCTCTGACGTCTTCTCTTCTTGCGGGTTTATCTTGGTGGTTTTTTAATTTCCTAGTGTGTCCTTCGTGGCAGGTTCTATGTGATTCATTGGTCCTTTTCTGGCTTATATCGGGTTGTTCCTAGCACTTTTTATTGTGTTTTTTTTTGTGGATTATTAACTAGTTTCTGGGTCCCTCGGGATTTTTTTTCCAGCTCACTATACCCATGATTGGGTYGTGCTTAAAGCACCTACAAAATGTAAATTGATTCTCTTCGGATCAATAAAATTACACTTTTTTTTTTCGTGAAAAAAATACACTAAAATACTAATGTATTAATTAATAAATACATTAATGCAATGTATAAATTAAAATATGAATACATTAAATGTAATGTATTAATGTAACATGTTAATTAATAAATACATTAATAATGTATCTTATTAATTAATTTATACATTAATATGATATCAATATTAATAGGTAATGCAATATTAATATTAAAGTATTATTGTATAAATTAAAGTGTAATGTATTAATTGACATGTTAATTAATAACTACATTAATAATATATTGTATTAATTAATTTATACATTAATACGTTTTCAAATTATTATTACATTTATAAATTCTTACTATTACATGGATAAAGTAAAAAAACATTATTACATAAATACAAAACATTAAAATATTAATAAATTAATACAATATTCATATATAAATAAAGTAATACATTAAAAAAATAGTATTAAAGTATTAATACATTAATAAAGTAATACACTAAAAATACACTAAAAAAATATTAATATATTATAACAGTAATCATTTAAAGTATTAGTTAGTTAATTAATACATTAATAATATATGAATAAATTAATAAAAGATTAAAGTATTCTTGAAAGAAATGTATGATTGTGATTATGGTTCARCATGATTATGATTATGGTTGACCATGAAAATGACTATGACCATGGTTAACTTTATCTAGGTTTGGATATGGATGAATCTCCATGTGGATTGCCATGTAGGTTTAGTGGAAAAACCACTTGCAYCGTCCTAAGAACGTGATCATGCACACGGTCTTACTGATAAAAATATTTAAAGGGACCAAGCGTGATTTGTGCCCATTGTGCACAAATCACGCTCACACTTCTCTCATTGGGAAAATATAGTGGAGCTAGAGAGGAGGAAGAAAAGGAGGAGGGGTTCACCGTGTCCAGGTATGTTACATTTTTATTAATTTTAATCCAATTTAGTATTTTTCTCCCAATAATCTAAATTAAAAAAATTGTAATTTTGTATTTTAAATAAAAAAGGAATCTAATTTACATGCCATGGATTTTAAATTGCAACATATATACTACAATGGAACCCCAAGACAATTTAAACCACTTAGAAGAAAACCAAGAAGATCAAAACCTGAACCCACCATCACCACATACTGTAAACATTGAAATTGATGAGGGTTTGGTTATATTACGAACCCTTTAGGAACAATTAAGGGAGACTAGAGAGCCTTGTAGAGTCTCCTTGGCCACTTGTTTGGACATCATTGTGCAGTCCATTGTAAGTTCCCAAGGGAAATTGACCTCTATCTATGATTATAGGGCACAAATGTGTGAGTACTATAGCACTGGTTTGGATAGAAACCAAGTCAAAGAAGTGGGCATTTCAAACCAACAAATATTGTCTATTTTTAGGGATCCTAGAAATGGACAAAAACTACCATTGACCAGAAAACGCATCTCCATTGACTATTGCATCCATTCCTATATTATTCAAAACTAGATGGATAGGTGGTACATGGTTTTTGATAAACCTCCCTGCAATAACAAGGAGATGTACTTATATTTTCTAAAGAAATTATGGGCTGAGTTTATTATGGGTAAGCATGTAAACTACTTTTGCATTGGTGACTTCCATGGGGTGGGTCGAGGGTCCACACAAGACTGAGAGAATTCCAGGAGCGACCTTGAGTTAGGTCTCTATCCCCCCAGGCGAAGGCTTGACCCCCCTACCCAACATCCTCCTATTGAAGATAACTTGAGATGGGTAAAGCTAACCATCTCCTCATTTACTCGTAACCTAGTGCACTATCTTGGTAGGAGGTTCCTGCTAGTGACATTGATAGAGGAGTTGGAGAATCGTCGTGTATAGGAGAGTTCAGTGAGGAGAGGGCACATGGAAATAACAGTCATCCATTTGAACCTCACATATGCTCGAGCTATGAGCATACATGCTATGGGCCTATAGAGCCCAGTGGATAGCATAGTGTTGGCATAGGGGTAGACCTAGGGTTTAGCTCCAAGAGCTCACCTACAAGCCCTAACTACTGGCCCTTTTGGCTACACCTGCGAAGCAGATGCAATCTCACCCAAAGCAACTATGGGGGGGTTGCAGGACAAAGATGTCTACAACCAAGCGAACGATCAAGTGGATCCCACACTAGAACAATACAACATGCATATATCACTTATCAGCTTAGATCTATTCCACACATCTATCATATCTACCAAAGTAATGCAATAACAGTATACCAAGGAAAAAGAACATAGCATCAATCACACACACATAAGATCATATATGCATGGTTCACCCTCTCTCTAGGGATATGTCCACATAACCGTTCTTTATAATTTATTAAGATGAAGCATACAGTTCTTGTCTGTTCTCTTAGATAACATATCTTCTTTCTTCTTCTCTCTATCTCTCCCCTCCCTGCGCACCCAACTGCACGATTGATCTTCACACCCAATTGAAGATCTTACAATACCGAAGGATCTCGTACTCAACACTTCTCTCTCACACGATATTACTCACTCGATCACACAACAACAATAGTAACAACAATGACAAAAATCCATCCCAGGTCCTCTTGACCTCTATTTATACATTAAAATCACTCACCAACATACTTAGGCTGAAACCTAGGTGTCTAAAACCTTAGGTCAACTTGACCTATGTTTTCAGGGCTTCGCCAGCCTGTCTTTCCTTCCTTCTCACACAATGCTTCAAATAATCCAACGGTTTCTTTTTCCTCTTGTTGATTTGTTCACGATCCTTCTTCCTTGCTGATATGTCATCCTCGATCTCCTCATCTAACAACTTTCTTCCTTTTACTTCAATCCATCTTTTCTTCTCTTTTGCTCACTTCGACCCAGTAATAGTCACTTTATCTTCTGCGCAGTTCACATTATGCCTTTTCTTCCTCGATATTCACTTACTTCCATAACCAAGGGACAAAAGAACCCCAACACTCACCTGTGACTCATCCCGATGCACTTCATATCTGACCTTTCTATTTTACTTCGAATTTAGACTGCGTAGTGCAACCTTTGCTTTCTGCTCTATGCCTTGTCTCCTTCCTTCCTTGTGCAGACTGTCCTTTCTGTGTCTGGTACCCAGTTTCAACTATACGTGGTACCTAGACCCTTTTCCTTATGATTTTACTTAGAGTTGTGGGGTAGCTAGTTGTCATAGTAAAACTTCAGTCGGCTCCCATTCACTAATCCTTTCTTCCATTCTCCCTTCAAAGTCTTCAACTATGCATCTCCTCCTTCTGTAACATAGGCAATCTCATATGGCCTAAGCCAATGGGTTCTGAACTTCTCAAGATGTTTTATGAACTTACTTTCATATAACAGTACTAGATCACCTTGCTGGAATGCCTTCTTCTTTGATGTTCCTATCATGATAGGCCTTTTCTCTTTCCTTTTGCACCTGTTGATGAAATCCTAGAATAAATCTTTCTTTTTGAGTTTGATCAATTATGCAAGCCTCTCTTGAACAATGCTAGTGTCATCCATATCTGTAAAGGAAACAATTCTTAATCTTGGTACCATGTATTCCATTGGGACAACGACTTTGAGACCATATACCAACTTAAAAGGGGTCTACATTGTTAGCTTCTTACAAGTGGTTCTATAGGCCCATAGTACTGCTGGTACTCTTAAATCCCAGTCATCCCTGTTCACACTGCAAATATTCGTCAGCGTTGTCTCAAAGATCTTGTTGAATGATTCCACTATCCCATTTGCTTGTGGATGGTAAGGCGTGCTCTTCTAGTGATGGACTGCAAATTCCTCATTCAGGGCTTCAATTGTTTTATTTATGAAATGTGTGCCTTTATCACTCATAAGGATCTTTGGGCATCGAAACCTGGTTATGATGTCATCAAATATGAAGCGTGCAGCTGTAGTTTCACTACAATCCTTAACTGCTCTTGCTTCGGCCCATCTAGTCAAGTACTCTATCGCAGTAATTATGTACCTTTCTCCTATGTGCTTTCCTGGTCTGTTTATAGGTCCCACAATGTCAATGGCCCATTTCTCAAATGCTTGTAGGGTCAGCTATTGTGCTAGTGTCATTTCATCTCTTCTGGATGGTTTCCCAACTCTTTGGCATACATCGTAGGCTCTATAATAGTCTTTAGCATCTATGTGTAAGGTAGGCCACCAAAGGGTAGCTCTAAGAAACTTCTGCGCAGTTTCTTTCCCTGCATAATATCCTCTTGCGATGCCTTTGTGAGATTCTGGAAGGATCAATGGTCGCTCTGCCTCCATAACACATCTTCTCAATATCTCATCAGGTCCCATCTTGTAGAGTTGTCCAACTATATGTGAAAAGTCTGCGGTGCACAGTACTAGTTGTTTCTTCTGTGGAATTGTATATTCACTAGGTGCCATTCCTGTTGATAGGAACTAGACTATTTCTGCGAAGTGGTCATCAATATTTCTAATGGCCAACAACTGTGCATCCGACAATGCATCCTCCAAACTGGTCAGCTCTTCGCCATGTTACAACCTTGACAAGTGGTTAGGACCTTTGTTCTTCTTCCTGGATTTACTATGATCTCAAAGTCGTATTCTTGAAATAGCAGAAGCCATATGCATATTCTCCCCCCAACCCTATCTTGTTGAATAGGTATTTCAACACAGAGTGATCAATAAACATTTTAAAGTGTCCTCCCAACAAGTAGTGGAAAAATTTCTGCAATGCATACACCATGGCTAACCCCTCTCGCTCGGTAGTGGTGTAGTTGATCTCTATTGTTGATAGCTTCTTGCTAGAAAAAGCTAACAGATGATCAATATCTCCTTCCCTAGGTTGTGCTAACACTACTCCTAAAGAAATATAAGACACATCGACATGCACATGAAACTCCTTGCTCCAATCTGGAAAAACCAGAATAGGCACAGTAACCATTTTCTGTTTAAGTGTGTCGAAGCTTTGCTGGAACTCTTATGTCCAACTAAAATGACAGTATTTCTTCAAAATATTCTCCATGGGTGTTGTAATCTGGGCATATGCTTTAATTAACTTCATGTAATATCCTATGTGTCCCAGTGCAGTGCGCAGTTGTTTGACTGATGTAGGAGGGGGTGGATCGACTATAATGGAAATTTTAGATGGATCAACGAATAATCCCTGCTTGCATACAATATGACCTAAAAAAATTCCAAATGGTGAGAAGCAGATGCATTTCTTCAGGTTCAAGGCAATTTGACACTGCTTGCATTTGTCCAACATTAAGCTTAGACATTCAATATGATTTTTCAATAAACTAAAAACAGTCCAATCATCAAAATATGCTTCTAGAAATTTATGCAGAAACTCCTTGAATGCTTCGACCAACCCCCCGGAAAAGATGGTTGGGGCATTGTTCAATCTAAATGGCATCACTGTATACTGATAGGACCCCCATTTTGTTGCAAATGTGGTCTTGTGGCGATCTTCCTTAACAATCCGGATATGATGGTATCCTAAAAATCCATTTGTAAAAGAATATACTTCCTGGCCTCCCACATTATCTAACACTTCGTCAGTGAATGGCGTAGGGAACGGGTCATGAAAACATGCATCGTTCAGCTTCCTGAGATCTATGTAGATCCCGATATCTCCTATCTTCTTGTCCTGTACCACCATAGGGATAATCCATTTTGATTCTTCCATAGGTTCTATAATCCTTGCTTCCAGCATTCTGTCGAGCACAATCTTCACTTTATCCTTTTATTTAGGGTTCAATCTGTAGGGTCTCTGTTTGACTAGTATTGCATATGGTTTCAAAGGGATCCTCATCTCTCCCATAGGCCCTTTAATTCCCTTCATATCAGTGAACTTGGCTGGAAACAAGTCCTGATATTCATGCAGTAATTCTGTAATCTTGTCAATAGTGGAAGCATCCCAATAATCTCCAACATTTGCAATCTTTGGTGTCTTCTCTGTTCCAATATTTACTTTCCTAATCTTGATTGGATGTCCAATGAATGCTAGCTCAACTCCTGTTCCTTCCACATCTCTTTGGCCTTCTGTTTCTGCAATGCTCACCTTTCTTGGATCATCGTCTTCATCAACATTGATGTTGTAACAACCTTGCAGTTTCTGGAGAGGTGTAGTCCATTTATCCTCTTCTTGCTCCAAAGGGAGGTTAGATGCCTCCTCGAATAATATTTGTCTTAAAATCTACAATGCTTGATCTACTGAAGGATATTGACTTTCAAATAATAAGGTGGTTACAAAATTCTGAGTCATACCTTCCCAATTTGTAGTGATGAGGCACATCTCTGCTTAAAGGTACTAGTTGATAGGTGTTGTGTCCAATGTGTTAGTAAATTTTTGCACCCACTTATCTTGAGGAATGTTGCTCCAGGCTTCTTCGCAACTTCGCACATGGTCCTTTGGGCATTTTCGACCTGTGTATCGAACTTCACAGCCTCTACTTGTGCTGAGAACCACATTGTCATCAAGGTACAACATTGTACCCAGTCTGCAATGTTGGTTTTGTGTGTCCCCCACCATCTTTATGGTGTAGATTTCAGGGCCTCATCCATTGCCAACAATCTTTTTTGCATTGGTACACTTTCTTCAAAGTCCGAAAAGAAGGTTTCTAAAGGATTTAGACCATCAAAGGTGGGTAAGTTACTTACTGTTGTGTCGATCCAATGAACTTCTCTGGTTAATCTAGCACATCTTCTGGTAGATACTTCATACATTTTATTCTGCCAGTTCTCCAGTGCTTCTTCTGAGTCTGATGAACATGCGTTGTCACTTCACCAACTTAGGTTTCCATCGGTCATAGGATTAATGTAATCATGTTGTCTGGCTATTAATTTGTATATGTTTTCTAGCTCATATGCGCGATCTTCTTCTCTGATGGGCTATGTGTATCGTTGACCTACATTTGGATCTAAAGGCGCAATGACCCTAAGGCCATCTATTTCAAAAGTCATACTTCTTTTCTTTAAATCAACCAAAGTGGAATGATTGAAAGCCCAATCAATTCCTAACAGTGCAGGGTAAGGACAAATATCATTAACTATCTCAATTACCTCAAAATCTGCAAACATTCTTACTCCGTCGATGTCCACAAGGAAATTTTCCAATCATCCAAAAGGGTTGACAACTTGCTGATTAGCCATCTTGAGCCTGATAGGGGAATAGATCAACTTCGGTTTTCCCATCAGTGCCCAGGTTTTCTTCATCATAACATTGACCTCCAACCCTAAGTCGAGGACCACATAGTCTATATCATATTCTCCTATTTGAGCATTCAAGTGTAATTCCTTATTTTTCCTTCTCTTTTTAGTGATATGGTGTACTTCCTTATTAAGTAAGGGGTATATCTTCCCTAGCTCATACTTTCTGATTAAATTTTGTAGTTCTTGTACAACGCTCTCATCCTGAATCAACTTAATACAAGTATATATAAATTCCATGATATTTCTTACCTCTTTTTCTTCTCTTGGCGAAACGGACTGATCAAATGCCAGAGGCATTCCATTTTCTCTTACTTCTGGTCATGTCTTTGATGAAGATCCTAGGTATTCTTTGAAATATTTTCTTGCCTCCTCAAATATATGTCTTTCTTTCTTTGCATCAAAATTTTGGGTCTTCTCTGCAACTTTCCTGATTCCCGAGTCTTCTATAATCTTTCCTTGGGCCAGTCTGTCTTCTCCTATAACAACACCTCCTCTAGTTATAACAACAACTCTGGGGTCTTCTCCATGAGGTTCAACGTATATCAGTTGCACTTGCGGGTTCTGTCGAGGTCCTCGTCTCTCCTGAAGCTTAGCCAACAATGCTGGACATTTCTCGATAACATGCTCGAAGGAGTTGCAATAGCTGTAAGTGGTATAAGGGTTTTGACAGTCCCTTTCTAGGTGTCCTGGCTATGCGTAGTTATAATAGATTATTTGTCCTCATCCTCGACCCATACCTCCTCCTAATCCTCTTCCTCTGAATCCACCACGAGGATTGAAGTTTCCTCTCCCAGGGGAGTTATACTACGTAGTGTTTCCTTCTTGTTGTACTTCAACTTGAATTTTGTATATGTCCCTTGACCTTTCATGCATGAGATTGTAAGACCTACAATCTCTATCATCATGTCCCACAGACTTACAGAACATGCAATACAAATTTGTGAGTGTATGAACATATTTTTTCATGTAATAGAACTCACCAAGGCGATGTCTATTTTGACATACCTTGCACCAGGGTAAAGTGACTTGCTTCAAGGGGCTCAAAGCTCCAAAGGCCAAGTATTCATGAAATAGGGGGAAATACTCCTTTTCATGGCCTTCTGATATGCATATGACACACTAGATGTCTTCTCTTTTATCTTTTCTCTTGTATTTTTTCATATCTTTGACCTGCAGAGACAAACTAGTTAGTTGACTCAAGATCTGACTCATACCTGAGATGGATTCTCCCATAGGGGATGATTATAACTTCATGGTGATCTCCAATGCCTCAGCCCGTGAAGAAATATTCTGTTGCATCAGAGGAACTCTGATGTGTGGTAAGAGAGAAACAATGAACCACTCTTTGTTCTGCTCATCTGGAATCTACAAATTCAATCGGCATGTTAAGGTCTTAAATCTCTGATCGAATTCCCACACGGGTTCGACTACCTTATGCTTGATCTCTTTCATATCTGTGATACATTATGACTCTGATTTGGGTTTCTTGAACTCTGTAGTTAACGCATTCTTGATCTCATCCAGTGGCTTAGGTTGTGAAAGTCCTTGGGCAAGCTTGATGTACCAGCTCAGTGCGTGATCCCTTAGGGTAGTACTAAACTGGGTTCTTTTAACAGCTTCATCGGTGACATTTTTAATATTTCATACGGCTTCGCATAGGAACCAGTGTTGATCAGGGTCTTCAGACCCATCTCCCCTAAATATAGGGAGTCTCATCTCATCTGCCATAGATCTTCCTAGGTTTCCTATCTGTGTATATGTTGAACTGCTAGTAATATTATTCTGAGGACTCTGGTGACTCTGACTATTCTGATTTGTTAGTGCTACTGAAACAACAGAGGGATTAATAGTACTTACTTCAGCAGTCTACGCAGTTTTTGAAGTTTCTATCTCATCTCGATGAGGTTCTTCAGCTTTCCCTTCCTCTATCTTAGCGAGTTCTGAATGTTCTTCATCCATCAGGTCTGCCTATTCTCCATTGTAGAATCCCTCGTCCTTGTAGTTCTGCTTGAATAAGTTCTCAAGATGAATTTCTCCGAACGCTCTCCCACTGCGTGTATGTCTAGCTTCTGTGTCACTGTCTCTGTCCAAATTTTTGAACATTAGATTTTCCAAATCCTACCAATCTACTGTATCTTCAAGATTTTCTTCTCATGCAATAGCATCTTGATTTTCAACTTCAAAAAATGTGAAAATTTTCCTCTGGGTCCCTTGAAGAAATATCTCTCGGCTTGGTTGCATGAATCTACTTTGTCAACAACAAACTCGGTGATGTACCCTCTAATGGTGCTATCAAACCAATGATCTATTGCTTGTGACACGACGTTATCAACTCTCTTGACCTTCTTGATCAATGCCAACGTCCAAACTACAGGAGGTCTAGATCTGATCTCAAATTGAGTATCTGCTAACCTAGCTAACCACTCATATAGCTCCTAATGGATTCATCCAAAGAAAATCTCATGTATATCAGTAAAGATATATCTCTCCAACCAATCCTCTGTACTAAGATTAGGTTTCTTGTTCTAGGCTTCAACGAAGTCCTTTTCTTGATCCTCTATCCACTTTTGAATTTCTATCTTTGATGGAAACCACCTTGACATTCCCTCAAGAATATTCCAGTCCAGACAACGGAACCATTTTTTGGCACAGGGGTAGACCTAGGGTTCATCTCCCAGAGGGCACCAACAATCCCTAACTACTGCCCCTTTCGGCTACACCTGCGAAGTAGATGCAGTCTCACCCGAAGAAGCTATTGGGGGGTTGCAGGACAGAGATGTCTACAACCAAGGGAACGATCAAGTGGATCCCACACTAGAACAATACATCATGCATATATCACTTATCATCTTATATCTATTCCACACATCTATCCGATCTATCACAGTAATGCAATAACATTGTATCAAGGAAAAAGAACATAGCATCAATCACACACACCAGACCAGATATACGTGGTTCTCTCTAGGGATACGTCCACAGAACTGTTCTTTATAATGTATTAAGATGAATCATACAATTCTTGTTTGCGCTCTTAGCTACCATATGTTCTTTATTCTTCTCTCTATCTCTCCCCTCCCTATGCACCCAACTACAGGGTTGATCTTTGCACCCAGCTGGATATCTTACAATACAGAAGGCTCTCGTACTCAACACTTCTCTCTCACATGATATTACTTACTCGATCACACAACAACAATAGTAACAACAATGACAAAAACCCATCCTAGGTCCTCTTGACCTCTATTTATACATTACAATCACTCATCGACATCCTTAGGCCAAAACCTAGGTGTCAAAACCCTAGATACCAAAACCCTAGGTGTCTAAAACCCTAGGTCAACTTGACCCGCATTTTTAGGGCTTCACCAACTTGTCTTTCCTTCCTTCTCGCGTGGTGCTTCAAAGTATCCAACGGTGGATTTTTCCTCTTGCTACGTTGTCCACGATCCTTCTTCCTTGCTGATCTGTCATCCTCTATCTCCTCATCCAACATCTTGCTTCCTTTTACTTTGATCCATCTTTTCTTCTCTTTCTCTCACTTCGAACTAGTAACAATGACTGTATCTTCTGCACAGTTCGCATTCTGTCTTTTCTTCCTCGATATTTTCTTACTTCCATAACCAAGGGACAACACATAGCTTAATGGAGGAGGTTAGTATCTTAACCCTCTCTATGTTCTTCATCGTTATATATTTATTTTGTATTTTGTGTATTTATATAGATATTTGATTATATGTTATTTTTCAATTGTTGTGTCCCAGCAAAAGACCCTCTATGCCTATGGATGCATCAGTGCCTAACCCCACCACTGATGCAATAGTAGAGGCAACATGTTCATTGGGTGCATTGTACACACATGTATGTATCACATTTGATAGATTTAGCATAGTCATTTCTTTATTTTATGACATCCACAATCGTTTTATATGTTCTCTTGTTTCTATAGGATTTGGCACCAAGCGATGCCGATGATTGTCCATTTGGGATGGACAAGTCACCAACGTCATAGGTATCATGTGTAAAGTTAAATATCATATAATTCTCAAATTGTTTGTGTTTATGTTTTTAAATTTTACTATTTGGTACTAATAGTTCAATTTTATTCATATGTATGCAGGTTGTTGATATATTTTCTAGGTATAGTAGTATTGCACTCCCTGGGCACTTGGGCGTTTATTTTGGGTTGCCTTTCTCTAGGCCTAGGGTGTTGGAATCAATTGTATAGCATGTGAGGGTCCATCACAACCCATCTGTCTATCACCCACCCCCCACCACTTTCAACCCTATCGACAGAGACTGCCATAGTAGAGGTTGTCTCGGAGTAGGTTGTACAACCTAGATCCTTCTGCAGATGAATCTCCATCGATGCCTGAGATATTCACGGTGAAATAATGCATTGATTATAAAAAAAAATTCATGAATTTGTTTTTACGCATATTTGTTTAATTTTGTTGACTTGATCATTGTAACTGATGTAGGGTGGCATTGCAAAGAGAATGGGGTCACGGAGGAGGGTAACACCCTCACGATTGACAGTTTCATATGCGATGAGTTGTCTTAGGTTAAATTACAAAGTATCAATTTGTATGTCTATTAATTCATTGATGAAAAAAACTTATAACATTGCTTATTCTTTGTGCAATCTCCAGAGCATCGAAGCACACCTAGGCCTATAACCTCTCAAGGTGCATTCTCGAGCAAGAGAAGAAATATGGATTTCTAGGATGCTCCTGAGGTTGGCGAGGACGAAAATGGTCAATGATTGACCAACTATTGCCATTTTGTAGCTAGGCCATGATATAGATGTTTTTATGTTAGGCAACTTGTTTTCTCTTTGTATGTTGGGAACAAATTTCCATTTTGTAAAAAATGTACAATTTAGAGAATGTTGAGTACACACACACACACACACACACATTTCATGGCACATATTTTTTATGATTCTCATTGTTTCTACATTTGATGTTGATGAATATATGAATTTTATGTGTATTAATCCATTGATTTGTTTCTAAAGTGATTACAAATACTTTCATTACGCATTAATAAATAGCCTATGGTGGAAAAGATGGCTAAGTTCTAAATCCATAAGAAATTAATGATTCTCAAGTAGAATTGCTTTCTAATCAACCATGTATCTCTACATCATTGATACATCATTCCTTCTAAATTATTTGCATGCATGTTGTGGATATCCATATTCTAACTCACAACCAACAATATGGACTACCTCTTGAATTATGTCCATCTAAATCCAATGAAAATCCACACTCAAATAGTGGTCACTTGAAAATATTGTGACCTTAAAAATGGCATATTACAATAATTTATTATAGAAAGAAATTTTCTCATTTATCTTCTACTTAATTGTAAATCACTTAACAATTTCAGCTCAATGATATTTTCTAGGGCACAAACATTATTACCCTCTTTCTATGCATGACATATATAAAATCATTTGATTTATGTGTAACCCTTCATAAATTCCAAAAAGACTATTCAAGGACTCATTAATGCACATGTTTGTTTAGATTGTGTAGTGGGTATATGTAAATTTTGTTAAACCCATCAATTATTAATAACATTTATTCAGTCTTCCATGATGTCCACTAAACTTATTGATTTTGATCAATAGAAGGAGAGAGTTCACATGGAAACTAGATCTTATAATGGGTATCATTTTCCACCTACAAATAAAGGTTTTGAGGGTACATTTTGTGACACACTATAGAAAGTAATGCTATGCTACCAAAATTCCTTCAGGGAGACTTGAAACCATTATTCTTTTCCCTTCACCATCTATGAGAGTTTATTGCACATTCCTACCCAATTTTTGTGGTAGAGCACACAAGGAGACAAAGGACCCTCCCAAACCCAATCCCAGAAACATGTTGATGCCATGCCATAGTAAATGGTATGGTATGCATTGGAAATGGAAATGGTATGCATTGTCTTTCCATTATATGGTATGCATTGGAAATGGTATGGTATGGTATGCATTGGCATTGGAAAGGGAAAGGGAAATGGTATGGTATGCATTGGCAATGGTATGGTATGCATTGGAAATGGTATGCTATGGTATGTATGGTATGGTATGCACTGGAAATGGCATTTCCTTGTATGGTATGCATTGGAAATGGTATGGTATGGTATGATATGCATTGGAAATGGTATTGTATGGTATGGTATGCATTGGCATTGGAAATGGCAATGGAAATGGTATGGTATGCTCTAGAAATGGTATTCTATGGTATGGTATGCATTGGAAATGACAATGGTATGCATTGCATTTCCATTTACTTGTATGGTATGCATTGGCAATGGTATGTTATGGTATGGTGTGGTATGCATTGCATTTCCATTCTATGGTATTCATTGGCAATGGTATGGTATGGTATGGTATGCATTGACATTGACAATGGTATGGTTGGTATGCATTGGCATTGGCAATGGTATGGTATGCATTGGCATTGACAATGGTATGGTATGGTATGCATTGGCAATGGAAATTGCAATGGTATGGTAATCGTATGCATTGGAAATGGAAATGGAAATGGTATGCATTGGTATGGTATGCATTTCCTTGCCATTTCTTTGTATGGTATGCATTGGGAATGGTATGGTATGGTATGGTAAACATTGGCATTGGAAATGGAAATGGAAATGATATGGTAATGGTATGCATTGGTATAGTATGGTATGGTATGCTACAGTATGATAAGGTATGGTATGTTATGCATTGGAAATGGTATGGTATGGTATGGTATGCATTCGAAATGGAAATGCCAATGGTATGCATTGGCAATGACAATGGTATGCATTTCATTTCCAATGCCTAGTATGGTATGCATTAGCAATGCAAATGGCAATGGTATCCATTGGAAATGGTATGGTATGGTATGGTATGTCGTGCCTTGCCTTGGTATGGTATGCATTGGAAATGGTATGGTATGGTATGGTACGCTATGCTATGCATTGGCATTGGTATGGTATGGTATGGTATGCATTGACATGGTATGGTATTGTATGGTTTGCATTGGCATTGGTATGGTATGGTATGGTATTGGTATTGGTATGGTATGGTATAGTATGCATTTCCATGCCATGCCTTGCCATGTCATGCCATTACATGCCTTGCCTTGTATTCACTTTCCATGCCATGCCTTTTCCATGCCATGCCTTTCCATACCATGCCATTCCTTTCCATGCCATGCCTTTCCATGCCTTTCCTTGCCTTCACTTTCCATGTCTTGTCTTTCCATAGAATGTATTTCCATATAACCATGCCTTGTCATCCCATTCCTTGCCATGTCATGCCATTCCATGCCTTTCCTTGCATTCACTTTCCATGCCTTGCATTTTCCATGCCATTCCTTTCCATACCATGCCATTCATTTCCATGACATGCCTTTCCATACCATTGCATGCATTTCCATGCCATGCTTTTCCATACCATTGCATGAATTTACATTCCATGCATTTCCACAACATGGCATGCCTTTCCATTCCATGCCACGTCTTTTCATGCCTTTCCTTGACATGCCATGCCTTGCCATACCACGCTGTTATGAACATTCATTTATATGTATTTATGTACGCCTTGGTATGCCATGCCTTTCCATGCCTTCCCTTCCATTGCATTCACTATCCATGCCATCAACAGATTCATACATAAAAATTACAATCAAAGGATTCATTAAGCATGTAATTCTACAAATTGTTATCCCATATTTCTTATATAAAAATACTTGCATGAGAATTCCAATTTTTGGTCAATGAGGCATAGTTAGGGATGATTTTAAGGATTGAAATTTATTTTAAAATGTAGAAACCTTGGCGAATCTTACTAATCTTTCGTATGCCAACTATAAATGATTGGCGATATTTTTGTAAAAATATTCAAATTTCTAAGGATTTTATATATTTTCTATAAAATTTTGGCGATTTTTAAGGTAAAATAATTTTATCCTATAGAATTTGGGAGAATCATTTTTAAAACAACGAATCTCATTTTTGGAAAAGCCATGGAAAATTAGCCCATGAGCGAAATTTAGCCCCCTAAAATCATCCCTGGGCATAGTGCAATTTTTGAAGAGGAGGTCGATTTTTAAGAACATTGTGTCAGGAATTTGTGGCTAGTGTAGTCATGTGGGCCTTGGCCAAATAGACTTGTTGAAGCTTACAAAACTTTGTTATGCTGCTCGGTTTGGATTTTATGCACCTAGACCAAATTGACCACATGTCCCTGAATGACTTGAAGAGGCGAGTCACAACTCGTGATAAAAATCAAATTGGGACTCGGATTGACGAACTGTCAGTTGCGTTGGATCTAGAGCCTCGTGTTTCAACTAGAGGGGCCCTCTATTGTCCTTTGATCCATAAAAAAACCATTTGTTGGAGTATCTATGACACTAGGGTTTTGGTCAATGAGGCATAGTGTAATTTCAGAAGAGGATGTTGATTTTCAAGAACATTATGTCAGGAATTTCTGGGTAGTGTAGTCGCGTGGGCCTTGGCCAAATAGACTTGTGGGAGATTACAAAACTCCACTATGCTGCTCAGTTTGGATTTCATGCCCTCAGACTAAAATGGCCACATGTCCCTGAATGGATTGAAGAGACAAGTTGCAACTTGCAATAAAACTCAAACTGAGACTTAGATGGGTGAACTGTCAATTGCATTGGATCTAGAGCATCGGGTTTCAACTAGGGGTCCCCTCCATTGGCATTCCGTCCACCGAAAAACCATTTGTTGGAGTATCTCTGGCACTAGGTTTTGTTCAATGAGGCAGAGTGCAATTTTTGAAGAGGAGGTCGATTTTCAAGAACATTGTGTCGGGCATTTGTGGGTAGTGTAGTCATGTGGGCCTTGGAAAAATATACTTGTGGGAGATTACATAACTCCTTTATGCCGCTCAGTTTGGATTTTATGCTCTCGGACCAAATTGGCCACATGTCCCTCAATGGATTTAAGAGTCGATTAGCTACTCATGATAAAACTCAAACTGAGACTCATATGGGTGAACTATTAGTTGCATTGGATACAGAGCAACAAATTTCAACTAGGGGGGGGCCTCCACTATCATTCCTTTTTGGAGTATCTTCGGCACTAGGGTTTTGTTCAATGAGGCATAATGCAATTTATGATGAGGAGGTTGATTTTCAAGAACATTGTGTCAGGAATTTGTGGGTAGTGTAGTCATGTGGGCCTTGGACAAATAGACTTGTGGGAGCTTACGAAACTCTCTTATGCCACTCAGTTTGGATTCTATGCCCCCAAACCAAATTGACCACATGTCCTCAATGAATTTAAGAGGCGAGTTGCAAATCACAATAAAACTCAAATTGAGACTCGCATGGGTGAACTATCAGTTGCATTGGATCCAGAACATTTGGTTTCAACTAGGGAGGGTCCTCCACTATCATTCTATCCACAAGAAAACTGTTTGTTGGAGTATATCTGACACTAGGGTTTTGATCAATGCCTATTACATATGTTTGACAATTTAACACCTTGTTAGGATAGACATGGCAAGGAAAGTGAAGGCAAGGCATGGCATGGCATGGAAAGTGAAGGCAAGGCATGGCATGGCTAGTGATAAGGCATGGCATGGCATGGAAAATGAAATACAAGTGAAGGCAAGGCATGGAAAGTGAAGGAAAGGCATGGAAAGTGAAGGAAAGTGAAGGAAATGAATGGCATGGCATGGAAAGTGAAGGCAAGGCATGGCATGGAAAGTGAAGGGAAGGAAAGGAAAGAAAAGTGAAGGCAATGCAAGGCAAGTGAACACAAGGCAATGCTATTGAATAACATGGAAAAGTCAATACAAGTGAAGGAAAGGCATGGACTGATATGGAATAACATGGAAAAGTCAAGACAAGTGAAGGAAAGGAAAGTGAAGGAAATACAAGTGAAGGCAAGGCATGACAAGTGAAGGAAATACAAGTTAAGGCAAGGCATGACAAGTGAAGGAAAGGAAAAACAAGTGAAGGTAAGACAAGGCAAAGCAAGTGAAGGAAAGGCAAGGAAATTAATGGAAAGGCATGGAATGGCATGGAAATTAAAGGCAATGAATGACATGGAAAGAGAAGGAAAGGCATGGCATGGAAAGTGATAAGGCAAGGCAAGTGAAGGCAAGGCATGAAAAGTGAAGGAAAGGCATGGCATGGCAAGTGAAGGAAAGGCATGACATGGCATGGCATGGAAAGTGAAGGTAAGGAATGACATGGCATGGCATGGAAAGTGAAGGAAAGTGAAGGAAAGGAATGGCATGGCATGGCAAGTGAAGGAAAGGCATGGCAAGTGAAGGCAAGACAAGGAAATGCATGGAAATTGAAGGCAAGGAAAGGCAAGGCATGACATGGCAAGTGAAGGAAAGGCATGGCATGAAGAGTGAAGGAAAGGAAAGGAAAGACATGTAAAGTAAAGGAAAGGAAAGGAAGGTGAAGGTAAGGCATGTCATGGCATGGCAAGTGAAGGCAAGGCTTGGCATGTCAAGTGAAGGTAGCCTACTAGTGAAGGAAAGACTAGGAAAGGCATGGCATGGTATTGTATGGTATGGAATGAAATAGCATGGCATGGAAAGGAAAGGCATGACAAGTGAAGGCAAGGCAAGGCATGGAAAGTGAGGCAAGGCAAGTGAAGGAAAGGAAAGGAAAGTGAAGGAAAGGCATGGAATGGCATGGAAAGTGAAGGAAAGGAAAGGAAAGGAAAGGCAAGGAATGGAATGGAAAAGCAAGGCATGACATAGGTATATTTTAAGGCATGGCATATTTTAAAAACATTACAAATATTTTAACAACAGTCAAAATGAAGAAAAAATTATTCGTTTTACATACCTAGATGGTCATTCAAGTAGACCATCAATATAACCTCTAATACTAAGGGTTTCCATTAACTTCTCATGCTCAGAGTAAGGAAAGAAGTATCATACCTTTGATGAGTTCTTACTTCACATTATTTGTAGTTAGAGGTTTGTACCAATAACGAAGTTTGTAAAGTGGTATACAACTTGACCTGGTTTATAATCTTGAAATACATAACCACCTTTCTTTCATGTTCTTTCATCCTATTTCATATATTTTCCTTGTATAACCATCAACCTTGTTGAAAATTCAATGCCTTCGGAGTCTGTTACTGATTGTATGAGGGTATGCTTTCCATCTAAGCATTATGCCAGCCAATAATCAGTGCCCTATTCATTATCTCTTGGGGAAACCACTGTGTATATGTGCCCTAAAAAAAATGGAGTGACAAAATGTGAGTCCACTAAATGACTAAAGCATAAAAAATTCATTGCAGTTATTCAAAATTTAATAGAAGGATTCAATGAACCTGGCAGTACGAGATCTAAGACATGATCATAATTTGTTGAAATACTTGATTGGTCCTCCTCCAATTGGGATAATTTCATAGTTATACATTGACCAATGGGGAGTGATACCCAATCCCATCTATCAACCCAGTCTGTCAACTCATAATCATCCCATTCATTACTATTACATGTACCATAGAAACAAGATAGTTTTCTTGTCCATATTTCAATTATTGCATTGTCCGATGTTATGAATGAATGAAATCCATGACTTCCATCAATTGTTTTCCATTCATACTACTGTGATCGATATACATCAACCACTTCCAACAAATATATATGTACACTCCATTTCTTGTGTGATTGGTCTTCACGGGTTCATGTTCCATCTCCCATTATTGAATAACACCATTCAACAATGGATTTTGCATCTCGAATGAGGGAAGTAGTAGTGAAATTCATTTATTTCTTGTGTAATTCTCTTTTTATGCATGCACCTACTCCATGATGCTCCCCTTTCCCATTCTCAAACTCAAAATTGTTTCAAATGTGTGTTAACTTTAGTTTTTTGTGCAACATAAACAACCATTGAAATACACGAGCATTTTTGAACTGGCCTGCGCAACCATATGACCAAATCCAATGTTCATCCATCAACATGTTATTATCCTTAAGGTGATTGTAGAACAACTGAAAACATTTTTGTACATAGGCTAAGTCATGGCACCGATAATCACTTACGTAGAAGGCATACTCTTTCAATATAACTATGTTTTGTTCATTAATATATGGTCCATGCATGTATGTGATATGTACCATTATTATGACCTTCTTTGATTGATAATATTGGCTTTGAATCTCATTTTGCGGTTGAAGGGTGTAGTTCTTAGCAAAATCAACCATTGATAACACAGTGCCAACATGAAATTTATCTCTGCATATTCTAAAATTCTCATCCTGCTATTGATCCACATGGACATGTTGAACATAATGTCATGTCTTTTCGATGAAGTCTTTCATGAAGTCACAAAATCATACTTTGGAAGTAACCAATTGTATCTTTTTTCTTTCTTGTCCTCCATCAATATCATATGTCACATATTTAAAGCTTTGCAAGGAAACCTCCTTCCTCCCCAATTAATACTCAACACTTACATGTATGCACTTTATTAGTAATGTCATTCCACCGTACCTTGGGCATGTCCCATCTAAGCATGTTTTTTTATAAAATGTAAGGCTCTATGGACTTGTACACAAGATGTCGTGAATAAAATATCTAGATGACGACGACGGAAATGTAACTGGGCATTCCTGCAAAAGGGTGTTCCTTTCTCAATTTTAGTACATATTTTTCTGTGTACTGCCAGAAATCCTGAACTAGCCTCTTAACCGCTCCAATTAACTTCATGTCAGAATGAGGTATCCTTCCAGTGAAGGCCCACAAATATGTTGGGGAACTTGTTTCGAGGATATCTCATCTATGAGAATACTTTCTAATGGTTTTTACATTTCATTTCAAGAGGTGATAGGTTTGTTGTAACAAACAATGTTTTCTTGTGATCTTGTTAACAGTTGACTGGGACAAGACACGTCGGGATGCATTACGGACTTTAGAATGAGACTTCTTACCAATTATTTTAAAATCATCTACAATCTTTCTAACAATATGGTGACTTGTTTCTACACTTTTGACTGTTTTAATGCCTAAAATTCTCCAAACAATAGTCAAACTTCTATATTTTAACAAAGATAAAAATAATTAACATTTAGCAACATAGGATTTTGGTTCAAAATATTATTGAATTATTTTATAAGAGTGATAACGATTAGTATGGTTAGGTAACTTACCTTCAAGTGATTCTAGACCACTTTCATCGACCTAAATGTGTTTAGGAAGTCTTCTCCACACAATGCTCAATCTAGGTAGGGACGATGAACCCTTATTCTGGCATTCTTGGCCTCCCTGTTATGGAGTTAACAATGTTTCAATTCTTACCTCTTCAATAACTTGAGTATCAACTATGGGAGGAGAGTGGATATGGGATTATGTATTTTTTGGAACATTTGACTGTCCAACAAGAGATTGCACCACAAGACCTTCTTCACCACAATTTTTTACACCAGTTTCTTCTCTAATTTCATCCATTGTATAATAAAATCCAAGAGAATCCCCCATCATCTGGTCATCCACAAAATGTTTTCTTGATAAGATATTTTTTGGATTTCTCTCTAATGAACTCTTGCACTTTTCTTCTGGTGATGGAGGAGAAAAAATAGCGGCATCTATTCTGTTAGAAATTGGATTTCCCTCTTTTGAAAGCCTGAGCTTTGACATACATAACTTTTATTTTTCTCTTTATTATTATACCTTTTCGATTAGTTTCTTTTTTCTCGAGGACTTTCTTTCTTGAATTCAATGGTTTCATATGTTTAAAGATTAAAATTGGCTTCCAAACACCCACCACAAAGTTTTCTTTGTAATATGTAATAAGGCACAACCAATTGGAGAAATTTGTTTTTTCTATTACAAAGGAAGACACATTTAATAATTCCAATTCCAATTGCAATTGCAATTGGACACATTTTTCTTCCAATTCCAATAAGACACAAGAAGATACAAACAACAATTCCAATTGCACTTGGACAAATTTGTCTTCCAATTCCAAGAAGACACAAGAAGCTACAAACAACAATTCCAATTGAACTTGGACAAATTTTCCTTCCAATTCCAAAAAGACACAAGTAGATACAAACAACAATTCCAATTTCACTTGAAAGAGTTGTCTTCCAAATTTTCCTGCAATGGTCTAGCAATAACACAAAAATCTCTATGAATCTAACAAGAACACTAAAAGAATTAAAACATGCCAGTAAAGGCTATTTTTGTCTAAAGTTGTCTGGATTTTTGTTGGCCATGAGATAGATGAGGTGGGGTGTGCTTGGCACCAAACAATGGCCAATAGGAATGTGTGCACGTTCCTATAATACGTGTACACTAAAGAGCGTGCACGTTCTAGGAATGCGCACACGTTCTTGCTGATCATAAATGACTAACTTTGTCAAGTCATAAGAGCATGTCTGCGTTCTTAATGCAACATATATAGCATTTAATTTACACCAAACCTCTTTATGAATAAATATATATAGGGGTATGGGGAGAAATAAGGCCTAAGGGGTTACGATTGAAAGTGTTTTCAAGGATAGAGTAATGGTTAGAGCACCAAGATGTGGGAGATGTGGGTGAAAAGGTTGTACACAAGGTATATATATATAGTACACTCAGGTCTTGATTGAACATAGGCTTAAGGATTGAGTATAATTTATGCCTAGGATTAGATGGATATAGGGGATTCTATGTCATGGTCTATGTCAACCTGTAGGTCAGCATCTAAATCTAGATCTACCTTTATGTGGTGGTCTAGGTCATGGTCTTCACCAAGATCTAGGTCTGGTGACAAGATATTTGGAGGAACGAAACCTACTGAAATATATATTATGACTGTTTGAAGGCTTAGAGATTATGAGATTGTTTAGCACCCAAATTGAAAGGAACTTTTGGAGGCTTAGAGATTATGAGATTGTAGTGCACCCAAATTGAAAGGATTGTTTGGAGGCAGAGAGATAATGAGATTGCAATGAACCGTTTGGAGGTCCAGGCATCATGAGATTGCAATACACACGAGTTGAAATGACCATTTGAGGAAGAAATATGTGACATTGCAGTGCCCCCTTTGGAGTGTCGGATCAGATCATATTATGACTAGGGTTATATTCTATATTTTCTGGGAAGGGGTGGAGATCAAAAAATGTGTTGCAAAGAGAACATCATTTGCATTCATTTCATTTACAATTTTTATTTTGTAGTTTGTTTTATTTGCTGATATGAATTTCCTTGAGGCTGGAAAGCATAGCAAAATAGGTATGATCTTTGATTTCATGAATCTACGAAGTAATCTTATTTATGTGAGTGGATTAATCAATATTTGTGTGCAGGTTAAATATAATGAGTAATAGAGGAAAACAACAAGTCATGTTAGGTTTCATTATTTTGGGCATTGTCAAGCTCTAGGTCAATGTCTAAATCTAGATCTAGCTCTATGTCATTGTCTAGGTCATGGTATACGTAAAGCTCTAGGTCATCGTCTAAATATAGCTCTAGCTCTATGCCATGGTATAGGTCATGGTCTAACTCTATGTCATGATATACGTCATGGTCATCGTATAGGTCTAGGTCATGCTCCAGGTCTTTCCATGTCTAGGTCTTGTTATGTCTAGGTTTAGGTCTAGTTATTGACATGTCTAGTTCAATTCCATTTCTTTCCTTGTGATGTAGGGAGGAGGGATGCAGATAGAGGAAGAAATAGAGTGTGAGAGGGGGAGAGAGTAAGAAAAAGAGAGTGAGGGACAAGGAGTGGGGGAGGGGGGTAGAGAGTGAGAGAGTGAGAGTATGGGGGTCTATGTCATGGTATATGTCAATATATAGGTCATATTATAACTCTAGATATATCTCTATGTCGTGGTTTGGGTCATGGTCTACGTCAAGCTCCAATTCATCATCTAAATATATCTCAACCTATATGTCATGGTATAGAACATGGTTTAGGTCTATGTCATGGTCTACATCATGGTTATCGTATAGGTCTAGGTCATGTTCTAGGTCTTGCCATGTTTAGGTCTTGATATGTCCAGATTTAGGTCTAGGTCTTGACATGTCTAGGTCAAGGCCATTTCTTTCCTTGCAATGTAGGGAGGGGGGCTACAGAGAGAGGAAGAAAGAGAGTGTGAGAGGGGGAGAGCGGAAGACAAAGAGAGTGAGGGATAGGGAGACAGAGAAGGGGGGTATAGAGTGAGAGAGTGAGAGGAAGGGGTGTTATATAGATGAAAATAGAGCAAGGTGGGGAGAGTGGGGGAGAAAGGGGGACACATGGAATGAGAGAGAGGGGGTTAAATGATATAGGTAAATATATAATGGGACAAAGATAGTTTGTTTGAGAGTGTGATATGGTGGGAGAGAAAGACCAAGAGGGGGGCTTAGAGAGAGAGAAGTGGGAGAGAGAGTGAGAGTGCGAATAACAACAAGGAGAGAGAGAAATAGGTGGTACATGTAGGATAAAAAGAGGGTAGAGATAGTGGGAGGGAGGGAAAAAGGGGAAGAGAAAGGAGGAGAGAGACACACAGAGAGAGAGGAGGAGACTTGGAGGAGGGGAGAGAGAGATAAGGGGGGAGGAGTGGAGAGAGAGAGAGAGAGAGAGAGAGAGAGTTTAAGAGGTGAGATATAGAGAGGGATTCAAACATTGATTGTGAATAAAGAATATCGAATAAACTATAATATTATGCTTATATTAAAATAAAAAAGCAGAATCAATGTACCATAATCATCATTAAATCACGTGAGATCATTATTAAACTCTAGGTGAATAGTCATATCCATAAAACATCATTATAAAACAATATGTATAGGAATAATGCACTTAGGGCTTGGTTGTGCATGGGGTTACGGGTAGAGTATAGGTTATGTGTAGGATTATATGGAGCTAGGGGGGCCTAGGTGATGGTTTAGGTCTAGTTCATGGTCTAGTTCATGGTCATGTTCATATAAGTACTTGTATAAGTAATCCATTGGAAGAAGAACAAAAACTTAACACTCACCTTATAGGTGAGGCTACATTTATTTGTTGCACATATCCTTTATTCATTCTGAGACATGCCTCACCTTTAGATGGACATAGAGAGAGGGAGGTAGAACTAGGGGAAAACAGAGAGAGAGAGAGAGAGAGAGAGAGAGAGAGAGAGAGAGAGGAAAAAATAGAGTGAGAGTGAGACTAACAAGAAGGAGAGAGAGAGTGAGACTGAGTGTGAGAGGAAGGGGGGAGATAGAGGGAAGGGGGAATAGAGATATATAAAGAGAGAAATGGGGGGAGAGTATAGGAGAGAGGGGTAGGGGGATATAGTGAGAGTAAGACTAACGACAAGGAGAGAGAGAAAGAGGTGGTAGCTATAGGAGAGAAAGAGAGGAGAAATAATGGGAAGAGGGGGAGAGATAGAGGGAGGAGGGGGTAGAGATAGAATGTGTGAGTGTGAGAGGGGGGAAGATAAATAAAGAGAAGGGGGTTGGACAAGGAGTGTTTGAGTGTGTGAGAGGGAAGGAGAGGCAGAAAAAGATATCAGGTAGAGAGAGAGAGAGGAAGGGGGGGGATACATAGTGGGGAGGTGTATATGTATGAGAGAGATAGAAGAGAGATAGTGTGAGGGAGGGGGGAGAGAGAGGGAAGGAGGAATGGGTGGAGAGAGTGTGATAATAATTTTGAGAGAAAGGGGGGTAGATAGATATAAAGAGAGAAATTGGGGGAGACTATAGGAGAGAGATGGAGGGGAATATAGTGAGAGTGAGACTAACAATGAGAGAGAGAAATCAGTCGTAGATGTAAGAAATAAAGAGAGGAGAGATAGTGGGAGGGAGGG
>JASDQU010101227.1:202008-317872 GCA_032191745.1 Picea mariana | reverse complement strand
AATGTTGTACTAGAAATCCAATGGTTACAATCATTAGGAACAATGGCTTTTAATTTTCAAGAATTTTTCATGAAATTTTCATTGGAAGGAAAATAAATTGAGTTAAGAGGTATCACAGGGAAACCCGGTAAGGTGATAAGCTCTAACGGCATAAAAAAATTATTGAAGAAGGGGCATCAAGGTGTTATTGCACAACTATGCTCATTAGAAGTTCAAACATCTAAGCCATCTATTCCTCAAGATCTCCAAGGGATCATTGATAATCATTCCAAAGTATTTGAAGATATTCCCAAAGGTCTTTCACCCACTTGAAATCATGATCATGAAATTCACCTAATTCCTGGGAGTGTTCCTCCTAACATCAAGCCATACAGATACCCTTACACCCAGAAGAGTGAAATTGAGCGCATGGTTGAAGAAATGTTAGAGGCTAGCATTATTAGACCTAGCCAAATTTCTTACTCTGCACCAGTGGTAATGGTATTCAAGAAAGATAGCTCAAGGCGTATGTGTCCAGATTATAGAGAGCTCAACAAGATCACTATTAAAGATAAGTTTCCCATTCCCATCATTGATGAATTGTTAGATGAACTACATGGAGCAATCTATTTCACAAAATTGGATCTTCGTTCAGGGTATCATCAGATCAGAATGAAGGAAGAAGATATCCCAAAAACAACATTCTGAACTCATGAAGGCCATTATGAATTTTTGGTCATGCCTTTTGGCGTTACAAATGCACCTTCCACATTCCAAGGGTTGATGAATTCCATTTTAAAGCCCTTCCTTCGAAAATGTGTGTTAGTATTTCTTGATGATATACTAATCTATAGAAAGTCTTGGGAGGATCATGTGAGACATGTTGAAAATGTGCTACAACTACTAAAGGAGCAACAACTATATTCCAAACCATCCAAATGTTTCTTTGGAGTAAAGGAGGTAGAGTATTTGGGTGGCTAAGTATGGAACCCAACTGCGGTCGATCGGAATGATCGCGAAATCTCGCTATTGACCGATTGTTAATTTGTATATCGTGGGACTCTCCGATTGTCAATTTTCAGCCGCCTACCCCGTCAACCCACGATGCAAAAACTGGCTCAGTATGGGATGAAGGCTCCGCGGTCCAGGAAACCTATAATCTCATAAATTGCATTCTCTTCTGCCGATGATTCTTTTAAAGAAAACTAATTTGGGAAATCTAATAGTAATGTATACACCGAACATGACCTGTAATAGTCTGATAGAACCTATTCGCGAAGCCGCATCCATACAATTGGCGAACTATGCAATCGAACGACGATCACTCGGAATGACCACATAAACTTGAAAAACTAGAGTCAAACGCAGTTTACAATAGGAAAGTAAAAGGGAGAGAACAACTATATATCCCACATAGCAAAAGAAATTTTCATAACTATAAAACCACAGTAACATAGAATCAATGTAAAAAGCATCGACAACCATCAAATATATTTTGAGGCCAATAAACTTTGCTTCAACGCGTAACAGATGCAATTTACACTGCCTGCAATTCTTTAGTCTGTTATTTTATCTTAATAGTATTCTATGCAAACTACAGTGAAAAAAAAAATGTGACCAAAGATCCAACCATGGATGCAACATCCCAACATTTGCAAACCCTGGAAAAACAAGAAAAATCACCAAACAAGAACCCATCTAAGAAGCACTAAAAGGCCCAACTACAGGCACAGGACCAGTACCCTGCAAAGTCGAATCAAGCAACAATAAACAACATACATCGAAGAAAGAAGAAAGAAACAACCACCCCCCCAGGAATGATGTTGTTCCAATCACGATTGCAGAAACCCAAATGTCCAAACTGCAACAACATGAACATGCAAGAAAGAACAATGAAAACATGCAAATAATAAATCGGTGGCATGCAAAAAGCAAGCATGGACCACTGAACCAACAACGCTGCTGGAGCATAAAAATTTTAAAAACAGAAGAAAATGTCTTGTAACAAGCCTGTTAAGTAACCATTCAACACTACCAAGCCCGTTAGGTAAACATTTAAGTCTGACAAAAATGCATTGTAAACATTTAAGAAAAAAATTCAATGTGGCAGGACTCTGACGTATCCCAAAAAGAAAAATTATATTTTTTGTAACAATAGTTCAAACACCACAGAATGTTTTGGAAAGTCAAACTTTGGATATGCCACCATATCTAACATTGCCATAAATTTACCTAGAATAAAATGCTAAACCAAACATTCGAATTAATGCTAGGATTAATCCACCATCGACGAATGCATAACAAAATATATGATTCAAGAAAGGCCATAAACGATCAAATACTTTGAATATGCCAACATATATAACATTGGGAATAGTGAAGCCGACAATAAGACCTCCAATCCCTTGTCCAATCATATCATGACAAATATAGTGTTTTTTTTTTTATATAAAAATCTATGTTTTCAGTTCCCTTGTTCCAACAATAGATAATATGGAAATATTTGTGGTGAAATGACAGACTAATATGAAGTCAATGATTTATCGATCGCTATAGTCCCTTTACGCCTACGGCAGGGACTAATAATGCACTTTCACATTAATTTCACCTCTAATTATTTCATGTAGTGACTTAACATCATGGAGTGCCAGCTATTCATCATTTTTATTTATTCAAATTCATTGTCAAAATATCTAAATACATTCCTCTAAATTATAATCTTTCTTGATTATATAAACTTAATTATATTTTGAATGAAAACTAACATACTAATTATATTTTGAATAAAAACTAACCTACACTATTGTTATAAAAACTAAAATTTCAATTAATTTGATTTCTTACCGTTCATCATTTTTCTCTATTCAAATTCATTGTCAAAATATCTAGATTTATTCCTCTAAATTAAATACATAAAAAAATTAAACACGTTACTTGAAACTCATTGTCAAAATATCTAGATTTATCCCTCTAAATTAAATATATATAAAAAATTAAATATGTTACTTGAAACTCCGTGAGTAGGTTACAATTACTTCATTTCTGGTCACCAATGTAGATACACTCATTATTCTCACCAATGTAGATACACTCATTACACTTTGTTTTTATTTTTGTAGATGGAACTTGAAGAAGAGGAAAACAATCAAGGAAATCAACAAAACATTCAACCAAATAACCCAAGTCATGGAAGTATCTCGAGCACTGACAATAGTTCCAATAAAGAATGATGGTGAATATATTTGGATATCAATGCAAGTTGTTGTATTTTTTGAAATAATAGTATCTGAAAATCAGACATTTTGTTTAATGAAATGGGCATAGTGTTCCAATTGAAAGACAATGGGTTACCAATAAGTGTCATATTTTGTATGACAAAGAGCCTCTTATTCATATATAATAAAATACATTTTATTTTATTCTAGTGCATTTTCCAACGTAACTCTGAAATGTTATATCATTGATTAAATATATGGATGATTAAATATTATAATGAAGAGATGCAAAATCTGATGATATAACAAATTAATCCAAACATCATATCCAAATGCACTACTCAAAATTTAATTTATATGAATACTACTATAATATATATGTCAATTTTTTTTATGAACAATGGAATTAAAAAAATAACAATAATTGCACTATCATAGGTAGATGTTTCTAAAAAGAGAAAATTAAAACCAATGCGTTTAATGCTAAAATTCACTGGTGTGGTTAATGATTAAAAGCACTGGTGTTGTAATGAAATGTGCATCAACAATTATAATGAACTGACACTGATCGTAATACTATTTTAACAACAACAATTATAATAATAAATAACGACCTTCCAGTGCGTTGAATTACAAAAGCACACCAATGCTTTTGTATCATACTTCTGCATCGGTGCATTTTAAATTTAATGCGCCGGTTGGGTTTGTCTTGTAACGCACCATTGCATGGTATCATAGATTTGACCGGTGCATTGTTTTTATTAAAGCACCAGTACGTTATGATTTATAAGAGTACTGGTGCCCCAATTTTTTTTGAAAATCTTTGATGCTTTTTGTGAAATGTAAGCACCGATGCTTTAATTTTGAGAGCACATCAAGACATGGTATCATAGATTCGATCGGTGCATTGTTGTTATTAAAGCACTGGTGCATTAGTATTTATAAATCTACTCGTGCCCCAATATTTTAGGACTTCCTCGGTGCTTTCTGTGAAATGTAAGCACATGTGCTTTATGTTTGAGAATGCATTGGTGTGTATACACCATGAAGCGCACCGCCTAGAAAAACATCCGCTAAAACCTCCACTCGCTTAGATATTTTTATTTATAATGAAATTCCATCATAATCTTCGAAAAAACATCCGCTACCAAAAATAAATGTTTTGGCAAAGTTTTTTTGACAATTTTTGCCAATTTTATAACACTAAAAACCTCCACTATAACCTCCGCTACAAAATCTTTTCCTTGTAGTGTAACACTACAACCGAGAAAATTTAACAATAGTTTGACTCTAAATTTGGTGTGCTCTATACACAAATATGACAAATATATCTCTTTGTTTCGTTGGATGTGATAGTATTTATAACATTTACATTGGGTGTTGGGTGTGATGGTTAAACTTCTAAATAGGAAAATTGTATTTATGACATTCACCAACACTTCTCAACACTACAATTGGGGAAAAATTGACTCTAGATTTGATATAGTCGCAGCATTCACTTCACTCCTGAATTTACATAGTTGCATTTATGAATTATAAGTTTTTTATAATTTTTTAACTAAAATAAATCTAAAGTTAAAATACATTCCAAATATTAATAAATTAAAAATTAAAATGATTCCAAATATTAATAAATTAAAAATTAAAATGGGTTGATTCCACAATGATGAGTTATTAAACCTAATCCAAATCTGTCAAACTTAGTTGCGTTGCTTTAGTATATCATTATTCGATTCCCTAATAGTGCCATTAAATACATTAATAACCCTAACCCTGTATACGTATACCCTAACCCTAATGATCAAATTAATCGAGAGAGTTTAACACTAATGATCAAATTAATCGAAAGAGTATTGTTTTGTAAGAAAGAGTCTTGTTTTGTAAGAGGCACAAGGACTAATAGTTGTAATAATACTTTTAAATAAAATTTTAAAAATATATTAAAATAAAAAACACATGATATGCACATCTTTTGGTCCACTTAATTGCACATCTAATAGAAATAATGCACTTTCACATTAATTCCACCTCGAATTATTTCATGTACTTTCACATCTAGAACAATGAAAAATCTTCGTTCAGTCAGTGTCTCTGTTTGGCCTGACCCACCCGACCTATATCTGTACAAATCAGAGTCTTGAAACCACGGACTAGACCATGTTTTTAATTTAATTTGAAAACATAAATGCAATGAAAATAATATCCACTGGAGGATGTCCGCGACGCGATGTGCACAGAGAGAGATCCATGAGACGATTTGATTCTCTTGAAATTTTTTCTGATCCATGATTACCCATCAGCCATAACCAAGGTGGGTCAGTTACAGTGCAGAAAATATATTGTTGGCTAAAGTTGCCACTGCATGACTGAAATTGGCCCTTTCGTTACAGAGAAGTACATATCAAAATACTGTGCTCGCCCCTTTGAGGTAGCACAATTAGCCTTCAATCGACCCGTGAATGTCCCTAAACAAACTTTAAAATGGCCATTAAATCTATTTTAAACGTTTTGGTTAGCTTCTGATTCTTTGGATTCCTGGGCATTTTAGGGTTCAGGAAGTGTTTTGTGACGCATTCTACAAAAACAAAAACAAATTTTGTGTAAATTTATAGTCAGAATATGTGAAACCCCTGTGTAAATTTATATTTAGAATATGTGAAACCCTCGTTAATAAACAGAGTCATCAGTACCAGATTTATCTCATCGGATCGAATCCAAAACCTCAAAAAATCATTCAGAGCCTAGAAAAACAAAAGTAAACATCTAGATTTATCTCATCGGCTCGAATCCAAAACCTCAAAAAAGCATTTAGAACCTGGAAAAACAAAAGTAAACATCTATATTTATCTCATCGGCTCGGATCCAAAACCTCAAAAAATTATGAGAAAAATTCCAAACCTACCTGCTAGGGTTCTTGCCCTAGCCGCTAGGGTTTTTTCCTTAGCCACACATCTGCATTCTTGGAGCGTCATTGTGTTTCTGGAGCCGAGTGTTCTTGACCTGCGTCCATCTTGTCTTCGCGCAGTTGTTTAGACATGTCTAGACCTGAACCCTCTGGACGTTGGAGTAGTAAGATCACTTGATTAATCATCTTCCCTCTGGACGCTGGAGTGGTAAGATAGCTTGATTAATCATCTTCCCTCCTCTGGACGTTGGAGTGGTAAGATCGTTTCATTATTCACCTTCCCTCCTCTCTATGTTGGAGTGGTAAGACCGCTTGATTACTCATCTTCTGAAGATGAGGTGAAATTGTGAAATTTGAAAAATAACTTTAAATTGAAAGCAACCCAAACGTGGCATCAGGCATGCCACAATTTACATCCCATAAAAATGAACACTTGTCTTCAATTTGATACTTGCAATCTATGATAATGAGTTTGAGGTATTATAGGTTAATTATTCAAATGACAATCATATGAGCTTACAATAACTTCTTAATATGATTAGGTAAATGTGAAAAAGTAAACATGTTAAAGGATGCAAAGAAGTTATGAACAATAAATTTTATTTATTGATTTGGGAGGACAACCCAGAATATGTCAACATCTTCAATTGCTAGCCATAAGATTAGGATTTAAGATTAAAACATCATTAATTGTGTCAATTTCCAATAAGTGTATGTCTATGGAACACGGTAATTATATTTTCAATGAAAACTAGCATAAGAATATTTTTTTTCTTTTTTGTTAGTTTGTCTAGCCTGTGGCTTGAGAAACATGAAGGCAGAGCATCTAAGCCATCAAAAGGCACAGTGAGTGAGCCACACCAACCCTTAACATGGCTGGATTTTTTGTCCCCTTAGATTTCGAACCGATGACTTAACATCATGAAGTGCCTTAACAGTAGACTGTCCTACTATTCATCATTTTTCTTTATTCAAATTCATTGTCAAAATATCTAAATTCATTCCTCTAAGTTATAGTCTTTCTTAACTATATCGACTTAATTATATTTTGAATGAAAACTAACATACTAATTATATTTTGAATAAAAACTAACCTATCTAAATTCATTCCTCTAAGTTATAGTCTTTTTTAACTATATCGACTTAATTATATTTTGAATGAAAACTAACATACTAATTATATTTTGAATGAAAACTAACCTACACTGTTGTTATAAAAACTAAAATTTCAATTAATTTGATTTCTTACCATTCATCATTTTTATCTATTCAAATTCATTGCCAAATATCTATCTAGATTCATCCCTCTAAATTCATTGTCAAAATATCTAAATTCATCCCTCTAAATTAAATATATAAAAAAATTAAATATGTTACTTGAAACTCCGTGAGTAGGTTACAATTACTTCAATTCTGGTACAGAAGATTAATTGCAGTAGCCTATCGGCCGATGGCGCCAATGTCAGATACTCAGCCCTAAATCTACATAATTAATAACTAATCTGTATTAAAAATATATATTAAGTTTATTCCTGGTAAATACACTGGCTGTCTCATAATGATCTCGTGAACAGATTCTACAAGACAGTGGGTTCATTTCAGAGGGCCTCTACGTGGTCTGTCTGTTGTGTAGTCCTAGGCAGTTGGCAATACAAATATACTCGTGGGATTACACTACTACAGGAAAGCGAAGAGTTGGAACATATTTTTCAGTCATGTCCAGTTCCTTCACATCCAAGTCCCGAGGAAGCTTCCAGTTAAAACAGTGCTGCGCCACCGCCATATAAATTTTGAACAATCTAACAAAGATTACAAAACTAATTAGTGTGTAGTGAGAGAGGGTAGAGATTCAATGTATATTTCACTTATAGGAGAAAACTAATTGCTGTAGGGTGAGTGTAAGTTAATGGTAGTCTCTTATCAAGGGTTAGTGATAATGCAAACATGGAAAAATAACAATATATTAATTTGGAGAAAGTTACTTTCACAATGTATTTGAATCTGATATAAAATGGTGAAATGCATTTTCTGAATATATAATTTTTATTTATAGAATATGTGTATGACTATGTGACATTTGAATTTTTCTAATAGTGGAATGTTATTTTTCATGCAAAATATAATGCATATGTTCCCATTAGTGTAGGTGTTGAGTATCTAAAGGATGGAATTTCTTTAAAAAAATTGTAGAATTGTAGAGAACACATTGTTTTTCCATGTAAAATATCATGCATTTGTTCGTGCAAGGTGTTGAATATTTAAATGATAGAATTTCCTTAAAAAAATTGTAGAATTGTAGAACACATTATTTTTCATGCAAAATATCTTGCATATGTTCCTTTTAGTATAAGTGTTGAGTATCTAAATGATGTAATTTCCTTAAAAAAGATTGTACAATTGTAGAGAACACATTGTTTTTTCTTGCAAAATATCATGCTATTTTTTTTAAATTTATAATGTTAACGTTATATTTTTTTAAATTATAAAAATCATTATATCCTTGAAATTACAAGGCCTTGTGCTATTGCAAGGTATGAGGGTTTTAACATAATATATGGTCGAGGATGGGAACCCAATCTTTAGCTAAAGTACAAAGATTTTAGGCATCTACGGCCAGGCACGATACCTCAAACCACTAGACATGACCTCTCAATATTTTAGGCAACTTCTAGGGCTCAAGGGTTATGAATGACACCTCAAATGACTATAGATGACATCTTAAGAATATTTTGGGCCTTCAAGTGGGTATATGGGCATCACTATGATATTTTGAGCACTAGGTATGGGTCTTGGGTCCTTAAACATGATCAACAAAGGAAACCTAGGCCTTAGGTCCTAAAGGAATATTATAGGCATATAGGTCCATCAACAACATGTTGAGCCATCACAAAGGAACTTTCCAGGTATCCTTGGACTTCGGATGGGGATAGTCATCATTATGAGCTTTTAAACATTAAGTATGAGTCTCTGGAATGTGGATATGTTCAAGGGAAAAAACCAAATAGTTAATCCCTAAAGGAAGCGTATAGGATTTTGGGGCCAAGAATGACACCTTGAACCACCACAAATGACTTATAAACAACATTCTTTGCCTCTAACTAAGTATATAGTTACCACTTTCATTTTTTAGCACTAGGTATGGATGTTGGGGCCATGGACATGGCCAAGGGTGGAAACATGAATATTAGTCCCTAAAGGAAACTTCTAGCCATATAGGGCCTAGAAGGATTCCTCGATCAACCACACATGACCTCTTGACGGTATCATTGGCCTATTATTGGGGATGTCAATGCCACTAGGTGGTTTTGAGAAGCAGGTATGTGTTGTAGGGACTTGAAAATGATCTAGGGAATAATGGCATGCCTTAGGTCCTAAACAAATCTTTGATGGATCTAGAGACATCAAAAATTCCTCGAAGCACCACACATTACTTATGGAGGGTATCCTTGGCCTTTGAGAAAGGATGTTAGTGCCATCACAAGGTTTTGATCACTAGGCATGGGCCTTAAGGGCTTGATATGGTCAAGGGCCATCAACAACCTATTGAACCACCACAAAGGACCTTTCCAGGGTTTCCTTAGTCTCTAGATGGGGATAGTCAACATTATTAGTTTTTGAATGTTAGGTATGAGTCTCTAGAACTTGGATATGGTCAGAGGAACAATCCTAAGAATTATGCCCCAAAGGAAGCTTATAGGCTTCTAGGGCTAAGAATGACACTTTAAACCACCACAAATGGCCTTTCAAGGGCATCCTTTGCCTCTAAATAGGTATATAGGTAACACTAGCATTTTTTATAACAAGTATGGGTCTGAGGGCCTTGAACATCGCCAGCAAAGGAAACATGAATTTTAGGCCCTAAAGAAAGATTTTATCAATCTAGGCTCGAGAAGGATATCTAGAACAACCTCACATGGCCTCTTGAGGGTATCATTGGGATATTGTTGGGGATTTTGGTGCCACTAGGTGTTTTTGAGTAGTAGGTATGTGTCTTAGGGCCCTGAAACAATCTAGGGAAGAAGGTCATGCCTTAGGTCCTAAAGAAATCTTTGAGGAATCCAGAGCCATGAACAATGCCTCGAAGCACCACACATTACCTCTGGAGGAAATCCTTGGCCTTTGAGAATTATGTTAGTTCCCTCACAAGGATTTTATCATTAGGTATTGGTCTTAAGGCCTTGATATGGTTGAGGGGGGATACCCAAGTCTTACATGAACTAGAAATCTTGTAGGCATATAGGGCCAAACACGATGTCTGAAACCACTATGCATGAGATCTCGAGGAATTAGGAAACTTCTATGGATCAAGGATCATGAATGACACCTCAAATTACCATAGATAAGCTCTCGAGGGGATCTTTGGCCTTCAAGTGGGGATATGGGCATTTTTTGGATATTTTCATCATCGGTTATGGGTCTTGGTTTCTTAGACATGATCGAGAGATGAAACTTAGTTTTTATGTCCTAAAGGAAGCTTATATTCATCTAGGGAATCCTTTGAATCTAACTAGGTATGTATGTACCAATAGAAATTTTTAACACTAGGAATGAGTCTCAAGGCCCTGAACATGGCCAAGGGAGGAAACGTGAATGTTAATCCCTAAAGGAATATTCTATCCATATAGAGTCTAGAAGGATGCCTTGAAAAACCACACACAGCCTCTTGAGGGTATCATTGGCCTATTATTGGAAATATCAGTGCCACTACGTGGTTTTGAGAAGCAGGTATCTATCTTAAGGCCCTCAAAATGATATAGGGAAGAAGATCATATTTTAGATTCTAAAGAAATATTTGAGGCATCCAAAGCCATGAACTATGCCTCAAAGCACCACACATAACCTGTAAAGGGTATCATTTACCTCTAGGAAAGATATTATAATAAAAGAGAACAAATCATTTAAGGTAAATGAACTATTTATAAGAAAACTGCAAACATTTAAGGTAAATGAAAGAGAACACATCAATTGAACACATATAAATGCATATCTCCCGCATTTCAACATTTCCATATCATTAGTCTTCTTCTAGTTCATCCAACTCAACATTTGTATCATTTGCTTCAAAATTGATGTTGTAAGAATTGGCCATATCAGCATCATCATCAATGTCGTCATTTCCAATCTTATCATCGTCTATATCATCATTAGGAACATTGTATCCTACATTTGGTTCCACTTCTTCAAGTTATTCATCTAAAACATCATCGATATCATATTCATCTAAAACATTTTCTAGAACATCTCCTTCAACTTCTACGATGTCTTCGTTTAACACATGAACTAACTGCTCCTCTACATCATCTTCTTCTTCAATATCATATTCTTCCACTACATTATACTTTATCGAACTTCCTCTTGGATCATATCTAGAAATATATGACCAACCCCCTCTACCTAGAACCTCTAAGTAAAATACATGTTCACATTGGCTAGGAAGAACATAGGGCTCTGATCCTGGCTCAACATTTCTTGTATTAACCATGGTAAATCCATTATCATGTTGATTAATATTTATATCAGGATCACGCTCATTCATTTGTAGCTTGTACCATTTGACGTCGAAAAAAACTAATATGAAGGATTTGAAGTCACACTCAAGTATATCATCCAAAACCCTGTAGTATCGCGTTTCATAGACTTCTGGATGTATGTCACTTCTAGAGGTTGGATGTCTGTCACTTCTAGAGGAAACAATAGTAACCTGAAATATTGCAACTATCCCACTATCAGAAGTTTTCATTTGTTCATCCAAATTTTTGATGCAAAATTTGCAGCTATTGCACCACATAGCATTGTGGTGTTTCAACTGAAAAATGCCAGACACGTAAAAAATGCATTGTCAATTGATAAACATATTTATACTTGGAAATTATGCAAATTTATAAGAAAAAAAACATGCCATGTACACCAATTTAATATTAAAAAATATGAAATAGTATGGGTGAATATGTTTACCTGTTCATATTTTAAACCATATCATAAATCAATTTCATTTTGTGTAAGGTTGGTATCTCCTTTACGTTCATCTTCTTTGACCATTGTAGCCACACCAAACCATGATAACCTACCATTATTAGATTGTATACATTGTTCAATCCATACCTTCATCCAATCAATATTGTTTGCAATGTATAAGTGTATTGCATCCCACTCTCAACCATCTATATTGGAATAAAACAATATTTCACATATAATCAGTTACCATGGTATACCTTCATAATAATGGATTATGCAGGAAGACTAAAAATTGAATAAGTACAATATATATATATATAAAAAGTCAAATGTATTATAAATTTCCACCATCTACATGTCACTTTACTCATTCTACTTTTGTTGGACACATCGACCACACTGATAGGGGGGATGAATCAATGTAGGGCTCATTTTTCACTTCTTTCAAAACTTTATTTAGCAACCACTTCAAAAATATTACTCATTTGTACTTCGCTACTTCCATGTATCAACAACATTAATCAATAATATAGAACTATAATCCATCACCATAATACACACAAAGAACCCCAGGTATATGTGTAAAATGTTTGTATTATGTGTTATAGAAGACTGCAATATCTGGGTTTTATTAGAATCAACAGAAAATAGAAACAACTCCAATAGAGTACCAACTCTAAACAAAAGACTCAACTTGAAGATCTCAACACCAACTGAGATGTGAGGAATCCAATCCCCAAGTACAAGACCCTACTTGTAGACAAAAACCAATCTTCCAACAAGGACATGACCTGTTTATGCTGCAACCTATGTATGTACGTGACCTTCCTATACTACAACATGTGTATGTATGCATCCTTCCCTCTATCATCATACGTACACCTTCAAAAAACTATGGCATGCATTATTTTGCACTTCTAAAACTTTCCTACCTCTGTCACATCCATCAGTAACTTGTCACTGCATCTAACCTCTCACTGCAACCAATCTTTGTTGTGCATACATCATCATATTTATCCTAAACTAAGTACAAGTAACTCAAAGGTGTGAGTTATCAGAATTGTACCATACATGATATTGTTGCTCACTCAAACAACCAACCAACATATACAATATCTAGATCTCACAAAAACCATACCAAGAATCCTATGCATGTCCCTCATGCATACATCACCATATAACATAGATATCCCTCAACCATATCATAGCTATACTGAACATGAGAGTGTTTCTCACTCAATCAACCAACCAACATATGCCATATCATGATCTCACAATAGTCATACCAAGAATGATTCAAACATTCACCATAAGCATAAGTGATCATTAAAAATAACCATGCAACCATACCAAAACTTTTGTAGATGATCAGAACCTGTAGAATGTTGATATGGAACTTGCTTCATACTTCAAGGACCTAGCACCAACATCATATCAAGTCTTCATGACATTTTCACATGTATGTGACCTCCTCTACTACAACCTACGTAGACACATGCCTTCCTCCACTTCATCCCGCATACGTACATGACCTGATCCATTGCAACCTGGTTACACTTCGGAAATTAGGGTTACATGTCCAACATCTTAGGATGTTATGGAATATTCCAACATTTTTCCTTTCATAATGTCTACAATTCAAATCTTTGTGACCATATTCATTACATGAGAAGTAGTGACCATGAAAAATATTTCCATACCATTTCTTTGGTGTCTACCTTGAAGGTGTTTCTCTTATAAATTTTCTTTGGGGTGTAGGGATGGATTCTTGATGTCCTATTTTCTCTGGTTTTATGAAGGTTTCCTTTCTTTGTGTAGCTTCTTGACTTCCAGCTTTGCTTCCACCTTTGGACTATGAAGGACTTACCTCATGCTTATTAGAAGTGCCTGCTTCAAAGTGTGAAACTTCCTTTTTGTATCCAAGGCCTGATTTATCATTTGGTGATCTTTGACTATCCAATATTTCATCCAATATTGTTGAGTTGCTCATGAAACTTTTTGAATTCTCTACTTTCCTTTTGAGATCAACTACTTCTTCTTCCATCTTATGACATGATTCTTCCTTTTCATTTACCTGAATCTTCAATATTTCTTCTATTATTTTGGCTTCTTCAAGTTTTGTCTTCAAATTTACATTGATTTATTTTGTTTCTTTAATATCTTCAAGGATTTTGCTAATCTCAACATCTACCCTCTTCTTTTATTTCTCTTGACTAATTATTTCATTCTTTAGCCTCTTGATCTCTTATTTTTTTTTTCTAATTGAGTCCTTTGCTTGGTTGTTTCACTTCCTTATTGTTTCCTAAGCATTTGTTTTAGTGCCATGAAATGCCTTTGGTACTTATCTAGGGCTTCCTTAGTAATTCTTTCAAGATCCTAAAAAGTATCTAAATCATGTCATATTTCATTTCTAACTTCTTATATAACATCTATAACTTTATCTTTAAGCTTCAAAAAATATGCTTCTTCATCTCTAAGACAATTGTTAGTTGATTCTACAAAAACTACTTCTAGATCTTCTTCTTCATTTTCAGGAGAACATTCACCATCATTGCATTTATAATTATTGAAACCAATAGAATCTTTAACTTCATTGATGACTGAGTCTTGATATAACTTCTCTAGCTTCAACCATAATTCCTTGGCGGAGGTACCTTTTGTTGATGATTACAATTGCGTGAGACATCCTCCAGGACACAGACCTGAGAGAGAGCCCATGAGATGGGTGTGTGGTTTCTATCTGAGACAGAGTTGGAATGTAGAGATGGCCTCCTCCTTATAGAGATTTGAGAAGAACCCCATATCATTTTCTTTTGTAACATAGTGAGAAAGGAGATATGTTGAGTTGGGCGTGCTTGTGTTTGAGCACAAGGTGAACGTGTGAATTCCCAATATTTGGGTGCATCGTTATGAGACATATATGAAGATAATGTATTAGAATCCTCTGAGAAAAGAGTTGAGATGATGAACTCCAGATGAATCTCATGTGTAATGCAATGATAAAGAATATCTGTTGAGTTGGGCCTGCCTGTGGACGAGCACAGGTGAACGTGATCCTAGTGGCTGAGCACTAGTGAGTGTGGTTCTCCGGTGAGACGCAGTGAGATAGAGATATGGACATCCCTATGGATGTGCCCCTAGTGGGTGTAATAGATCCCTTGCTATATTTTTCAAGATTCATACCTACATGTAACCCTAATTGTAATGTAAAGGGTATAGGTCAGTGCCACCTTAATGTAATTGATAATTAATGTAAAAGATAATTAATCTGGTTATTATTAATTATATTGTGAGTTACATAGGTCGGTCCTATTGTGCCAATAGACACTTATGTTGACAGTTCAATTCTAATATAAGTACAAGTAAATTCCCCATTGAGGAATCGTATCTTTTGTGTGATTTTGGAAATTTCAGCAAGTACATCTTCTTGGGAAACGTGCACACCTCTCTTGGGTGCTAGTCTTCTAGGGTTTGCAAGCACTCTCTTGTGTGTTAGGTTTTATTGGTGGTGAAAGTATTTCTCTTGAAGAATATAGAAAAGGATTGGATGGGTTTTCTTCCCTTGTTGAGAAGGCTTTCCCAGGAAACTTCTTGTGTAGTTGTGCATGGTGTTTCTTCTTGTGATCTTGGTTGTTGCAACAAATAATTTATGGTTTAAGTTAAATGATAAAATGGAATGAAATTCATTCTTAAACCTTGCATATTGGAAAATAAAAATTGTATCATAGCATAGGTATTGAAGAACCCATTGCAAAAACAACTTTCAACCATCCTCTCTCTCCTGCAGAAACCGTATGACCCTCCTAGGGTTTCCAGAAATTTTGCATGACCTACCTTTCTGGGATTTTTCAGCACTTGGCACTTGGGAATTGGGGATAAAAGGAGAATAGGTGTGTACGCCATCCTTCATCGAACCTCTAGAAAGTCTCAAGCTGCAATTCCGAGCATTTTGACTTTTAGGCCCTAGGGTTTCGCTATTTTCTATAGAAAATTTCAGAACTGGGTTTCTGCAACTCTTTGAAGGAGATATCCATCTCACTAGTGCTATCCTATCCTTCAAAGGATTATTGTTGGAAGTCATAAATCCAACAAAAACTAAAATTTCTATCCCATCTGTTATAACCCTATAATTTATAGGATCAACTGGTGACTGAAATGTTATCTCTTTAAGTGTTTTTGTTTGTCAAATGATTTTCCATTTTGCAAATAATTTGAGAAAAAGAAAAAGAAAAGAAAAAGAAGAGAGAAAGAAAAAGAAAAAGAAAAACAAAATAAAGAAAAAGAATAAAAGAGGGCACAAAAGAAATTCAATAGAGCCCCATGCAATAACAATGATTTGGTCCATACCGTTCAAGCAAGGGCAAGTTCTTTTAAATTGATGTTGATAGGAGTAGTGAATAAGCTTGGATAAACTGTTTAATCTTAGCCAGGTGATTTAGGTTAGCTAGTGAATAAATTTGACCAAACTACCTAATCTTGGCCAGATAACCCCAGGATAGAGTAATTTCTTAGTCCAACAATTTAATCTGGGCTAATTGTCATAGGTAATTAGGTTCGAGCATAGGGTAGTTTGCTTTATCTCAATAAAACAAGCATGATGATCAATGTTGAACCATATCTTTGAGGTTTAAAGGCTTGATTTTTAACCCCCCATGGTGATAAAGACGGGGAAATCTTGGGCAAACCCACAAAACACACTTATCCTAAGTTTTCGAGAAAATATGATGTTGTGCTCACCAAATAAATACCACGCATTGATGAACGACTGGAGAACGGGCGCCCAGATCTACGGTTGACAAGTCTTTCTGGACCCCCCGCCCCCGATTGTTCTACCTTTAACGGTGGGGGGGGGTCCGGAATTGGAGATAACAAAGGAACACATCTAAATGGATGAGGTACCAGTGCCTTCATCAACAGTTAAGATTGAATTCCGGACCCCCCCAACCGTTTTTCTTTTAATGGTAGGGGGGGTCCGGAATGTTGGTTAAATATCACGCACATATCTATTGTCCAAGAGCAGGCGCACTGATGGATGGCTCATGGTGTTTTTCGGACCCCCCCCGACCGATCTATTTTTAATGGAGGGGGGAGTGTCCCAAATGGAATGTTTTCTAGTGGGCCCCTTATCTCGACGTGGCAGGAATCCATTGGTTCCAAATCCCACTGCTTATTACTGTCTGACATATCCCGTCACCTCATGACGCCATTTTCCACATTTTCCCTAAGGGTCATGTCTCATAACTCTGTCAGTCCATTCCCTTATTCACCCATTACGAATCCTTTCACTGTGGTCACTTCCCCCAATCAATACCTGCCACGTCACCCGGTCATTTTCATCATTCATTGTCACCTACCATCTCACGCTTCAAATGACCCATTGGAAATTTATTACAGGCTAACCTATTTGTTAGCCTACTGAGTTGTCTCCCACGCCCAACGGGTATCCATTTTCTCAAAACTACCTTCACCCTTCATTCCCCCATCATTTACCCTGTCACCGCACCAGAGAGCATTTTTTTTCCTTTTTTCCTCTCCGTTTCAGTCAGTTTCCCAAAGCCACAGTCATCCCCACTAACTTTTTGTTTTACTTGAAGGCATTGTTACAGTGATGGCACCAAAATCAAAGAAAACAGAGGTCGAGGAAAATCCTTTCCTCCCGCCTCCTGTCGACCTCGACAGGATCCCTCTAGCAGACAAAGACCATTTAATCACAGACACCAGATGTGAATTCAAATTCTCAGATCTACAGTCATGGATAAAGGACATTTTCTTGGACCAAAGTGATGAAATTGGGCTCTGGGAGTCCAACCTTCCCTGTATCGTTTCCCCCAAGTTCACCATTTCCCTGAATTCGCTATAAAATGCCAGGCCCATTACATCCCCGACAAGAGAGCCATAGTGTCTTCATCAGGAGAAATTATTTTCCTCATCACACCTGAAACCATTGATCAGATGATGCAGATACCCAGAGTCGAATCCGCCTCACCTTTCAATCTTGAAATTATCACAGAACTGTACCATAAACTATCATTACCCTAAAGAGCTCATATTTTTGAGCTTTTTCTCCCACAGGCCGCTTAGCTCCCCACTACAAATCCCCCGTATCCTTCATCCCTATTCTCAGTGAAGGGAAACCAGGTCATCTCATCTCTCTACGCCTTGCTTGGGTATTTTTCGGATCAATGGGTAGATGAACCCATATTGGGTTTTCTGTCCATTTTCTCCACAGATGAGAAACCCACCACTCAATTCGATTACAACACTTTCCTGGCAGATAACATTCATGAGCAATTCTAAAATTTCGCCACAAAAGGCAGGTTTCAATATTCCTCAATACTAGCTTACATGTTCATTTTCTTCCAAGTGGACAAATTTTCCTTTTTAATGCAGAAGATGGACAAGGATGGGAGGTCATAGGCAGTAACAAAATGGACTTTTTTGCTCAGACAAAACTCTACAGAATTCAGTTTCAAGCAGTTTATCAAGCAGTTCTACCATCCCATGGTGAGTGTGCTCAGTGGCAGACTTGAGCCAAGAATAAATGAGGAAATTCAAGGAAAAACAAACATCAGACAACTACTCCAAGGAAAAAAAAACATCAGACAAGCTCAAACAGGAATTGCAACAGCTTCAAAAGCAAATAGTGGCAGGTAAAACACTTGATGAGGTCAAGGAAAATGTCTGGATGGATATCACCAAATCCATAAATGAAATATGGCCTATGGTACAAATCATGTTCAAGTAGAACGAACTGGTACAGAGAAGCAAGCAGGCGATTGAAAACATAAGAGGAGAATTGGGAGAGATGCCCACAGAAGCCACTGAGATCATGGAATTCCTAAATTCAAAAACTAGAGAAGAGTTAGAGGAGTTGAGAATTGAAGATAGGACAAAAACCATCCTTGAAGTAAAAAGGGTCTTGACCAAGAGAGGATTGATGATACAACTGGAGGAAAAGGTCCAAGCTATGGACATAGGAGTGCAAAGGTTTTTCAGCAAAATTGAAGCTCCGCAGAAGAAAGGCCTCCCTGGTTTAAGGGTCATAAATGACAAGTTAATGACACTGTCTAATTATAAAAAGAAGCTAGCCATTGTGGCTAAAGATAGTTCGAGGTTCTCAGGAATGCAGGGCAGTATCACAGGCAAGGCGTTTTTAGAAGCTTTCCAATCAGACATCAGCATACAACACGAGATCCAATACATTTTCATCATCAAGCCAACTTTTGCCAAATATACAAAGATGGATGAAGTATACCGAAGATTACTCAAAGTCATCATTCCCAATAACCTTCGATGGGAAGAGTTATGCAGTCTGATCGAGTAGATGTTGAGGTGTTCAAACCTAGTTAGCTATCCAGTCAGACGAGGTCATGGAGAGGCCTCACCAATGGTTCACCCCAGAAATCGACATGAAGTTTCAACACATCATCAAACAGTTTCCTAAATTTTTGTATCTTGTTAAGTTCGTTAGCCAAATTTAGATTTTCCACGTCCTTATCTTTAATGACAAGGTCGTATGTAATTTTGATTATAAATACTTCAAACTTTGAAGTACTGAGGGTTGATCTTTACGCCCTGCAAGCTACAAAGACTGTAATTTTTATCAAGAGATCTTCCAGTAATACAAAGAGATGTTTCACAGGATTCTCGCGTGTTATTCATTGGTGATGTTTTATCTTCTACGTTGACTGTTCTTCTAGTTCAGTTGTCATGTTGTTTTTCAATCTAATCTTTTAAAAGTAATGCATGTTGCAGGATTTATCTTTGTATACCCTATTTTCCGACTTTGAAAGGTTTTAATGTTTATCTTCTAATATTACAGTGAAGAAATTATTAAATGCTTCTTCATTTTAATTGATATTCTCTTCGTTTCTTCTATTCATCACTTTATTGCTAAAGAATCCAACGAATGCATTATCTTGCCTTATGAAAATAATCTTTTGTTTATGTTTAGATTTCTATCTTTATAATACAGACCCCATAGCCCAACGGAGGCGTGAACCCTTTTTATCCAACTTAACAAAAACAACAAACCTTTTCAATCTTATTTTATTTTATATAACTAGCCTAATATCTTAAAGTTAAAACATAGCTAAATCATACAGAGAGATCCCTCTCTGAAACTGGTAGGGCTAGATTCTAGTTTCGAAGTGGTTGGATTAAGTTATCTCTTGTAAATTTCGTCTACCCTGACAACCTCTGGGAATTTACAAGGCGTTAACATAGTGGTGACCATACTGGGGAATTGGACAAACTTTCAACCCCACATTTTCTTTTTCCCTAGAAGAAGACTTTGTTTCTGAAAAAATCTTAAATCTGAGAAAGAAATAATGTTTATAGGTTGTTAAAAGATTGTACATATTAATTTCGGACTCATAAAACTATATATATATATATATATATATATAATTTACAAAAATCTGGCTCCTAAAATAGCTTATACTCGATCCCACCCAGACCTAGAACCTGCAATAGCAACTGATAATCCAGAACAGTTACTCAGAAAGAAGACCATTGCAGAAGTTTCAGAGAGTCATAGTCCCCTTCACAGGTCCCCTTCTCTTCTGGAGGAACTTGTTGCCCTTCAAGATATTGACTTTGACACCATTTTTGAACAAAGCCTCTTTAGAATGAAATTTGATAGCTTTGTGACTAAAACCATTTTAGATCCAAAAGTCCTGCAGCCTGGGACCCCTGAAGTACTATCTCCTGCTGCAAAACCTCAAACTGCTCACCCTGTGCCAACTAGCCCCTCCTCATCCTCGTCTTCTATCACTGCCCCACTTATCATCCAGGTTGTTGTCCCACATCCTCCACTTATCGTGGTAGCCAGATATACTCCCTTGGTGTTGGCTGCACCTTTACACGCTATGCCCTAGGATTATCAAACAAGACTTCCACAGTTTGATGGTACAAGGCCCTTGAATGCACAACAACACGTTGATAAAATGAATGACTATTTTGACCTGCAGGAAGTAGAAAAAGATGACATTCAAATGAGACTATTTGCGTAGAGTTTGACCAGTGATGTTAAGAAATGGTACAAAGGCTTACGTGATGCCTTAGTGCTCGACCTTACATCATTTCAAAGAATTTTTTTGGACAGATGGGAGGTAAAGAAAAACTCTCTCCAAATCTTGTCAGAATACGAAAACATTAGAAGGAATCAAGGTAAGACAGTTCAAGATTACTGCACCCACTTCAATAAATTGTACAATGCGATTCCAACCAATATTAAACCCCCACAAGGTTTAGCACTGATTAAATTCCTTGACAGTTTCGACGTTGATATGTCATATCAATTAAGGGAAAGAAATTCCACCACCCTGGAGGACATGCAAAAAAGTGCAATAAGTGTGGAGGCCAACTTGTTGGCTAAAAGGGCACGACAGAGGACCGAAAGGAGAGTCACGATTAAAGAAGAACCTTACACATATTCTTTTGATGCAAAATTGGATTCCTTAGCTAGAGCAATGGAAAGGATGATAGAGAGACTTACTGTATCCGAAATAAATCCTCCTAGAGAAAATCAACCTGCTCCACAAATTCAGAATCCTAACTTCAGAAGAAATCCTCCTCAAATCAGGCAGAGAGATCCCAGGGATCAAAGAGAACAGAGGGGTCCTAATCAACAGATCAAACCACCCCTACAGGAAAATTATGTTGATGAAGGAGAAGAGGCAATTGAAGAATTGGAGGACACACACATAAACCTCATGGGAATTCATGATAACGAAGCTATTTTCCTCACTCAGGAAGAGCAATAACTTTTCCTTCTTTCTCAAACACAGGTGAGTGAAGAAGATGAAGAGACTGAATAGCAGGCATTTGAAAATGCCATTATGGAGGTACACATGCAGTACAATTTGCGAAGTAATAAGACGGATGAAAATTCCCCAAAAAAGGTCACCGAAATGAAGAAAGTGGTCGAAACCAAGAAAGTCCCTGAGCCTTCTACCAAAAATATCCTTGAGAAAGGTAATGCTAAAGCTCCAACAAAAAGAAACCTTACCATTTTATGAAGATCAATGCAGACTAAGGTTTCATCAACCAACCCACCAAATAGTTCTTCCCAAAAGACTATGGTGGACAAATCATAATTGCTAAGCCAAAGCAGAGCACCTACTCCTTTCATCCTCGAAGGGGAATTAGCCAAAGTGAAAATTCCCATTCCCCTTTCTGAGTTAATGAGAAAGGATGCTTACCGATTGCAGGTGATCAAAGCACTGAGCATTGAACCTGATATAGGCATGAAGGCCTTAACCATTGGATCGACAAATAATTCAGACACTATAAATCTTACCGATGATCAACCTGAACTCCTGTTTGGCCCTAAAGTTGATGGTCAGACTGACAATGGTGGTGTCACTCCTTTTTACATCATCCTTAATATGCACGACTTGATTATGCATAATGCTATGTTAGATTCAGGTGCTTCCCATAACCTGATGCCTAAAGCAGTGATGGAAAAACTGGGACTCTAGGTCACCAGAACTTACAAGGACTTACACTCATTTGACTCCAGTAAAGTCAGATGTATCGGATTGATCAAGGACTTATGTATCACTCTAGTTCAAATTCCAGCAAAAAGCATGGTTATGGATGTTGTGGTTGCAGACATTCCCTCGAAATATGGTATGTTGTTGTCCAGGTCTTGGGGGGCCAAGTTGAAAGGTACTCTACATTTGGATATGTCATATGCCACCGTCCCAGTATTCGGTCAATAGAGAAGATTGCACAGGGAGACACTGATCAAATATATGGTCAGCAGTCAAGATAAGCCACATAACTATCCTCTGTACTCTGCACATTCTGATCTAGATTCCTTTATCCTATATAACGATAGTGATACAGGAGAACAAATTGGTCAGCTGGAAGAAGATACATTTGATCCGAAAGAAGGCCAAGAAATCATCGAGGCAGGAAGAAAGAAAAATGTGATAAGTGAAGAATTTCCAGCAGATTTCTAGAGCATGGACTTCGATGGAGCTGTAAGTAAAGAAGAAGTTGGAGCAGGAGTTTGGTTGCGATATACAAATCTAGGTATTCGGAGAACCATTCTTACAAACTAAATTTTCAATGCACTAACAACATATCCGAGTACGAAGCTTTGATTCTTGGCCTAAAGATACTGAAGAAGGTTGGTGCCAAACAAATCATGGTAAGAGGTGATTCTGAATTAATTATCAAACAAATTAAAGGTGAGTACGTAGCAAAAGATCCCCAACTTAGAGCTTATAGGAATGTTGTTTTGGATGCCCTTAAATGTTTCACTGAAGTTGATTTGCAGGTGATGCCCAGGGGACAAAATATTTTAGCATATGGTTTAGCTACGTTAGCAGCTACATGCAAGATACCTTTTCATTCCACTCACCCATACATGGTGGAGGTGAAGTGCAGACCGAATGTCCTAGAAAACATTAGATATTGGTAGGTATTTGGGAACGATGACCAAATTGAAGATTTTCTACAATGTAAAAATGATTTCTAGTGTACAAACATAGACTTAGAAAATGATGATGAAAATGTGAATAAATCTGATTTTGGAAATGATAGTGTAAATAAAGTAGATTCAGGAGATTTAGGTGAAGACGAAATAGAATCTGATGTTTTGCATTTAAAGAGTAATGTTTTACCTAGGGGTTTAGGTCCTTTATAAGACTTATTTGATTTTAATGATGTAGCTAAAAAACCAAAAATCGAAGCCAGTGGTAAAGAAGTTGAAGACTGTAACATAGGGACAGAAGAGAAACCCAGGATAGTCAAACTTTCTAAATCCTTAGCTCCTGAGCAGAAACTTAAATACATTGAACTTTTTAAGGAATATGCGGATGTGTTTGCTTGGGGATATGAATATTTAAAATCCTATGACACGAGCATCATACAACATAGGATCTCGATAAAATAAGATCAAAAACCTTTCAAACAGAAACTTAGGAGAATCAATCCCAAGTTACTTCCCCTGATAGAAAGAGAAATCAAAAAGATGTATGATGCTAAAATCATAGTTCCCTTACGATTTTCCAAATGGGTTTCAAATCTGGTCCCAACCTGAAAGAAAAGTGGGGAAATCAGACTTTGTATTGATTTCTGAAACTTGAATAAAGTTTCTTTAAAGGACAACTACCCATTGCCAAAAATGGACCACATATTACAAAAGGTAGTTGGATCCAGTCAAATCTTCTTACTGGAGGGGTTTTCAGGCTATAACTAGGTTCTCGTTCACCCAGATGACCAAGAGAAAACAACCTTCACAACACCTTGGGGTACCTTCATGTACGTGAAAATGCCTTTTGGGTTGATGAACACTGGGGCCACTTTCCAAAGAGCGATAGACATCGCTTTTTTGGAAGAACTTGGCAAATTTATTGTCATTTATTTGGACGATGTAACTGTGTATTCCCAATCCGATGATGAGCACTTACAACATCTCAGACGAGTTTTCGAGAAATGCAGGAAATTTTGGATTTCTCTGAACCCTAAGAAAATCCTTTTCATATTAGAGGAAGGTAAGCTGTTGGGGCACATAATCTCTAAGGGCGGAATTAATATAGATCCCAGTAGAATAGAAGCCATTTAGAAACTAGAACACCCAAGGAATATCAAAGAGTTACAGTCTTTCATTGGAAAAATAATTTTTCTGAGAAGATTCATAGCTAACTTGGCCGAGCTTCTCAGGAACATCATAAACATGTTAAAAAAGGACACAAAAATAAAATGGGACATTGAATCTAAGAAGTCTTTTGAACAAGTTAAACATGCACTCACACAGGCTCCAGTCTTGATCAATTCTGATTGCACCAAAGATTTTTACCTTTTTTCTTTCACTTTTGAACATACCATTGCAGGAGTATTACTACAAAAAAACAATGAAGGGTATGAACAACCCATAGCATTTTTCAGTAAAACATCAAGAGATGCTTCTTTGAATTATAAAATAATGGAGAAACAAGTTTTTTCCCTGGTGAAAGCCATAAAATATTTTGGAGTATATATTCTCCATTCCCACACCATTGCATATGTTCCGAACGCAGTAGTAAAAGACATTTTAACTCAGGACAATCCAGATGGCCGAATAGGAAAATGGATTACTATCATTCTATAGTATGACATAGAAATTAAGCCTACTAAATTGATCAAAGGTCAAGGTCTAGCACAGTTAATGGCTGAATCCAATTTCCATGCTCTTGATATTAATTTCTTAGCTGCAGTAGATGAACAGGGAGTGCAAGCGACTCCAAGCGTGAAAGAGGTATTTCTGAACTCTCCATGGTACGCAGACCTGATATTTGTTTTGCATAACTTACAATCTCTCCCTGGTCTGACCAAAACTAAAGCTAGGTTTTTGAAATTGAAAGCATTAAAATTTTTCATTTTAGAAGGCAATCTATATTGGAAGGATCCTGGAGGTATTTTGTTGAATTATCTATTAAAAGATGAAGTTGACAAAGTATTGCAGGATTTTCTTGTAGGAGACCGTGGTGGTCATCTGAGATGGAAGACCACAGCTAATAAAATTCTCAGAGATGGGTACTATTGGCCTATGCTTTTCACTGATGTGCATCAGAAGGTGACTTCATGTCATAAATGTCAGGTTTTCGAGGGAAAAAAGAAGCTCCTTCCTTTTCCCTTGAAACCAATTTCTGTTGAAGCTCCTTTCCAACAATGGGGATTAGACTTTATTGGAGAAATACATCCTCCCTCTTTGGGCCAGCATAGGTAAATTCTTACTGCTACAGATTATTTCACAAAATGGATCGAAGTTGTACGAAGCAGGCAAGCTAATGATTCTGTCATTATTAAATTTCTTGAAAATAATATCTTGTCTCGTTTTGGATGTCCTAGAAAGATTATAATTGACAATGAAGCTGATTTCTGATCTAAGAATCTCATAGACTTTTGCAACCAGTATCATATTGGTTTGCGTCATTCCATATCTTATTACCCTCAGGGAAATGGGCTGGTGGAGTCATCCAATAAGACCCTGGTGAACATTATTAAGAAGACTTTGCAAGAAAACAAAAAGTCATGGCATAACAAGCTGGTTTTCCCACTATGGGCCGACAGACTGACCACCAAGAGGTCAATTGGTGTGTCACCATATCAGCTAGCCTATGGCACCGAAGCAGTCTTTCCCACTTCCTTAGGAGTTCCTGTCATGAAATTGCTGCAAGAGATGCAAGCCAAGATGAACGAATCCCAAAGAAGGATAAACCAGATGATCCACTTGCAGCAATCCAGAGAAGAAGTATACAACAAAACTCAGGTTGTCCAAGAGAGCATTAAAAAGATCTTTGACAAAARAGCTAAAGAAGATGACTTTGATCTAGGTGACTTGGTTCTGAGATGGGATGCCTGAAATGAAGATAATGGAAAGCATGGAAAATTCGACAGTCTATGGAAGGGACCTTTCATAATTCAAGTGTTTAGAGGAAATAATACCTTCTTTCTCAGCAATAGTGATGGGACCAATCTGCCAGGAGGACCTGTAAATGACAGAATGTTGAAGCACTATTCACCTCCTCAGTAGGGACCTTCAGTCACACTTTTTCATTGTACAGACCATTTTCATTTTGCTTACAAGTTTTTGAGTGAAATAACTTTAATTATATGGTTGAAGCCCGTAGAGAAGGCCCTAATCCACTGAACATTGTCTTCCAATTTTCAAAAATAAAACCAATCAAGAAACAAAGGAAACTATGGAGAAAGTTTTTTAGAACATCAGGAATCAGGATTATTTACACTTCACAAGGAGAGTACCATCCCCAGGTGGAGCCATTGTTATAACCCTATAATTTATAGGATCAACTAGTGGCTGAAATGTTATCTCCTTAAGTGTTTTTGTTTGTCAAATGATTTTCCATTCTGCAAATAATTTGAGAAAAAGAAAAAGAAAAGGAAAAGAAAAAGAAAAAGAAAAGAGAAATAAAAAGAAAAAGAAAAAGAATAAAAGAGGGCATAAAAGAAATTCAATAGAGCCCCATGCAATACCAATGATTTGGTCCATATCGTTCGACATTGGCCAAGTTCTTTTAAATTGATGTTGATAGGAGTAGTGAATAAGCTTGGCTAAACTGTTTAATCTTAGCCAGGTGATTTAGGTTAGCTAGTGAATAAATTTGACCAAATTGCCTAATCTTGGTCAGATAACCCCAGGATAGAGTATTTTCTTAGTCCAACAATTTAACTTGGGCTAATTGTCATGGGTAATTAGGTTAGAGCATAGGGTAGTTTTCTTTATCTCAATAAAACAAGCATGATGATCAATGTTGAACCATATCTTTGAGGTTTAAAGTCTTGATGTTTAACCCCCAATGGTGATAAAGATAGGGAAATCTTGGGCAAACCCACAAAACACACTTATCCTAAGTTTCTGAGAAAATATGATGTTTCACTCACTGAATAAAGACCGCACATTGATGAACGACTGGAGAACGGGCACCCAGATCTATGGTTGACAAGTCTTTCCAGACCCCCCCGACCGTTCTACCCTTAATGGTGGGGAGGGGGGGTCCGGAATCAGAGATAATGAAGGAACACATCTAAACGACTGAGGTGCCAATGCCTTCATCAATGGTTGAGGTTGAATTCCGGACCCCCCCCTCCCGACCATTCTGCTTTTAATGGTAGGGGGGGGGGTTGGAATGTTGGTTAAATATCGTGCACAGATCTACGGTCCAAGAGTGGGTGTGTTGATGTATGGATCATGGTGTTTCTCATACCCCCTCGATCGATATGTTTTTAACAGAGGGGGGGGGTCTGAAATGGAATGTTTTCTGGTGGGCCCCTTATCTCTATGTGGAAGGAATCCATTGGTTCTGAATCCCACCGCTTATTACTATCTGACATATCCCGTCACCTCATGATGTCATTTTCCACTTTTTTCCCTAAGGGTCATGTCTCATAACTCTGTCAGTCCATTCCCCTATTCACCCGTTACGAATCCTTTCACTGTAGTCAGTTCTCCCAATCAATACCCTCCATGTCACCCGGTCATTTTCATTAGTCATTGTCACCTGCCATCTCACGCTTCAAATGACCCGTTGGAAATTTATTATAGGCTAACCTATCCATTAGCCTGCTGAGCTGTCTCCCACACCCAACGGGTATCCATTTTCTCAAAACTACCTTCACCTTTCATTCCCCCATCATTTACCCTATCGCCGCACTAGAGAGCATTTTTTTCCCGTTTTCCTCTCCATTTTAGTCAGTTTCCTAAAGCCATAGTCATCCTCGCTAACTTTTTGTTTTACTTGCAGGCATTGTTACAGTGATGGTGCCAAAATCAAAGAAAATAGAGGCCGAGGAAAATCCTTTCCTCCCACCTCTTGTCGACCTCGACAAGATCCCTTTGGTAGACAAAGACCATTTAATTGCAGAAACCAGATGCAAATTCGACTTCTTAGATTTACATTCATGGCTAAAGGATGTTTTCTTGGACCAAAGTGATGAAATTGGGCTCTGGGAGTCAGACCTTCCCCTGTATATTTTCCCCCAAGCTCACCGTTTCCCCGAATTCGCCCTCAAATGCCAGGCCCATTACATCCCTGACTAGAGAGCCATAGTGTCTTCATCAGGAGAAATTATTTTCCTCATCACACCTGAAACCATTGATCAGATGATGCAGATACCCAAAGCCGAATCTGCCTCACCTTTCAATATTGAAATTATCACAGAAATGTACCAGAAAATTTCATTCCCCCAAAGAGCTCAGATTTTTGAGATTTTTCTCCGACAGGCCACTCAGCTCCCCACTACAAATTACTCGTATCCTTCCTCCTTGTTCTCAGTGAAGGGAAACCAAGTCATCTCGTCGCTCTGTGCCCTGCTTGGGTATTTTTTGAATCAATGGGTGGATGAACCCATATTGGGTTTTCTGTCCATTTTCTCCATAGATGAGAAACCCACCACTCAGTTCGACTACAAGACTTTCTTGGTGAACAACATTCATGTGCAATTCTCAAATTTTTCCACATAAGGCATGTTCCGGTATTATTCAATACTGTCTTACATGTTCATTTTCTTCCAAGCGGACAGATTTTCCTTTTTAATGCAGAAGATGCACAACGATGGGAGGCCGCAGGCAGTAACAACGTGGACTTCGCTACTCAGACAAAACTTTACAGAATTCCGTTTCAAGCAGTTTATCGAGTAGTTATACCATCCTGTGGTTAGCATGCTCAATGGCAGACTTGAGCCGAGAATAAATGAGGAAATTCATAGGATCTTACACCTTTCGGACCTTGCAAAAATGGGAGACTGGTACCTGTACCAAGACCACATAGAAATCAGAGTGTATGGGTGCGAATTGGCTCCATACAAGTTGCCTAAGTATATTCCCGTGAGGATATTTTCCCTGGAATACATAATACAAATGATTAACTCAGATGACATACAATTCGTGTCTTTGAAAAAGAAGCAACAACTTAGAATTAAAGGGCAGATTGGGTCTTTCATCTGCAATAGCTGAGGCGCCAAGGAGGAAGCAGAAAGATTTCTAAAAGAAATGAATTTTTTTGTTAGTTTCACATGGCACTATGATCCATGTGGAATAATTTCATAGATGAGGATTAAAAATAAAAACATTCTGTATGTTCATACACCTAGGCATGAGATAGAGAAGTTTGCCAATCAAACAGAATGGGATCCAAACACTCTGGTTGAAATAGAATAGCAGAACCCTTCGGTCACTATCTCACAGACGACTACCCCACAGGTTCCTAAGGATAAAATACCCAAGAAGTAAACTTCACCTTCCATCACTGAAGTCTCGGCTGAAGATTTCCAATTACACACCAAGAGGCCAAAAACCAGTCATGCACCTGACATGGATGGTAAACAGGGAATCTAATCCACTAAAACTATCGAGTTTGATTGGTCGCTCCTTAGCACAAGCAAAAAACAAACCATTACCACAGTGTTTCCCAAGAAGCCTACAGATACTCCACTAATCAACTAGCCGAGCAAAATAGGACTAAAACTGAGTATTTTTGAGAAATATGATATGATCAAAAAGAAAAATCAAACATTGACCAGCAGCACATATGCTTAGTTCTGGAAGAAAACATCAACTGCACAACACATACTGTTGTCTTCATTCAACACTGAGAAGGGTAGAATGCACATGGAGTTTCTGCAAGCAAAGCTGGCAGACCCGAAAGCAATCACCGATTACAAAAGGGCAATGTTTGAATTTCAGACTAAAGATGTGCATTCTACTGATCAAATGGATCTGCATAGGCAAACTAGAGAGATGGTTTTCTCCACGTTGGCAAATGCTTCTACTGCTGCCTCTAAGTTACAGGTATCTCTGAGCAGCGTCCAGACACAACTGAAACTAGAAAAGATATCATCCTTTGCAAAGGATAATAGGATTAAGACGTTGGAAGAACTAGTCCTCAAGATCGGGTAAGATCCATCGAATGTGAAAGCAGTTGAGGATATGCTTAAAAAGAAAAATGTTGATATATCATCTCTGAGGAAACAGTTGAAACTTCCACCAACAGAATATTCACAGGCAAAGGAGATAGCTAATACAGAAGGGGAAAAGGATGGGATGCTCAGGCTGATCATGGAGCAGAATGCACAGTTGAAGGAGATGGAAGAAGAATTGGAAATTTATTGAAAGATAAGGAACAATCAAAGCCTATGGAAGTCATTCCATTAAGTGCAGTTCCACTCACAGGAGTAAGCACAACATCTGCAGCAGAAATTCCCTCAGCAACTCCATTGACAGCTCTGGAGAAGACAGTAGAACTGGCAAAATCCATGGAAGAGATGAATTTGCAAGAGACAGAGATTAGAGGACTTAAAAAGGAGGTTGAGAACCTTAAGGAACTCAAGTCTTCTTACCAAGCCATCTACTCCAAGGAAAAATAAAAATAAGACAAGCTCAAACAGGAATTGCAATAGCTTCAAAAGCAAACACTGGCAGGTAAAACACTTGATGAGGTCAAGGAAAATGTCTAGATGGATATCACCAAATCCATAAATAAAATATGGCCTATGGTACAAATCATGTTCAAGTAGAACGAATTGGTACAGAGAAGCAAGTAGGAGATTGAAAATATAAGAGGAGAATTGGGAGAGATGCCTGCAGAAGCCACTAAGATCATGAAATTCCTAAATTCAAAAACCAGAGAAGAGTTAGAGGAGTTGAGAATTGAAGATAGGACAAAAACCATCCTCGAAGTCAAGAGGGTCCTGACCAAGAGAGGATTGATGATACAACTGGAGGAAAAGTTCTAGGCTATGGACATAGGAGTGCAAAGGTTTTTCAACAAAATTGAAGCTCTGTAGAAGAAAGGCCTCCCTGGTTTAAGGGTCATAAATGACAAGTTAATGACATTGTCTGATTATAAAAAGAAGCTAGCCACTGTGGCTAAAAATAGTTCGAATTTCTCAGGAATACAGGGCAGTATCACAGGCAAGGCGTTTTTAGAAGCTTTCCAATTAGACATCAGCATACAACACGAGATCTAGTACATTTTCATCATCAAGCCAACTTTTGCCAAATATACGGAGATGAATGAAGTATACCGAATATTTCTCAAAGTCAGGGTTCCAAGTAACCTTCGATGTGAAGAGTTATGAAGTCTGATCGAGTAGGCGATGAGGTGTTCAAGCCTAGTCAGCTATCTAGTCAGACGAGGTCATGCAAAGGCCTCACCAACGGTTCACCCTAGAAATCAGCATGAAGTTTCAACACATCATCAAACAGTTTCCTAAATTTTTGTATCTTGTTAAGTTAGTTAGTTAAATTTAGATTTCCCACGTCCTGATCTTTAATGACAGGGTCGTATGTAATTTTGATTATAAATACTTCAAACTTTGAAGTACTGAGGGTTGATCTTTACGCCTTGCAAGCTACAAAGACTGTAATTTTTATGAAGAGATCTTCCAGTAATACAAAGAGATGTTTCACAGGATTCTCGCATGTTATTCATTAGTGATGTTTTCTCTTCTATGTTGAATGTTCTTCTAGCTCAGTTGTCATATTGTTTTCCAATCTAATCTTTTAAAATTGACGCATGTTGCAGGATTTATCTTTGTATACCTTGTTTTCCGACTTTGAAAGGTTTTAATGTTTATCTTTTGATATTATAGTGAAGAAATTCTTAAATGCTTCTTCATTTTAATTGATATTCTCATATTTTTTGATATTCATCACTTTATTGCTAAAGAATCCAACGAATTCATTATCTTTCCCTATGAAAACAATATTTTGTTTCTATTTAGATTTCTATCTTTATACTACAGACCCCATAGCCCAACGGAGGCATGAACCCTTTTCAGCCAACTTAAAAAAAACAACAAACCTTTTCAATCTTATTTTATTTTATATAACTAGCCTAATATCTTAGAGTTAAAACATAGCTAAATCATATAGAGAGATCCCTCTCTGAAACTGGTAGGGCTAGATTCCAGTTTCGAAGTGGTTGGATTAAGTTATCTCTTGTAAATTTCTTCTACCCTGACAACCAATAGGAATTTACAGGGCATTAACACTATCCTAGCCGTTAGGTTTTCTAGCCTAGTTGACAAGGGTTTGTGAAGAATCCAAAATTAAAATGAGAAAAATCATGATGGGAGACAAGCTTGATGGTTCAAGCAAGCTCAGTTCCAAGAAGGAAAGACCTCAAGGTGATGAAGACATCAACATCTCATCACTCTTAGGTATGGTCCCTACCAATGATAAAACTTGGTTAATTGACAGTGGTGCCTCTAGGCACATGACTGGTCTTAGAGATCACCTAACAATTTTGTTGAGAAAGAGACACATCTACATGTTTTCCTTGGAGATGATTCCAAATATAATGTGAGAGTGGTTGGAACTTCTTCCTTCCAACTAGATTCAGATATGTAGCTTCAATTAAAATAAGTACTATATGTACCCGGAATGAAGAGGAACCTTATCTCTATTTTTTCCTTAGATGACCTACAATGTTACTTTCTCAGAAGGAAGAGTTCTTTCATGGCACAAAGAATCTCATATAAATTCTACCAAGTTAATTGGTGTCCGAGAAAAAAACTTATACAGATTAACCATCAAAACAGTCGAGGCCCCGCTACATGACATTATCATCTTCAATGAGCTATGGCATAGAAGACTTGCTCACATTCATTATAGAGTTATCCCATCTCTAGGGAAAATGGTAACAGGTCTACCAGAAATACAGATTCATCATAAAGGTGTTTGCAAAGGTTGTGCTCCTGGAAAAAATGTTAAAGGATCCTTCTCAAGCAGTGAAAATAGATCCAAGGAAATCTTGGACTTGATACATTCAGATTTGTGTGGGCCAATGACGGTTTCATCTCTGAATGGCTACTTATACTATGTACTCTTCATAGTTTATCACTCCCGGAAAACTTGGATTTACTTTTTGAAGAAAAAGGATGGAGACCTTGCAAAATTTCAAGAATTCAAAGCCCAGGTTGAGAATCAGACCGAAAGAAAAATCAAAGTATTAAGATCAAATAATGGAGGAGAATTCACTTAAAAATATTTCAGCAATTTTTGTATTGAAGCGGGGATCAAGAGCGAGTTCACAGTTCCTTACAACCCTCAACAAAATGGGTTTGCAGAAAGGAAAAACAAAACTATCATCGAGGAAACCAAAGCAATGATAGATGATCAAAGTCTACCTATGACTGTATGGGCAGAAGCATGTATGACAACAATGTATGTTCAATACATAAATCTACATAAGATCTTGAAGAGCATTACTCCAAAAGAAGCCTTCACCAAAGTGAAGCTTGAGAATGGACACTTGAGAATATTTGGGTGTCCAATATATTTTCATGTACCCAAAGAGAAGTGATCCAAGCTAGAAAATTCAGGGAGAAAGGGCACATTTGTAAGATATAGTGAATCCTCAAAGGCATATCAAATCTACATTCCTGGTCAAAGACAAATTGAAATAAGTAGAGATTTTACCTTTGAAGAAGAAGTATCCCTCCAAAGATCTAGATAATCTCATATGGAAATTGATCGTGAGACAATGCCTTCTCCCCCTTCAATAGTTCAAAGGGAGACAAACATTATTCCAGTTGATTCAATAGCTACAGTTGTTCCAGTCGATCGAGTTGCTCCAAGTTACATACCCGGAGATATTACAGTTGGACATAAAATGYATGCTTGGGCCCRACAAACTCTACAAGAATAAGAGGGACATAAATCCCCTCAAGGAACAATCACAGAGAGCAAGATACTAAAGAGATTCTCAAACTACCTTTCAGCCATGACCCACATCATTGACTCAGACCCATCTTGTCATGGATAAGATTYAGGTGAACAAGTATGGAAAGATGCTATGACTGAAGAATATCAATCTATATTAAAAAATGATGTATGGGATATTGTTCCAAGACTAGAGGGAAAGTCTTTAGTGACTTCCAAATGGATTTATAAAATCAAGCATGCAGTTGATGGAAGCATCGAAAAATACAAAGTGAGATTTGTAGCCAGAGGGTTCTCATAAGTAGAGGGAGTTGACTATGATGATAATTTTTCTCCAGTATCCTGATACACCTCCATCCATTCTATCATTTCACTAGTTGCCTCCATGGGTTGGAAGCTACACCAGATGGATGTAAAGATAGCCTTTATCAATGGTGAAATTGAGGAAGAAGTTTATATTGAGTAGCCAGAAGGATTCATTATACACAATCAAAGATATCATGTGTGAAGGTTGAAGAAATACCTATATGGTATATACCTATGGATTTCTGATGAGTCTGGGCTTCAACCAAAGTGTTGGTGATCCAAACTGATATTATCACATTGATGGAAATGAATGTTTGATTTTGGTCCTATATGTGGATGAGATTTTCCTCACCAATTTAGAGAGACTCATTGTTGAATGAAAACAAGCATTGACTTCTAAATTTGAAATGAATGATTTGGGATTGATGCACTACTTCTTGGGACTAGAAGTATGTCAGAGGACAGATGAGATTTTCTAGAGTCAAGGAAATAAATACTATGGAGATATTGAAAAAGTTCAACATGACAAAATGAAAATCCATGCCCACTCCAATGGTGATGGATTTGAAGAAGATGTGTGATACTGATTCAGGAGAGGTAGATCCACACTTATACAGATAGTTGATTGGATCACTGATGTATCTGGTTAACACCAGACTAGATATATGTTATGCAGTGAATGTGCTTAGCTAGTTTATGAGCCAACCGGGATAGACACATTGGATAATTGCAAAAAATKTATTGAGATACTTACGAGGAACAGTTGGTTATGGACTAAGATATGCCTCCAATGTAGACTTGATCCTTCCAATGCAGATTGGGTGATCCGGGGGATCAAAATTTGATCAAAAATCAAAGTGCTCAGAATTGCTTCAAATTGAACATGTGTGTAGGCCCCATCKTTACGAACCCAACACAACTTGAACAAGCTCAAATGGATGTCTTATGAGAAAGATATCACATTCTGTCCATTTTTCCAAACATGCAAAATTTGGCGGACTGTGCAGTCCATACAATYTATATAATGTTGATGTGGCAGCTGACTATACAAGCCATACAGTGATGTGGCAGGTGAGTTGGAATGTTGAATTAGTAGGTGTTGGAAGATGTGGGTGAATGGTATTTTGACACGTGTCATCTTGGTGGGTGAATGTAATGCTGCACGTGGCACCCCTCCAGTGGTTGGCAAGTGTAAAATATATGTGACTCCAGAGGAGTCGAACCCGCAACCTTTGGGCATGGGGGAGTGACTTGGCAAGGCCAGGATACCAGCCCGCCCACGGTGTTCCTTATTGTCTATAGTCTGATTTAAAATTTTGAATTGAATCAAATATATGGATGGCGCAGTAAAAGGCCGGGGCCTAGTCCCAGCTGCTAGTGCGTATATATGGAACGTTACCATATAACCTCCTCCTTATGTATTGGCACGAGAATTTTGGTACACGTTTTGGTTAGCCCCGTGTTTTTTTAAGCCTCGACGCTTTTTGCATGTGACTTACCATAGAACCATTCCACTTTAAACTCGGCATGTGGTTGGTTAAGGTTGGGTTTTGGATTATCCCCACAGGTACGGGTGTTGAGCCATGTGGCCACTCCACAAAATTTTTGGTGGATTATGGGGCACGTTTAAGCCACGAAGTCATATTAGGCATTGGGACGTGGCCACATACCCCCCATGCGACCAACACCTTCGCCTAAAGGGGCACTAATCTCATTAACTGTTCGAAAAATTGCTCCATTTTGCAGGATTCCCATGTGTGCCATGTTTTAGGCCCAGTAATGTTGTGGGAGCCAGGTTGGTCATTCACAGGTGCATTTTGGCGAGTTGGTACAACAAGCTTAAAGGGGAAAACTTCTAGGAGGTGTAACGTCTTCATTTGTTTGGCCAAACCAGGTGCCGAAAAATCCCAGCTAGGGGTTTTTGGATGTTTTGAAGCCATTGGAGCCATCTATTTTGTATTTTGAGCAATGTAAGAGCACTTTTTAAGAATAACAAAAATTATCCAAGGGAATCTGAACTAGGAGATGTAGCCCAAGAGAGGGGTGAACTCCTTTATCATTTGTTGTGTTATGTGTTTGTTGAGTCTCCATTTTGAAACTCCTAATGCCCTATATTACCCTCTATCTGAGCCTATTCTACCTATGCTATGAGTATATACTTGATTCTTTCCTCCATAAATATACTTGATGACCTTGTTCATGTGCATAAGAGGTAACTTATGATTAAAGCATGTTTTTTTAAGTTTTCTTGAGTTAAAAAAATTAAATGTTTGATTTTATAGGATCCTAATTGTTTGACTCTTAAGAATAATTGATTAGGTGCCAACAGACTCGCACAAAATTGATATGGTACTGCCTAGGCGCCTATCCGGTACCATCACTTGTCTTACACTATTTTGGTACCTACACCTGTCTACGTGATTCTGGTACCCACACTTTTTTTTTCTGGTACCAACACACTCTGTGCTATTCCGGTACCAGCTTTTCCCATTCTAGTACCTCCCTTTGCACCTAATACGATACTCAAATTCACGACTGTGTGTATTCCAGTACCAAACCCCTGATTCCAGAATTCACCTATTGAATGAGTATGTTGATGGAGATTTTGAGAAGTCAATTGGATCGAAGCCTCTAAATCATTTTTCAATATCACGATCGACTTCATCACTCATGCACTTCATTTCATGAGGATGAATTCCATCCCTCGAGATTCGATGTGAATACCAATTGTAATATTTTAAATATTGTTTGATACTTATCCTTAGATCTTGATAGTATCGGTTCACCTTCTTTATAAGGGATGTTGTATAGGCGACATGATATAAATGAATGGTGAATGTAATGAAGAAATTTGTAAGAACCAGATGATGCATATTATTTTGATGTACGAGATGATGAACTGCTGATTCAATTTACAAGTTGAAGGAATACAATTAATGATCTGTTGTACAATTTATGGGTATGATTAGAATGTTTTAGTCTGTTATCCTTTTAGAGGTACCTTGTTGGTTCGAAAAGGGTCCACCATCCCAACTAAGGTAAACCTCCATGTACATTCTTTGTGTGATTGTGTGAGTGTGAACATTTAACAATTGTATTTTATCAATGATTTCAAATGCATTTTAAAGATCAAAAACATAATCGCTTTATTTTGAATCAGTGTGAACAGTTAGTTTCATTTCTATTTCTGTAGGGTAACATTTAAGAATATGATGTGTGGGATTTCTTAACAAACAAATATTTTTATTATGATTTTGAGATAGTAGTTTTCTTAGTGGGTACAAGAACAATAGGACTTCATCTTTTACCTTTATGTTCCATAATGAAGCCTCTCAATTATATTGACTATTTTTTGTACTACACAAGTTTGATTGGAGTGAATAGAGTTATGATTACTTCTTGTCTAACAGTGAATTGTTGATTATTGTTTTCAATTGCTACAGGGAACAAGATCTAAGTTCATCTCTTTGTTTCATGAGCCCCTAATGAACAAACTTCTCACCTAAGGAAGAACCTTTTGATTCATTGTTTTCTTGAGAAGTTTTGTTATCAGTTTTCTCTTCTAAGTTTGAAGTTGTGTGAAGCATTTAGATATCCTAAAACAAAGTGTTAATTGTTGTTAGTTTAGTTTCTCTAGGAGATATAATCGAAGTTCATATTTTCCTTTCATGAGCCATCAATGAACAGGTCCATCACCTAAGCAAGAACTTTAGATAATATGCTTGTTTATGAGTTTTCCTTTCTAATTTCTGAATTGTGTGAAGAGTGTTATATTTGAAGTGTGAAAACATAGTATTTTGTTATTGATGGTTTTCTTATCAAAGCTATACTAAACAGACATAGGAACCTATCTGTTATCAACACATATATTGCATCAACTCTACTAATTACAAATCCCAGTTGATAATTTATGTTTGGTAATATATTATGCAAATAATTGCACCAACATTTTTCCGCTGTTGCCGAGGATTTGTAAATAATAATAGGTAGTATTTGAATCAGATTGATTTAATGGTTTTGGATTGGTTTTATGGATGAACTAAGGGTGGAGAGAATATGGGAAGACGTGAGGGAAGAGCCCACACATCCACTTTGATGGGGTTGCTCCAAAGTTAGGTTATCCTCTCTTCTTTTGATGCAAGTGTGTTTTTATTTATGCAAATTTAGTTTTATTTATGATGAGCTGACTTGTGCGAATCAATAACCTGGTGACAACAGGTTCCCAGTAATGCAAGGAGTTCAAGTTTGGTGTGTTTTATTTTTGCAAATAGTTTTAAAATTTCAGATCTTTGATGATAAATCATTTTTGGGGTGTTGTAAGAACCCTCGAGTACTAATTTGTGTTGCAAGACATGGATCATCAATCAACTAGAGTACTTCAAGGATGATCAAGCACTTGAAGAATTTTCCTCCAACAATTTTCTCACATTCTAGTAGTAGCTGGGATATCTGCCTCTCAGGAAGAGCATATCTTGACAGTAGCCAAGAATTTGGTTGTCTCTCTATAAGAATATTTAGAAGTCCCTTCAAATTGCTATTGCCAATTTTTTGAGGAGACTCAAGAATAATGGATAGAATTCAATGGAGAGCAACCATTGGAACCTGAGATTAAGGATTTCTTAGCATGCCTCTCAATAGATCATGTATGTACTCTAAAGACCAATCATCTTGAAGAAGATAATTTGTGTATCATGGAAAAGGAGGACATGATGTGTGACCTAAACAAAGAAAAGAAGCGAGAATATCTTGATCCTATTGAAAGATGGTTCCAATTAGTTGTCAGGCCACACTATTCTTTTACTTTTAATTTTTATTTGATCTCATCATCAAAGCAACTAGTCCTTCATACTCCGGTATGCATTACAATTTATCTTTTAAACCTGAGTATGGATATATTTATAACCTTGTTACGCATATGGATTCACTGGAATTATTCCTATACTTGAAGGAAATTTTATTTTGTTCAATTAGAGTAGGATAGGTAAATAAATAAATAATTGTTGCACATAAGTACAATGCAACATATCTTTCATACTTTTCATAAATGGGAATGTCAAAAGTTAATAAAGAAACCAGTTTAAGATCTTTTGTTCCTATAGTAAATATCTTTTTAAAAGTTATGATAATTTTGTTTGGAATATTATGAGAAGGGAATCTCTTCATCCTCTGAATGCACACATAATACCGGAAGGGTTTAAAAAGTGGAGAAGGCATCATTGTCAACGGAAGATAACACTTAAGGAAGTGCTTCATGACCTATTTCTTCAAAATTCTTCTTTTTCCCTAAGTTGTTAAAAATGATGCATTTGTGCTTTATCCTTACCTATCTATTTTAATACCGCTATTTCACAAGGATGATTAATTAAGCGATCTTTTCAATTGCAGTTGAAAATGAATGTTAAGTCCAAACCATTTTATTCATAGCTAATAATCCAACTTTTGACATTCTCCCTAATGTTTTTGTTGGTAAGCATGAATAAGAATCTAGTTTTAATTAGTGTTATTGATTTGTTTTTAGCAGGTGTTGGAAACCCTTTGAGTAGCCCTTTTTTAGCATCTCACATTGTTTGCATGAGGCCATGCAAAACCTCAAGCATGGGGGAGTGGTTGTTGAGACAATAGTAGTTAGGATTATTATTTTTGTAATAAAAAGGAAGTTCCAACAAGAGCAGTGATTAGCCTGGTTCCAAAAGAGGAGGGTTCTAAATCTCAACATATGGTCATCCAATTACATAATACCCTCTTGTCACAGAGCTTAGAGCCTAGTCACCAAATTGTTTTGCATTATTCTGATGCAAACTTAGAGTTCCTACATCTATTGTTGGTATTTGTTCCATCTACATGTTTTTTCAATTGAATTAGATCACAGGTCCTCTTCCATAACACTAGAAAACACCAACTACTTCTACAAGGTGCATCCTACAAAAGTTTCAAAATCACTACCACCAGATATTGTGTCAAATTCTCCTTAAGTACCGGAATGCAATGTTTGTATCTGCATCCATCCAGTACTAGACCACATGTTTGCATCCATCCGGTACTGAACAAAATTTTTGCATTCATCTGGTACCGATAGTCACCTGTGTGCTCATCCGGTACTAAAAGAGAAGGTATGTGCTATTCTGGTATTGTTCATAACCATGTGCTCATTTGGTACCAAAAGAGGAGGTCTGCGCTATTCCGGTACTAAGCACAACCCTGCGTCCATCTGGTACTTAGGTGATCTGGTATTGGTAATAAGGTGTTGGTAGTTCTAATCATATATTCAAGTTTTGTTGTTTGATTTAAGTACTAGGACATATAAATTCAACATTTTTTGTTTTATTAAAGAAATTAGACTAATTATGCAGTAAACATATGGTTACTCTCAATTATTTCACGCTCCCTACCATGAACTTCTGCAAGCCCTCGTATACATCTCCTCATATAGAAATTATTCATCATGTCACTTTGTTTCTGCCCCCTATTACTTATTTTCGTTTTTTTGTTCTAGTATTGTTATGTTCAGGTACTGCAGAGTTTTGTTTCGGTACTATAGAATTTTGTTCCGATATTGTAGAATTATGTTCCGGTACTGCTCTATTCCAGTACTACATAATTATGTTTATGTACCGTCCTGCTCCATTACTTATTTGGTATTGATGCCAAAGTGATATGATCTTTGTCCTGTGCTTAACATTGTTTTTACTTCAAGTAATTGGAGGTATGAGCTAATCTCTTCATGTTCTTTCTATCAAGGATCATTAAAGTCTTGTGTTTAATTATTTTTACTCTCATGTACATATTCCTCCTACAATTCTACACTCAACCCCAAATGAATCATCCTTTCTCTTCTTTAATAAGATATTTTCACATTTAACTTTATATGATAATGGGTGCACCCATCTTATTACCTCATCATTTTGAAAAAGTGATTGCTAATTGAAATATCCATTGAACAGTGGTGGCACCATGATGTTTAATATTAACCTAGTTGATTTAACAACTTCTTATCCAGGTTTATCTTTACAAGTTTCTCTTGGGAGGTATTGATGAAAACCTCATGTGGTGGACCGCCCTTGCAAAACCTCAATGAAATTTCATGAGAAACCTAATAGGATTAACTAGAGGGACCTCTTAGTCATTATCCGAGATGTTCCATTATACATTGAATAGATGAGATTTAAGTTGAATGTGGATGATGTCACCCTTGGGATAATTGCAAACATTTAATTATGTGCCTAATAACTTTAAAACACTCTCGTACCACCTGCCTTCCTTATACTCTAAAACTGTTAATGAACAATGTACATCATTCTAAATATTTTGAGTAATATAATAAAAAGGAAGTATCAGGAAGTACAAGTAAACTTGCTGAGGTACTAAAAAGGCCTGCTGGCAGCGGGGCCATACTTGTATGGTACTAAGGTAAACCTGTCGGGGTACTGAACAAGCCTGCTGGCAGTGGGGCTATGCCACGTAAAGGGAGTTGAAAAAAATAAAGTGGCACACCTAAAAATGAAAAAAAATCCTTAGGTCTCATTATGAATCAATCATTATCAAATCAAGGTTAGGAGATGACCTTTATATCTCTCAGATGATGTTCTTAAGAACCTTCAAGTATCCACTTTAGAGTTATATATTTAAAATAAATAGGTTTGCATGAGAAGTGGGACCCTCAGTATGTGTAATTCACCTTACCTAAGCAAGAAGAGCTTCATCTCTAAAAAATTGGATAAGAAACGAGTTAATCATATTGGGATGTGTTCTTTTATGTGTTCCTCTCCTCAAATGAGATCTAAAATATGCTTACATCACTTTTATTTTAAAGGTAATCTAGCCAGGGGGCCTATTAGTCAAAGTCATTATGAAAACTCTTGGCCACTATCCTATAATCATATTAGAGTCACATCCAACCCTTTCTCCTAACTATGATCCACAACAGATTGGATAAGACTTAACATCAAATCACTAATAGATCTAAACTATTACTCATGACTCCACTATTCTGTCATAACTACTTTTCCATGGGTAAGAAGTGTGAAGCATAGGCTAGGAAGTTTATATTGTATAATAGGAATTTAGGAGCTGAAGAAGGGTGGAACATCAAGAATGCTTGATCAAGTGAGGAGTACCATCAATTTTGAAATTTTGAAGATCATTGTTGCATGAGGACATGCAGTAAATTAAGCATGGGGGAATGTTGAGTCTCCATTTTGACACTTCTAATGCCCTATATTACCCTCTATATGAGCCTATTCTACCTATGCTATGAGTATATACTTGATTGTTTCCTCCATAAATACACTTGATGACCTTGCTCATGTGCATAAGAGGTAACTTATGATTAAATCATGGTTTGTTTAGTTTTCTTGAGTTAAAATGATTAAATGTTTGATTTTATAAGATCATAGTCATTTGACTCTTAAGAAGCATTGATCTGGTACCAAGAGACTCACACAACATTTATCTGGTACTGTCTAGGTGCCTATCTGGTACCAACACTTGTCTTGGGCTATTTCGGTACCCGCACCTTTCTGCGCTATTCTAGTACCCACACTCTGTGTTATTCTAGTACCAACACACTCTGTGTTATTTTGGTACCATTTTTTCCCATTCCAGTACTCAAATTTGCGACTATGTGTATTCTGGTACCAAACCTTTGTTTCCAGAATTCACATGTTGAATGAGTATGTTGATGGAGATTTCGAGAAGTCAGTTGGATAGAAGCCTCTAAATCAGTTTTCAAGATCACGATCGACTTCATCACTCATGCACTTTGTGTCATGAGGATGAAGTCCATCCCTCGATATTCGATGTGAATACCAATTGTAATATTTTAAAAATTGTTTGATACTTATCCTTAGATCTTGATAGTATTGGCTCACCTTCTTTATAAGGGATGTTTTATAGGCGATAGGATATAAATGAATGGTGAATGTAATGAAGCAAGTCGTAAGAACCAGATGATGCATATTGTTTTGATGTACGAGATGATGAACTATTGATTCAATTTACAAGTTGAAGGAATACAAATGATCTGTTGTGCAATTTCTGGGTATGATTAGAACGTTATAGTCTGTTATCGTTTTAGAGGTACCTTGTTGGTTCAGTAAGGGTCCACCATCCCAACTAAGGTAAACCTCCATGTACATGATTTGTGTGATTATGTGAGTGTGCACATTTAATAGTTGTATTTTGACAATGATTTCAAATGCATTTTAAATATCAAACACAAAATCGCTTGCTTTTGAATCACAAGAGGAGAAGGTCAACTTGTAGAGCCAAGTTCTCAACTGTCAAGAAGGATAACTATCAAATCACCTCAATTTTCAAGGATATATTCACCAAGTATGGCTCATGAGGACATCCATGGAGCTCTTCCTTTAGAGGAGGAAACTTTCAATAAATATTTCTTTGATATGGCTGAGATGGTCAAAGTTTTGTTTGATGAAAGGAATGCAAGATTGCAAGGTGAAAGATCCAACCCTCAAAAGGGAAATGAAGACAGTGGTGATAAAAATCCAAAGGGAAATGGAGGGAGTGGTGATTCTCCAACTCCTTTACCTCCAACTTCCACCTCTTCCACCATTTCACGGCCACCTATAAATTATCCAAAGGAACATGGTAAAACTCCTTTACAAACTCCTTTTCTAAAGCTTAATATTGAGTTTGAATTTCCAATATAGAATGGAGAGGTAAATGCTGAGAAATTAGATAACTGGATTCGTAAGATTGAAGTGTATTGTAGGATACAAAGAATCACAGATGATGAAACGAAGATTCAACTTTCTTCTTTAAGATTGGACAGTGCAACACTCATTTGGTGGGAATCCAAAACTCAAGAGGACATGAAGAAACATGGTAAAGTTTATCCTCTTGGAATGATTTTATTGTTGCAATTAAAAGAAAATTTTATCCATTAGCATACATGCATAAAGCTATTATGGATTGGAAAAGCTTTATGAAAGCTAAAGGGAAAGATGTGCAAAGATTCACTCAAGAATTTAGGAGAAGATCTTTGGTTTTGGGTGTACATTTTTCTTCACAAGATACTTTGCTCAAAAACATTGGAGGTTTGCATAGCTATTTGAGGCATACCATACTTATGTTTAATCCTTAAAATCTAGATGAAGTATGTGTGCAGGCTACTCATTTAGAGGCAAGAGGAAGGAATGATCCTCAAGAGGGAAGCAAGAAGTCTTTCAATGGAGACAAGGGAAAGAGGAAGTTTGAAGGAAATGGGAAGAAAAATTCTCCAGTCAAGAAAGAGAGAGAGAAACTCTCATGTAAACATTTTTCAAATGATGGACATGATGAAGACCATTGTTGGAAACCTCATCCTGAAAAGAGACCCAAAAAGTTCAACAACAAAAAGAAACCAAACATTGTTACAACTATACAAAAAGATTTAGGATCTGATTCGGAAGATGAAACAAAAATCACAGCCATGGGTTTACAAGGTAAGAATTCTATTGCAAGCACTAGTTCTTCAAATTCTGCCATCAATGAAACTCAACATGAAAAAGAAAGGATAGAGCTTTTCCACATAAGGTTAATTTGAAAACATAACAAGATAGATACTCTTTTTGATACGAGATCACAAGCAAACCTTATTGTTGAAGACATTGTCAAGAAAATATATTTGGAAACTACTCCTCATCCTAAACCATACCCTTTAGGTTGGATATGTGACAATGCCAAATTGCATGTGACAAGAAGGTCTAGACTCATATTTTCCATCACTGCAAACTATATAGATGAGGTAGAGCTTGATTTTATTCCATTGGATATTTGTGGTATTGTGTTTGGAAGCCCATACTTATATGATAGGAGATCCATTTTTCATCGTCATGAGAAAAAGTATCATTTGTTTAAAAATGGATTTGAGTACATTGTTAGAGAAAATACAAAGAAGATGAATTTATCACTTACAAATGTTGGACAAATGAAAAGACTAGTCAATGCTAGTAAGAACCTTGTAATTTTGATGATTAAACCCAAAGACAATGACGAAGAACAAGTTCTCAAAGGATGTGATACAAATTTACAATCTGATTTGTATGAGGTTAATAACAAAAATGTTGAGATGTTTCAGGAACCAGGGGGATTGGCTCCTAAAAGGGGTATCCAACAAGAAATTCTATTGCAGCAAGGAGGTCCTCTTCCAAACATTGACAAGTGCAGGATGTCAGAGATGGAGAATGTTGAAATCAGAAAACAATCCCAAGACTTGCTTGAAAAAAGGGTCATCAAACCAAGAAATTCGCCATGTAGGTCACCTATTGGTTTGGTATGAAAGAAAGATTATATGTGGCAAATGTGGGTAGATTTTAGAGCCTTGAACAAGACTACATATATGATTGTTGAAGGAGACATATGGAAGAAAAATTTGATATCAAAACAAGCTCCATCGCATGCCTTGACAAGTTATGTTTTCCACTTGGTGATAAGGTATAAGAAATACTTTTATGATAAAGTTGCTAATATGCTTACTAGGCCTATTGTTAGTGCTTTATTTATTTTCAATCATAATATTATCATGCATGAGAGCTATTGGGAACAATATGCTATAGATGTTGATTTCAAAGTTTTTTATGCAACTTTATGTCGTGTTAAACAAGTTGAGGAATTGGATTCCTATGTGCATGGTAAACTTTTGTATCTTGGCAAGCTATGTTTTTCACAGGGTGAAAGAGTCAACAAGATCAGGGAAGCACATCCTTCTCTTGTTGCTGGCCATTTTGGTATGGGAAAGACGGTGGCTAGATTGAAAAGAAAGCATCCTAAGTTTTGGGATGAGAATTTACACTACTTTTAGCCTGCTTATAACCAGGCCAAGAAGTTCATTGAGCCAGTTCAGTTTGTGCATCAAATCGTTCAAAAATAGTTGAGAAAGAGCCAAGCCAAGTACAGGACAAGGCATGACAAGTTTCGTATTGGTCTCAAAGGCACCAATCCAAGCAAGGCTGGATGGATTGAGATTGTAAGGGTGAGGAAAATATACCCTCATCTACATATTGACTAAAAGTAGTCTTTTGGAGGTCCAAAAGCTTTCGAATGGGGAGGTGTGATCCACGGGATCAAAATTTTCTCAAAAATCAAAGTGCTTGGAATTTCTTCAAATCGGAGATGTGTGTAGGAATCGTCGTTACGATCCCAACACAACTTGAATGGGCTCAAATAGACATTGTATGAGTAAGATATCACATTATGGCTATTTTTCCAAACAAGAAAAATTTTGTTGACTGTGCAGTCCGTACAGTGTTGATGTGGAAGATGACCGTACATATCATACAGTGATGTGGCAGGTGACTTGGAATGTTGACTCAATAAGTGTTGGTAGATGTGGGAGAATGGTATTTTGACACATGTCATCTTTGTGGGTGAATGTAATGGTGTCATGTGGCACCCCTCTAGTGGTTGCAAAGTGTAAAATATATGTGACTCCAGAGGAGTCGAACCCACGACCTCCATGCGTGGGGGAGTGACTTGGCAAGGCCAAGCTACCAACCTACCCACGGTGTTCCTTATCGTCTATAGTATGATTTAAACTTTTGAATTGAATAAAATATACATATGGTAGAGTAAAGGGCTAGGGCCTAGCCCCAGCCCCCGACGCGTATATATGGAACCTTACCATATAACCTCCTCCTTATGTATTGGCATGAGAGTTTTGGTACACATTTTGGTTAGCCCCATGTTTTTTTCATCCCCGACGCTTTTTGCATGTGACTTACCACAGAAACATTCCACTTTAAAATCGTCACGTGGTTGGTTAACGTTGGGTTTTGGCTTAGCCCCACAGGTACAGGTGTTGAGCCATGTGGCCACCCCATAGGACCATTGGTGGATTATGGGGCATGATTAAGCCAAAAGGCTGGACTAGGCATTGGGACATGCCCACATGCCCCCCATGTGACCAACACCTCCACCCAAAGGGGCGGTAATCTCGTTAACTGTTTGACAGATTTCCCCATTTTGTGGGATGCATGAGTGTGCTGGGTTTTAGGCCTAGTAACACTGTGGGAGCTAGGTTGGTCATTCACAGGTGTGTTTTCATGAGCAGGTACAATAATATTGAAGGGGAAAACTTCCATGAGGTGTAACTTCTTCATTGTTCTGGCCAAACTAGGTGCCGAAAAATCCCAGCTAGGGGTTTTTGGACATTCTGAAGCCATTGGAGCCATCTATTTTGTATTCTGAGCACTGCAATATCACTTTTTAAGAATAATGAAAATGATCCAAGGGAAGATGGACCAGGATATGTAGCCCAAGAGAGAGGTGAAATCATTTATCATTTCTTGTGTTATGTCTTCATTATTGATGTTTTTTATTAGTCTGGTATGCTGCTACTATTTAAGTAAAACTCACTAAATTTATGTGTTAGTAAATTGATCCAATTACCCAAACACATGTCATTTTACACTTGCAATTTAAAGAGACAAGTCTTCTTCATTTTAAATATCTATTGGAAACATATTCATTCCATTTTCAAATCATTAGGCAGGGAGCACAGTGGACAGAAAAAGAACCTCCAGTTGTTGCTTCACTTTAGGGTCTACCATGGTTTCCTGGTGTAGCAAAAAACAAAGCTTTGTGGCATTGATCAGCGCAGAGGTAGAGTAAAATGCATTGAGTGTATCATTCCATGAAGCAGTGTGGCCTTACAAACTTCTGACTGACTTATTCGATCATGATAAGGATACTGCTACTATTCATTGTGATAATTGGAGCTGTGTAAATCTCTCCAAGAACCTTATGTTTCATGAAAGATCAAAACACATCAAGATACAGTATCACTATATCATAGACATGGTGCAAAGGAAGACAATACATGTGTAGTATCTTCTTACCCATGAGCATATCGCAGATATCTTCACCAAACTGCTTGCCAAGACAAATTTCATGTATTTCCGTGAGAGACTTGGCATGGTGGAGAGTGCCTCCCTAGCTGAGAGGGAGTGTTGATGATTACAGTTGTGTGATACATCCTTCTAGACATAGACCTGAGAGAGAGCCCCTGAGATGGGTGTGTTGTTCCTATCTAAGACAGAGATGGAATGTAGAGATGGCCTCCTCCTTACAGAGAGTTGAGAAAAACCCAGATGATTCTCCTGTGTAACGCAGTGAGAAAGGATATTAGTTGAGTTGGACATGCCTGTGGATGAGCACAAGATGAACGTATGAATTCCCATGAGTTGGATGCATCATTATGAGACAGAGATGAAGACGATGTATTATCCTCCTCTGAGTAGAGAGTTAAGATGATGAAATCCAGGTGAATATCTTGTGTAATGCAGTGGGAAAGAAGATCTGTTGAGTTGGAGGTGCATGTGGATGAGCAAAGGTGAACGTGATCCTAGTGGCTGAGCACTAGTGAGTGTGGTTCTCATGTGAGACACAGTGAGATAGAGATATGGAAATCCCTATGGATGTTACCCTAGTGGCTGAGCACTAGTGGGTGTATGATATCCCTTGCTATAGTGTTCAAGAATCAGACCTACCTGTAACCCTAATTGTAATGTAAAGGGTATAGGTCGGTCCCACCTTAATGTAATTGATAATTAATGTAAAAGATAATTAATCTATTTATTATTAATTTTATTGTGAGTTAGATAGGTCGGCCCTATTGTGCCAATAGACAGTTATGTTGACAGGTAAATTCTAATATAAGTAAAAGTAAATTCCCCATTGAGGAATCATATCTTTTGTATGAGTTTGGAAATTTCAGCAAGTACATCTTCTTGGGAAAAGTGAGCACCTCTCTTGGGCGCTAGTATTCTAGAGTTTGCAAGCACCCTCTTGTGTGCTAGGTTTTCTTGGTGGTGAAGGTATTTCTCTTGAAGAATATAACAAAGAATTGGTTGGGTTTTCTTCCCTTGTTGAGAAGGATTTCCTACGATACTTCTTATGTACTTTTGCATGGTGTTTCTTCTTGTGATCTTGGTTGCTGCAACAAAATTGTTTATAGTTTAAGTTAAATGCTAAAATGGAATGAACTTCATTCTTAAATCTTGCATATTGAAAAATAAACACATTTCCTATGCTTTCTTTGACAAAACTTGAGAGTCCATTTAAGGTGGTCTTGAATACTACTACATTGTTCTTGATTGTTGAAACTTTTGACTGATTCTTTGAAGGAAATGGTCGAACAAAAATGGTATCCCAAACACCTGCTCATTTTGACTTCAAATACCCTTTCATATTTATTCTCCATGTCGAGTAATATGTCTCATCGAAGAATGGAACTTCATCTACATGTTCATCCATTTGTGTGTCCATGGATCTCCTTCAAGCTTCTAAGTCTTATAGGGAAGGCCTTCTCTGATACCAATGGTTGGACACATCTACCACGATGAGAGGGGGGTTGAATCTAATCGGAATCTAGACCAGTGGTCAAAATTTAGCTCAAAAATCAAAGTTCTCAGAATTGCCTCAAAACGAACGGATGCGTATCCCTCGTTGTCAAGAACCCAACACAACTCATTTGGGTTAAAACGGATGTCGGATGAGTGATATATCACGTTCTATTCGAATCATCAAACAGGCAAAAAAAATTGTGTTGACTATACAGTCCATACAATCCGTACAGATGCTAACGTGGCAGAGGCTGTATGATGATGTGGCATGTTCGTACGCTAAGGTGGCAGTTGGTGATGTGTCATTCATTGATTGGCATATCTTGGACGAATCCTGTTGTGACACGTGGCATCATTTTGACAAATGATATGGTGCCATGTGGCCCAAGCATGGGCTGCCACGTGGCACCCTGTTATTGGTTTGGTTGCTTAAAATATTATGGAGTCCATGGGGATCGAACCCCAGACCTCCCCCACCATGGAAAAGTCTTGGAAAAGGTTGCCCAACCAGCGCGCCATCCATATGTTTCTTAACATATGTTGTTTTCAAAAAACTTTTGAATTACACTTTGGTCTATTTTGGTGCAGGGGGCCGGGCTAGGGCGTAGCCCCAGCCCGCGGTCTTATGTATTATGGCATATGACCTGTCCACAAATTTTGGCGTGCACATTTCAAATGGTTAGCCCATGGTTTTTGTGTTTACCATATGACCTTGCCACTTTGTGCGCGTGGGGTTTGGATTTTTGAAACAGTTACAACACACGCCCGCCACTTGTCCATTACACATTCACTCTTGGAACCTAGCTCTTTTGTGCAGGGCTGCGGTCACATGGACCCATATGCCCAACGGTTTGGCGGTTGGGGGATTTAGTTCCATTAACTGTCCTACAATTCACACCATTATGCGGTTGCACCCGGTTCTAGGTTTTATCATGGAAATGAGCGTGTGTGCTAGGTTGGGCACATAGAGGTGTGTTTTGGCAAACCAGAGACAACAAGCTTGAAGGAAGAAAATGGCAGGAGGCCTATCTTCCTCATTTTTTGGCCAAATGAGGTGCCAAAAAAGCCCAGATAGGGGTTTCTGGATGTTCTAAATCCATTGGCACTATTTTCAAAGGAATTTGAAGACTTCTTTTGTAGGTTTTACACTATTGAAGTTTCAGGAAGCTCTAGGGAACTTGAAGCCTTCATTGTTCGAGGTCATGCTCAGATGAGCCCAAGTCTGTTTTTTGTGACTGAATAGTCATTTTTGGCTAATTTTTATGCTTTGAACACATTGGGATAGGTTTCAAAGGAATTTGAAGACTTCTACAGGTGATATTTCCACAAGGAAGCTCAGGGAAGCTCAAGGCCACATGTAGAAGAGGTCATGCCCAGATGAGCCATGATCCGTTTTTAGAGTTCTATTAGTCATTTCTGGGGTTTTTATGTATTCTGAACCCAATGGTACAGTCAGTATTTCCATTGGAGTTGAGAAGCAGCTTGTAAAAGAATCTTTGACAAATTAATCCCAGAGAGCCTAGTCCATTGATGGAGGCTCAAGGAGATGTAGCCCAATTGGGGGTGAACTCCTTTATCATCTTGTTATCGTTATGAGTTTGATGGTTTATTTTCTTCAAGTTATGATTGTTGTGTATTTATTTAAAACACATATTTAACCATTTAAAGGAAAATTTCCTCACACATGAACATTTAAAATAAGATGCATAAACTTGGCACATAATCTATCTTGCATATTTTAACACATTGAGCAAGGTCCTGTAAAGTTTATTTAAATGGAATAGAGGGTGCTTGCATAGCATAACAAGTCAGCCCCCTATTTTCAGATCAGGTGGTATCAGAGCATAGTTTTTCTCATGTGATTGCCATTGATAGCTAGAGTTTTAGTTGTTGGTATTTGTGCAAGTTTTGTGTTGAAGTTTGATATCTTGCAAGGATGGAGGAAGCTTCAAACATTGATAGTTCTCATACATCTTCATTATCCAATTTCTTTGACACAGAGATGTTGAAGGAGTTTCTAACCATGAGAGATGTGGTGCAAGAGATGTGCGAAGATAGAAAGGAGAGCATTGTCCTTCAAGAGTAGTTGATGGCCATGAAGGAGGAGAAAGACCAGCTTCTTGAAAAGTTGCATGAAATGGAGACTCAACTCCATGAGGCAAAGGAAACCCTTACCAAGTACATGCATGAACATGAGGTATGTAATGTTAGTTTATCTTCAAATTCCTCTCAAGATGAATGCTTTGGTGTTTTTGAAAATCACACAAGAGGAATAGGGTCCAAGTTATTGTTAAAAATGGGCTATGAAGGTAAAGGATTAGGCAAGCATGCACAAGGCATTGTTGAGCCTATTGTTGTTGAGGAGAGACCCAAGTATTGTGGTCTTGGATATGAACAAAGAGATGGAGCAAATTCCAAAGTTGAGGAGACAAGGGAAAAAGTTCCAAGAACAACTTTTGTTGCAAGTTCAATCCCTCAAGCATGCAAAGCTTGTGTTCAAGAAGAATGCAAATGTGTGAAATGAAAGAGTTGTGACAACGATGAGGACAAGAAAATTGTTGTTGGTCTTCAAAGGAGAGCTTGTAACTCTTCAAATTCACCTCCTCAAAGAGGTGATAAAGGTGAATGTTCAAGGTATAATTATGCCTATCATTCACTTGCTTTTGACGATGTTAAGCATGATAAATTTGCATGTAAAAATGGAAGAAAAAGTCCATGTACATATTATGGTTTATATAACCATCATGTTTCAAAATGTTGGAAAAGATTGACCACTTTCAAGAAACTTTCCAAGGAAAGACAACTTGAAAAGAGGATGCAAAAGATTTGCACTCATTGTCAGAAGAGGGGTCATCTCATTGACCAATTTTGGACATTGCATCTGACCACTCATCCACAGCACAAGAAGAAAATGGATAAAGATATTGGAAAGAATGGAAGAGGAGATTCCATCATTGATGTGAGTCAAGATGATTCACAAGAAGATGATTTTCAGCAGAAAAAATCACCATTGAGTTGGCTTGGTAAGAAATGGTTAGATTTATTGAGCAAGTAAGGCTTGCATTTTTCTATTGTAGATGCACATTTCAGCCTTATGTATGCATTTATGTTGAGAGTATGACAAGTTGCAGCAATTTATCACAACTTGTATGATGCAAGTTGCATGTGAATGCAATTCGTTTGAAGGCATTCTTGTTTGTTGCACAACTTCGCCAGGAGAATGTAAAAGAGGGGTATGATGCTCACTTGTTACAACCATATATCTTTTTCATATTCAGCTCTTATGTACCCACATGTTTTGGGTTTATGTACTTATGTCTGTACTTGAAGGAGAGTTGAAGAGCTATGCACATGCATTTGTTTTTGTGTGTGTGTAAACAGTGAACTGGTGATAGTTCACCATGAATGACTCATGATTGTAACATGATTGTGTATCATGAATGTCGACTTGTCATTGGGAAGGTTGATATGTTTCAAATGCGTCTCGACTTGTGTCGATGTTGTCTTGATGACTATGTTGTGTCGATCATGTTTTTCGACTTATGTTTAGTCGATGGTGTTTGTTGGCTTGTAAGTTGATTTTGAGTACACCAAGATGCAGGAAAACGCGATGTACTTTGATGAAGTACAAGATGCAACCATTTGATTGAAGATAAAAAAGACTTTGTTGGCATCATTTTCAGTCTTGTATAATTTTTTTTTCAAGATTGATGGTTTTCTTGGTTTGTGACAAGATATCGCAGGAAAGCTTTTGCAACCATTGGAGAGCGGATTGTGTTGACGTCAAAGAGTTCACAAGAGGGACTTGATTCTTAGTGGGAAGGTTGGAATTCTTCCAAGTGAAAAGATAACAGTGGGTCAGCAGCAGCTAGAGAACAGTGGTTGAGGGACATAGCCAGTTGTAGTGCAAGGCATGTCAAGGTATCCAGGTGATTGTCAAAAAAAGACTTTTCAAGTAGAATCAGTTGATAGAACTTGGGAAGAAGAAGAGTATTGAATCTCAGGCAAATAATCATAATATTTTGTGGGTCCAAAAGCCTTTCAATGGGAAGCCGTGATCAGAATCTGGACCAGGGGTCAAAATTTATCTCAAAAATCAAAGTTCTCGGAATTGCCTCAAAATGAATGGGTACGTATACCTCGTCGTCATGAACCCAATGCAACTTGTTTGGGTTCAAACGAGCATCAGATGAGTGAGATATCGTGTTCTGTTCAAATTTTCAAACATACAAAAAAAATTGTGCTGGTTGTATAGTCTGTATGGATGCTGACGTGGCAAAATCCGTATGATGATGTGGCACATCCATACACTGAGGTGGCAGTTGGTGATGTGGCATTCATTGATTGGTAGATTTTGGATGAATCCTGTTGTGACACGTGGCATCATTTTGACAAATGGTATGGTACCACGTGGCCCAAGCATGGGCTACCATGTGGCACCCTGTTATTGGTTTGGTTGTTTAAAATATTATGGAGTCTGTGCGGATAGAACCCTGGACCTCCCCCACCGGACCTCCCCCACCGTGGCAAAGTCTTGGCAAAGGCCACCCAACCAACGTGCCATCCATATGTTTCTTAACATATGTTGTTTTTAAAAAAAAATTGAATTACACTTTGGTCTATTTTGGCGTGGGGGGCTGAGCTGGGGCTTAGCCCCAGCCCGCGGTCTTGTGTACTATGGCATATGACCTATCCACAAATTTTGGCGTGCACATTTCAAATGGTTAGCCCGCGGTTTCGGTGTTTACCATATGACCTTGCCACTTTGTGCGCATGGGGTTTGGATTTTTGAAACGGTTACAACACATGCCCGCCACTTGTCCATTACACATTCGCTCTTGGAACCTAGCTCTTTTGTGTGGGGCCACGGTTACATGGACCCATATGCCCAACATTTTGGCGGTTGGGGGCTTCAGTTCCGTTAACCATCCTACAATTCGCATCGTTATGCGGTTGCGCCCAGTGCTAGGTTTTCTATTAATATATGTATGATGCATGATAGATGATCTGGTCCATTAATATACCTTGAAGATTTCTATTATATTGCAACTACCATAGACGAGGTGTCATTCTCTATGTTTTTAATCCATTCTCTTCTATACCATTGAAAATATGTTTCTTGGTACTTTGATATCTATAGCTCTTAGAGAGGAAGTGTCTATACTCATCGAACACCTCCTTTCCTAAACTTATTGAACGACGAGATTTCATATTAGGACCACAAATTGGACATGGAAATTTACCCTTTGCTTGAAGACCTGCAAGATATGGATTAAATTTTATATCAATTATTCAAAGTATGTTTAATGAAGGGATTATATAAAAAAACATGCATGATATGAACTTCATAAAATTAAACGCTATTAAAATGCAGTGTAACATAATAACATACCATAGAAATGTGTTAGCCCTGGAACATCATGAATTGCCCATACAAGCATTGCATGGAATTTAAATTCCCTTTGTGCACCTACTAGTATAGAGATATCATACATAGTGATGCCCTTCCATAACTTTAGTAACTCGTCAATAAGACGCTTGATATACACATTCTTATCTTTGACTTGATACTTACCTAATTGATTTAACATACAATACATAATTAATACATATATGAGTAAATAAAAAAATATCAAACTGAATTATAATATCACATAATTGAACATATCTGAGTAAACAATAAAGTATAAGACAAAATTATGAAACAAACAAGACAAGTGAGATGTTACCCCGTTAAAAAATATTACTCTAAACAAATACATGGAAAAATCATTTCCAACATTATGTGCTCCCTCTTTATTGACATCCATGGAGGAATATTATTGTTGATAACAAAAAAATGCCACACCGAGTAAGTAGATTTGAGATCTCCAAATGGATTCACACCGTCAGCTGCCAATGAAAGCCTAAGATTACGAGGTTCATCTTTAAAATTTGGCCATATTTTCTCTATATTCTTAAATGCATATCCATCGATAGGAATTCAAATAACACCATATTTACTTATGTTCTTTGGATGGTAATCCATAAACTTTTTTATTCTTTCACACCTAAACAATCATCGCAAACATGAATTATGGGAATATAACAAATAACCTTGTGAGGCACCTTTTTTTGTTACTTGATCGGTTTGATATCTACTAATTTGACATTTTGGGCATTCTTCTTTCAATGCATGTTCTCCATAATATAAAATATGATCATTGTGGCATGCATGAATAGCTTGATACTCCATTACAATATCTTTCATAATGGCATGTAAATCTTTATATGTGTGGCATAAAACATTTGATGTTGGTAACAAAAATTCATCTAACAATCTACAACATAAAAAATCAATATTGGTTAATGTAAATAATATTAATCGTACATATTGCATCCAAATTTTACACCTGATCGACTAACAATAAAAATAGAGGAAAAAATAAAACCTTTATCATCATGCACTAAGTGTGACAAAATATATTATATACCTTAGCAGTTGTTTCACACAAGTGTTTCAAAAACCATTCATAACCTTTAAGTTCACCAACAACAATATAGGAGAGAGAATACTTGTTTTGGAGCCTTCATAAAGAGGTTGAATTTCCTTCTCAAGTACAGGTATATAAAAAATACCATCAATCTGCTTTTCATCATCATCCATTCAAACATTATTAAATGTCTCTTGGATCAATATATTTATCCCAACTTCTTCAATTGTGTTATTAGCATCAACATATTCTTCCATAGGATCATTAAATTGATCTTCAATATTCATTCTGTGTTCCTGAATAGATGATTGTACAAACACATCTTCCTCCACAGGAAGCTCCCTAGGGCTTCGTTCCTTTATAATTACAAAAAATCAAGTAATATTCATGTATATAACAAATATTATAACGATACAAACAAATATTATAACGATACAAACATTTACAAATATAATATAAGAAAACAAAGACAACAAAGACAAATACATTGAACTAGTGTGGCATCTCCAATTTCCATTAGTGATTTCTATTTAAAAACCCCTAACCGAGACTAACCCCTTAATCCCTAACCCTAAACCTCTAACCCCTACTCCCTAAAACCCCATTAACCTCTAAATCCCCTAGTATTATTCATGGCTTGACTATTCTTGTAAATGCCTTGGTATTATTCATGGCTTGACTATTCTTGTAAATCCCTTAGTATTATTCATTCCTTGAACATATAATACTACAAAGTATAATGGCCAAAAAACAATGATCAATTGTGAAACTATATTTTTGTATATTTTAGTGCTTTAAGAATGAAAAAAAAAATCAATTGGATTCTTTAACTACAATGATACTAAATAGAAATACAAATATAGGAAAGACAACCACATTAATGGGAAAAAAAAAATTACCCTGGAAAATCAATAAGGGAAAACCAATAATTAACAAAGGATTGTGTTTTTTGTATTCTTATATTATGGATATTACAATATAGGTTACACAATTTTTCAAGATTACAACAATTCTATGAGACTCTTCGGTAATCTATAGTCATATAAAATATGAACATTTATATTTCATTTGTATTTCATTTAATTTATGGAATCCAACATTTACATTTCATTAATGGGTTCATATACTATTCACCTCATCACAAAAAGAGATTGCACGCTTGGATATTGGCCGCATCCTTGACAAGGAGACATAGCCATTGTTCCAACATTGTACTTCGAGGCAACAATAGTGGATGTGACTATATTGGGTGTACTAGTGGCAAGTGAAGTACAACACCACCATGTGCAAGTGGCGTTAGATAGGTCAGGTACTCTAGCCAATGGCTACAATCACCAAGTCATGTTGAACCAATTTATAGATACATGATTTAATAACGATCCAATATGAAATATAACATACACATGTGCGTCTTGTAAATTTTAGCAACAAGTATGGATGTGAATAAAGTAGATACATTGTTGGATGTGTCTACCATAGGGTGAGTATCCCATAGATGTAGGAGGGGAAGTCATAACATCCACATTACACACGCACATTAAAAAAATGTTAAAAAATCAATTGTTTGGAATTGCTAAAAAAAACAGATTCATTGTGTAGATCTTGTCCTCACGATCCCAATGCAAATTGAATGGGCTCAAACAAAGTTCATATGAGGAAGATATCGCATTATGTCTGTTTTTCCAAACATGCAAAAATTGTTGAATGTACAGTCCATACAGGTTGACAAGGGAGCTAACTATACAGTCCATACAACCATATAGTTGACATGGAAGACTAACTGAGTAGAGGGTGATGTGGCAAGTTGATTGTGTATTGGTGACATGGACCAATCCTTGGTCAACATGTGGCATGTTTGTGGATGAATGAAAGAGTGCCACATGGCACCCCCTTATTATATAAAATTTTGGTATGGACTCCACCAGAATCAAACCTGCGACCTTCAGGCATGGGAAAGACTTCGCGCAGGTTGGGCTACCAGCCCACCTACCATTAGTTCTTAACCATATAGTTGCCACTTAATATTTAAGCTTGCATTAAAGGTTGGTTGGGAGGAAAAAGGGTTGAGGCTAAGCCCTAGACCATGGAACCCAACCATATGACCTTTCCAAATATCCAATAGTGCGACGAATGGAGTGGGTCAGTTGACGGGTGTGGAATTAGCGCTAGACTTTGGCCACATGGGGCCATGCAGCTGGGATCTCCACCGGGAAAAGTGTTAGAAGTTGTAACGACTCGACAAATCTGCCCACAATCTGAAACACATGCGAGAGTTGGGTTTGGTTATGCAAAGGCTGGGTTTTTGCACAATGGGTGCATTTTAGTGAGCAGAGACAAGTTCTTGGGAAAAACTTCCAGGAAGTGTATTTTCTTCAATTTTTGGCCAAACCAGGTGTAGAAAGAACCCAACTAGGGGTTTTTGGACATTCCGGAGCCATTAGAGCCATCTATTTTTCATTTTGATCATTTTAAAGCACTGATTTTAACACTTTGATCATATAATGAAAATGATCCATTGGAAGCTAGAACAAGAGATGTAGCCCAAGAGAGGGGTGAACTCCTTTATCATTTTGTTGTGTTATGTTTTTATTTTGATGGTTTTTTATGACTATTTATGTTGTTCATTTTAAGTATAAAAACTCAATATTTTCATGTTCTTGCAACTTGATCCAATTTCCCAAGACACATACATATTTCACTTGCAATTTTGTATACATAAACCTTTTCATTTTCATATGAAGTTGGTATCAGAGAAAATGTTTTTGAAGGTTTGATTTGTTTGCAAGTGTTTTGTTTTCTGATGCTTACAAGATTGAATCTCACACGATGAGAAGGGAAACCTGAAGAGCCAAGTTCTCAACTTTCAAGAAGGAGAAAAATACATTCACATCAAGCTTCAAGGAGGAATTCACCAAATACGGCTCATGAGGAGAGTCATGAAATTCCTATTTTAAAAGAGGAAACTTTCAGAAAAGCCTTTTATGATATGAAAAAAATGGTGAAAGTTTTATATAAGGAAAGGAATGCAAGGTTGCATGTGAAAGCTCAAATCCTCCAAGAGGTAATGAAGATAATGGTAATAAAACTCCAAAAGGAAATGGAGGAAATGGTGATACTCCACCTCCTTCACCTCCATCTTCCACTTCTTCTACCATTTCACAACCACCTCCAAATTCTCCAAAAGTACATGGTAAAATTGCTCCACAAGCTCATTTTATTAGGCTTGACATTAAGTTTGAATTTCCTATGTACAAGGAGAAGTAAATGTTGAGAAATTGGATAATTGGATTCCTCAAATTGAAGTGTATTGTAGGATACAAAGAATATAGGATGATGAAAATAAGATTAAGCTTGCTTCTCTTAGATTGGAAAGTGCATCACTCATTTGTTGGGAATCAAAAACTCGAAAGGACATGAAGAAACATGGTAAATTTTTATCCTCTTGGAATGATTTTATTGTTGCAATTAAAAGGAAATTTTATCCATTAGAATACATGCAAAAATATATCATGGATTGGAAAAACTTTAGGCAAGCTAAAGGGAAAAATGTGCAAAACTACACTCAAGAATTTAGAAAAAGAGATTTGATTTTGGGTATGGATTTATCTTCTCAAGAATATTTATTCAAATACATTGGAGGATTGCATAGCTACTTGAGACACACAATACTTATGTTTAACCCTACAAATCTAGATGAAGTTTGTGTACATACAACTCATTTATAAAGAAGAGGGAGGAATGATCCTCAAGAGGACAACAAAAATAAAATTTATAATGGAGACAAAGGAAAGGGGAAATTCAAAGGAAAAGGAAGAAAGAACACTTCATTCAAGAAAGAGGGAGAAAAACTCTCATGTAAACATTGTTCAAAAGATGGCCATGATGAAGAACACTATTGGAAACTTCATCCTGAAACGAGACCCAAAAAGTTCAACAACAAAGGGAAACCGAAGACTGTTGCAATTACAAAACATGATTTAGGATCTAATTCAGGAGATGAAACAAAAAACACAGCCATGGGTTTTCAAGGTAAGCACTCTATTGCTAGTACTAGTTCCTCAAGTAGTATCCTCAATGAAACTCAACATGAAAAAGAAAAAATAGAGCTTTTCCACATAAGGGTAATTTAAAAGCATACCAAGATAGATACTCTATTTGATATTGGTTATCAAGAAAACCTCATTTCTGGAGACATAGCCAAGAAATTGCATTTGGAAACTACTCCTCATCCTAAACCATATCCTCTAGATTGGATATGTAACAATGACAAATTGCATGTGACAAAAATATATAAACTTAGATTTTCCATCACTGCAAACTTTATAGATGAGGTAGAGCTTGATGTTATTCCATTGGATATTTGTGGTATTGTTTTGGGAAGCCGATATTTATATGATAGGAGATCCATATTTCATATTCATGAGAACAAATATCATGTGTTTAAAAATGGAGTTGAGTACATTGTTAGAGAACATACAAAAACATTGAATTTGTCACTTGTAAATGTTGGACAAATGAAGATATCAGTCAATGCTAGTAAGAAATTTTCACTCTTGATGATCAAACCCAAAAACAATGTTGAAAAGAAATATTTCCAAGGATGTGATGAAAAGTTAAAATCTGATTTATATGAGCGTTATCACTGAAATTTCATCCGCAAATGGTTACAGGAATCCAACATCTTCAAACAGTTATGAGGTCACCCATGGACCAAAATTACCACAAAAGCATTTCCAAAAGGTCTAAAACTATACAACCAGTGATAAAATTAAGGTGTGTTATGACTACAAAGGGCGTGCGTGCACATGCGCAAACCAAAAATGCACGAAAAGTGCACATGCGCACGATGTGCGACCGTGGTCTCTAAAATCCGCGCACACCTGAGAACGACACATTTATGAGATTGGTCGACCTCCCACCCACTTCTAGTTCAACTTCCAAGTTGATTTGACATTCAAATCTTGGTTGGATCTGACTGGGTGGCTGGTCAAAGACCTAAAAATGCCCTAAACAACCCCTTTTCACACTAAAAGTTGGTTGCACAATACCTCAAAGTGATGCTATAAAACAAGGCCATGGGTGCACTACATTTTCAAGGAATTCATTTGCAAGGTTATGTTGCTGCTATTCTCTTGGGGAATCCTCTTTTCTCATCAAGAGCATACTAGCATCATTGCATTTGGGCAATCCATCTCACCTCTTGAGTGGATTAACTTGGGATTCTTTCACCATTTCTTTCAAAGTTGTAAGAAGAGCTTAGTTGTGGGGGTCCAAGAGCCCTCCCTTGGAGGAAGAAGGGACCCAAAGTCCTCTTTCATCTTGGTGTTTTCTTTTCACTAATATAATCCTTGCCATTGGTGACATGAGTCTTATTGTTTTTGTGTTCTTATGTCCTTATGCTCAATAGTTTAGTTGTTCTTTAATTTCTTAGTTTAATTCTTAGCTTAGTTTTTATGTTTCTTTTTCTAACCCTTTCCTTTACTGTTGTCTTTCTTAGCTAACCCAACTAAGCTTGTAAGCACCTCTGTTTTTTTCATTTAGGTGACAAAAGAGGTGCAACAGATTAGCAACTCCGTTGGGGAAAGGTATCAATTTCCTACCCCATTTGGGTTTTTCTAGCTCTTCTTTTGGTTTGTTTAACTTGTAGGTACCTTAACCGGCCTAAGCCGACCTGCAAAACATCCAATTCAAAGTTGAATTGAGAGAATTCCATCCAGAATTTTCTTCACAGTTGTGTGTCAGGTGTGTGCGGGTTGATTGGCCCACAGTCACGCATCGTGCGCATGTGCGGAAAAATTATTGTGTTGTTCTGTGCACCTACGCCCAAAATTCAGTTTCAGTTTGCGCACAGGCGCTCAGTGCTCCTCTGTCTACTCTGAGACCCGCGCACCTGTGTAGAAAAATACACATTGTAATATTTTTTGTGATTTGGGGAAGGCCCATAGCCTTCTTAAAAATGATTTCATGCATGTTGTAATCTACTCCACACTTAGTTCCCTCTCCATATAAAGGGATTAGTCAAAACACATAGGCACTTAGGGGGTTTAAAATCATTATTTCCTCTTTTTCTTTCATTTTTCCACATGGATGGCTTGATTTGACTAAAAGTATAAGTTGGAATCATTTGTAATCACATAAAACTTGCATTGGGACCAGAAGTTGGATAACAATCGTTTAGTATGCGCTTCTCTCATGCTTCAAAGCGACCTTGAGAATCAGAAAAAGGTTGTAGGACAATTTCATCTCCCGTAAAAAGACTAAAACCTTTAGGAGAGGACAACAACCCCCTCGGGACTCCTCTTAGTTTATTTTTCAAACACATCTCAAGATTGTAACGGGCCCATACATGCCCACATGCTACAAAGATAGGATAGTGTTGAAAGTTACTTTCTTAGATTAAATCACTAGGGAAGTTTAAAGGTTTTGTAACGGGCCCATACATGATCACAATCTAGGATAATTTCAAATCTTTCTTAGATTAAATCACAATAGGGAGTTAAAGGAATAGTAAAGGACCCACATGTCCACATGCAAGTTTCCTAGGGACTTTTGAATTATGCAAGGTTGTACCAAAGGCATTTAGTTAATTAGGTAATCAACACTTGTAAGGACCAAGTGAAGTCCACATGCAGCAAAGTGACACCTAATTCATTAAAACATTGGCACACTTTTCACTCATTCACACATGAAAGTCACTTATTACTCACATAATTTTCATCTCAAAATGTGGTGGTCAAAGTAAGTCTCCTCCAAAAGGATTCTGAAACACCCCACGCATTTTCTTGTCGAAACTATCCACTCCCATTTAATTTCAATGAGATTGGCTCGCACCCCCAATCTCTCAAACAAACCACATCTAATTTTTTTCTAAAAACTCACTAAGTTTTCCTCCACAGGAGGTGCCAAAAGAAATTTTGTAGTCTAGGTAGGATTTCGGGGATAGGCATCCAAATAACTCCCCGTTATTTGGTTCTCACATTGTCAAAACAATAGAAGTTGTCAAATAGGGAATTGTAAACCCTCCAAGTCAAGTGTTCCTAACACCATAAGGCAGGGAGATACCCATGAAGGGTTGAAGGGCGAGGTCCGATTGTTCTGTGCATCCCCCCTTGAGGCACCCACCTCTTGGACGGGATCCATCCCGTGACGAATTTCTTAGGCCAAAAATCTAAATTTCGCACTTTGACCAAGGTACCTAGTGTCCAAATTTTAGGACATCTACCCAAGTGGCAATTGTGGGATGCAATTGCACCTTGATCGGATTTTGTGTGGCTATTGGAAAATATCACCAGCTCTTTCAGGATATGCCCCCTTTACCCCTCATTATAACTGATTACTTCATCCTTCACTAGTTTCTCTTCCGGTGACTTCAGACCCCACTGTTGAGTACTATTGGAAGGTCCAGTGCTATTTGAGAGGAAGGATGTTACATCTTTTAGGAAATGAGCATTTGTTTTCTTTGATCCCCCACATGGACAAAACCCACTTATCCACATATATGCTTCTTTTTCAAAATACTTTATGATGCATTTCTGATTACATTTGATTTAGATATATGTCATGTAAAGTTCAAAAATTGCAGCAAAGGCTCTTGTTTATTTATTACTCTCACCAAAATTCGCACACATCCACTCAGCTAGTCAGACATCATAGGGGACCCACAGAACCCCCATCATTCCAGATGCTTGCTAAACCTCCCTCCTATTTTAGGGGGAGTTACTAGTCTTGCCAACTCATCGGCCCCACCTTCTCACACTCCTATGAGTGCCACTATCTTAGGATCATCTTTTCTTGGTTCCACCTTACTTGGCTCCACTTCCCAAGTGCCACCGTCCACTTTCTCTCCTTTAAATGGTAGTTGGGGGCCAACTTCCTCTCAAGGGGGAAGTAACAACCCACTTATCCCCCCTCAAGGGTTAGGTTCACAGAACACTCACACCATGGTTGGAACTAATCCTCCACCACCACTCTAGATGCCATATTTGGCCTCTCTTAACATACCAGATCTAAGAAAACTCACAAATGACCCTATATTGCATGACCCCACATGGTCTACAATGCCCACCAAACTACCTTCAGATATCCCCAAGTTTGAAGGAAAGGCAGGGGATGACCCTGCCAACCATGTCATGACTTTCTACCTATGGTGCTCTTCCAATAGCATTATGGATGATTCCATCTGACTATGATTATTTCAACACATGCTCACTGGCCCATTAGCCAAATGGTATGTAGATGAAAAATTGGGGTCCCATGCGACTTTTGAGTCCTTGGCCAAAGCATTTTTGACCTTCTTCCAATTACCAATCCACCATGACAATGGTCTTGAACTACTCTCTAATTTTAAACAAACCTCAGCCACACATATCGTTGATCACATTTACGAGTGGCGTCGATGACATAGTTTGTGGAAAGCTGAAACCACCAAACAATAGTGTCCTGACTGGTTTCTCAAATCACTTGTCTCTCTCCTCAGTAAAGATGTAGCTTCCACCTTCCCTCAATCAGAAGAAGAAGTCATTAATAAGGCTCAACAATATGACCTCATCTATTCACAATCAGGGTACTTGTACATAGTACTTCCTGACCTCTGAAAACCCATGCCATTCGACCAAGACAAACCCGGGATGTCTCACTTAGCAGACAAATTGATTGGTAATACCACGCACCACAGTCCACAACCCCAACAACCACTAATGTATGGCACACCTCAATATCTGTCGGCATATGGGGGAACCTCTTATTACCCTCCACCCCCTTATCAACAACCATACCCTTCTGTTATTCCTCCACCCACAATACACCCGCCAATCCAAACAAGTTCTAGTACTCCCTCTACCTTAGCTTATACTCTAAATACTAGCAAAAGTGCCATGCCTTCCTATGTACCTTATGGATCATTACCCCCACATAATCCGTACTTTCCATTCCCTTTTCCTCCACAACCCATGGCTCCCCCACACCCTCACTCTAGGGTGAATTTTGTTCAATCCTCTCCCCTTCAGTAATATCAAAATTTTGAACAGCTGAATACAACAAATTCGACCCATCAGTCGAATAATGCAAAAAATAAAGGATAAAACAAGAACAATAGCAACCCAAGTCAAAGAGGGAATCATCCCCAATAGAACCAACCTACTAGGGGCAACTAGAATCAAGGGAATCAGAATGCCTAGGGGGTAAATAACAACAGGCGTCAAGGGAAAAATAAAAACAATCTTCGAACTAACTTCCCTTGTGCCCTTTGTGGTGAGTTCAGTCATTATACTCATCATTGCCCCCAAATTGCTGATTTTAAATGAATGAAAGACTCAAGAAGTGTACAACATCCTCCAGCACCACCTGCCCCTTGGCAAGCCCCACAACAATACGTCCAACAACCTCCCCAAGTCCTGCTACAGAATCCCATTCCGCACTAGGGTGTGATGAACACCCAATAGGACATGTAGCCCACCCCATCAAAAATGGGACAGTATCTCAATCCAAACAATCCCACAGATCACACTATCATCCTCATTAGTGAGGAGGAAGTCCTTCTATAGAGACGTAGTCGTCAATACTGTGCACCTACTGAGTCTCCTCCCATTCCCCAAAAGACAATCCCGGCACCAACGGGACCCCCATTGGTGATTCCTCTCCCTAACGTAGAAACACCTTTTCGCATCCCTCGCATCCCATTGTGCAGGAATGTCCACAACCCACAGGCTAGGGCGACTCACAATTACAGTTTGGTCGATGACTTAGCACAATCCACGACTGCTATGTCAGTCTTAGAAGTCCTTCAAACTTGTCCCACTCAGTGGAAATCGTTACTTTCCACCTTGGGGGCAGTCGACCCCGCGGATACTCAACTCATCACATTTGACCTCGACAGTGGAGAACCTTGCCTCCCTGCTCTCATCGCTTTTCAAATCCCAGTGAAAATTCAGAACATTACAATTCATCGATGTAGCATCGATGAAGGTGCATCCACATGCATCATGTCCAGGTCTGTTTGGCAGAAACTTGGTTCCCCCGAACTCATACCATCTGACATTACCTTAAGAGCTTATGATGGATGACCATCTTCTCCTGAAGGGCTCTTCCAAAATGTCCCTGTAGAACTAGGGGGCAAGACCATTCTTATTGACATGGAAGTTATCGATGCCCCACTTGATTACAATATCTTGTTCAGTTGTAGCTACATGTACACTATGAAGGCAGTTTCCTCTTTTGTCTTTTGAACCATGATGTTCCCCCATAACAGGAAGATCATTACCATTGACCAAGTTTCACATTATGAGCCTAACCCTTCCAACATCGATAACATTCTCCCTCTCATCCATACTAATCACAAAGCATACCCACTCATCGAAATGGGCCCTGGAATTTTCAAAGACCCATCATTGTTAGGAACTTACCATGGTGCACCACCACTCCTTCATCCTTCCAATCAGGTATGCATTGTATCATCCAAAGGAACTGACATGGAGGATACCCTTCCTCCCAGGGAGGCTTCTATCATATCTAACGTCCCACTAGTCGCATAGCTCCTCTCTCACAAGCCTCCTACGAATTCATCGACTCCACTAGTTCGCGATTTCACCTCTCCCCAAGGCCATATCCCAGCTTGGGAGACAGTTCCCCAAGCTATTACTCAAATCCCCTTCTTCTACCCTCCACCAAGCATACAATATTTCCAAGTAGCCGCAACGCTTACTCTCCCTAATATGGTGTTGGCAATCCTAGTTTGGTATTTACATCCACCAAAGATGGTCCCTCAACCATCCCTTCCCCCACAAATAGAAGGAATCCCAATGACGATTCACATACTCACTCCCACCATACCCTCTACACCCACACTCACTAAACTCCGTGCCACAGCTGGGGGAAGGCGAAAGAAGAAGGAGCACAGCTCCACTCCCCCCACGCATCCAACCTCCTTGCATGCTATGTGAGAAATATGGACACCCAACCAACAAATGTCCATCTCTACCCAAGTTACGTAACCTAATTCAACTCAATCAAACACCATTACCATTCATCACTGTAGAAAGTACTGCCGCTATCTCCCATAACACAAGTAGCAAAGGGTTGCGAACCAAATTTGCTTGCGCCATATGTTCAGAATATGGCCACTATACACACCATTGCCCAACACTACCTCAATTCTAGCAGACATTAGTCGCAGTACGCAAAAGCTTCCAGCACGAAACCAATTCAGCTACATCATCCCTACCAAACATCACTGACATCCATTATTTCACAACATCAGTCAATGAACGTATGAGATTCCCTTGCTCTCTATGTGAATCCTTAGATCATTTTACATACCAATGTACTATGATCATTTAATACAGGCAACGCCAATCGACCCTGATTCAAACCCTTGCGCCCCCTACAGAATCGATGATTCACCTTACCTCATCACTAGAGATTCTTCAGATCATTTCTCCTGAACCAGAGGCACTCCCTATTCCTCCATGGTTCTTAGATGACTTATCTGAGGATTTACCCCCAAATCCCCCCAATTCTCCCGTTCATTTCCCTACGAAAATTTTACATCCAACTACCACTATTACTCCTCAGTACCTCAATATTTGGTTTATGTCAAGCGAACCATCGCAATCTCATTGCATCATTCCCCCTACTTCTTCATCCCTAAAGGACAACCACATGGCAACAGTCATCGATATCACTCTTTTAGATCCCTTGTATTCCTACCAATTCCACTGTGATGAGGACATACTCGAGGAATTAAACACCCCCGACTACCCATGGGATGCACTACACCACAGAGCGCTCTTCTTTCCACATGACACCTTCATGCTTCCTAACCGACACCCCATACACGTAGTAAAAACCAAGGATTTTATCCCATCAGGGCATATCGACTAGTTCAACAAGCCCATTCCTACCCCTGATGCTTTTGAAGAAGGCAACATGGCCAATATTTCCTTGACCATCAAAATCGATATTTCCATAAAAAATGGAGTCGTCGAGGAAATCGCCATTAGCACCGCATGCACTCCTCAAGAAATCACCGCCTATAAAGCTCTCTTCCAAGAATATCGGGATATTTTTTCCTGGTCATACACATAAATGCCTGGCCTTGATCCCTCTATTGTCGAACATCGCATAGACACATGGTCTGATATCATACTGAGTCGCCAAAAACAATGACCACTACACCCATCGAAAGAAGTGGCCATCAAATCCGAGATTGAAAAATTATGTGCGGTTGGGTTCATCTACCCCATAGCCTATACCTCATGGGTTTCCAACCCTGTACCCATTAACAAAAAATAGGGCACTATCTGTGTCTGCATTGACTTTCACGATCTCAATCATGCATGTCTCAAAGACAACTTTCCAACGCATTTCATCGATCAAATTATCGACGACCGCGCAGGCCACAAGGCTTTGTCCTTCATGGATGGTTTCTCTGGTTATAATCAAATCCAAATCCATCCAACCAATCAATACAAAATCGCATTCACCACCCCTTGGGGTACTTTTTCATATCGTGTCATGCCTTTTGGCTTAAAGAACATTGGCGCAAATTTCCAATGGGCTATGACATACATTTTTCATGATCTAGCTCATATCATCCTCGCATACTTGGATGACCTCATAGCTCGATCCAAAAAATGAACCCAGCATCTTGATGATTTACGGATCATCTTCCAATGGTGTCGTCAGTACAACATCCACTTGAACCCCCTCAAGTGCGTATTCTGCGTCACTGCAGGGTGCCTCCTTGGATTCATCATTTCACAAAGCGGTATTACCGTGGGACCCTCAAAGTCCAGGCCATCACAGAAATTCCACCCCCCCGAAATTTACGCCAACTCCAGAGCCTACAAGGAAAAGCTAACTTTTTACGGTGATTTGTCCCAGACTATGCCACTTGAGCACAAAAATTCCTTCGCTTACTACACCATGACATCCCATTCCACTGGGATGAACATGCCCAAAAAGCATTCGATGACCTTAAAATGGCACTCTCCAACGCCCCTTTAATTAGTTCATCCGACTATAATCGTGACTATATCCTCTACATCTTAGCATCATCTGTCTTAGTAGAAGGAGTTCTCGTTCAAATCGATAATGACAATCATGAGCATGTCATGTACTACATTAGTAAAAACCTCTCAGGGCCACCCCTAAATTATAATCATGAAGAGAAACTAGCCCTTGCAGTCGTCCTCACAGTCCAGAAACTGCACCATTACATTCTGCTTCGCATGACTAGGGTCATAGCAAGTTCCAACCCCATGCAATACTTGCTTAGTCATTAGCAAATTAATGGAAAATTTGCCCGATGGATCGTTATCCTTTAGGAGTACGATCTTGAATTTTCAATACCCAAGAGCAAGAAATCTCTCATCCTCGCCGAACTTGTCACAACCTTCCCATATGATACTACTAGTGCCCCCGTTAATACCGACTTCCTTGATGAACATCTGTTTTATATCACTTCGGATGATCCTTGGTACGATGACCTCCTCATCTACCACTGAACCCAAAAGTTTGGTAACCACCTCTCACGAGATGATCGCCATCATATTCGCCACCAGGCCCCCCGCTATCTCCTCATCGGCGATATCTTATATCGGCGAGGGGTCGACACCATACTCCATCGATGCTTGACCATGGATGAGGCTGATAGAGTCTTGAATGACTGTCATAGCAGTGTGTGTGGGGGGCATCACTTGGGGATGTCCACTACTCAGAAAATCATCCGAGAAGGGTATTTTTGGCCTACAGTGTTTCATGATTGCATTCATGCAGTGAATCGATGTGATAAATATCAACTTTAAGCCAACAAAGCACGAGCACCACCCGCTCTTCTTCACCCAGTCATTACTACCGGCCCCTTTTGTAAATGGGGCATCAACTTCATGACTTGTAATCCCCCATCCAACAATGGACACAAATACATTGTTGTCGCAGTAGATTACTTCACAAAATGCGCTGAAGCCATGCCTACCTTCAACAACACCGCTGACACTACAACACGCTTTTTCTTTAATCACGTCATATCTCGCTTTGGAGTACCACTCCAGCTAGTCTCTGATCACGAGAAATATTTCAAGAATGAGATTTTCATCAAACTCTCATCCCAATTAGTATTCTCCCACGAGTTTTCCTCACCATATTACCCTCAGTCCAATGGACAGGTCGAAACAGTTAACAAGGTCCTCAAAACCATGTTACAACACACGGTTAACAAACATAAGACCAATTGGCATCATATGTTATTATTTGCGCTATGGACTTACCGTACAACCATGAAAACGACCACTGGTTTCACACCATTTCATCTAGTCCATGGAGTCGAGGTTACTCTTCCTATCGAGTGCGAAATCCCCACCTTACGCACCGCAATTGAGCTATTACATGACACTGCTCCAATGGAACAACATTTGTTGAACTTAGAGTCCCTGGATGAAGATCATTGATCTTCATTACAGAACAATGAGGCAGCCACAAAACAGTCAAAGGCCACCTTTAATTGCCATGTCAACCTTCACTCATTTCATGAAGGCGACCTCATCCTTACTTAAGATATCGCTCATGATACCCTCGGTCATGGAAAATTCAAGTCACTATGGCATGGCCACTACATTATCCAACATTGCCTCACCAAAGGCACATACATCCTGGCTTCCCCTGAAGGCCTTTCTCTCAAAGAACCTGTCAACAAGCTATACTTAAAGAAATTTTACACCTAAGCGTAGCCATTCTACATTAGGTTATTTCTTTTTATAGTATTTTTAATATTTTTTCCATACCTCACGTTTAAACTATCATTTGTGTTATTGACAGATGCTTCCTCCATCAGCCTACCACATCGGTTACACCTACGACGCCAGTCGTTGGACACAGAATCTCGCTTCGGCAGCTTGGGCCCTCTATACCCCCTCACATGAACTACTCCACTCTAGCGGCATATGTTTGGGTTCAGAAACCAACAACCAAGCCGGGTACACTACCATCATTGGCCTCCTTGTTGATGCCAGCCATCATCGTATACGCCACCTTAGTGTCTTACTTGACTCCTGACTAGTCATCCTCCAGCTTAACAATGTTTACCATGTCCACTATCCTTGCCTTTTTCGCAAATACCTGCAAGTTAGACTTTTATCTCGACATTTTGATTTCATTACATTTACACGTATTCCAAGACAATTTAACAAATCATAGATAACCTAGCTAACATTATACTCGATTGGCATATATCACATCAAGATACCTTTACACACACATAAACCAACAAAGAGCTTGTCACAACATATATAGATTAGACATCATAAATAACATTGAAAAACACACATGTGAACATCACCAAGACCCCAAAATATATACTCATATATATATATATAGGTCAATAGTGCCATCAAAATGTTTACATACACATAAAATACATCGTATACAAAATCCGCAGGCTAGTGAAGCACCTCGGTACAAAACTGGTGTCACTACACCAAAATGGGCTCACCATCCTATACAAAGTATACAAAAATACACAGAGAGACACTCAAGGTGCCTCTAGAGCACCACCTCCTACCCCTCCCTCAGGCGGCGGTGCCCCACCCACTATCGGTCCCTCCGGACCTGGAGGTAACCGCCCGGTCATCGCAGCACCTGCTACTGCTGCTCACCGAACAATGGATCACCACATCAGCGAAACTCCCACACACTGCTCCAGGACGACCTCATCCTGGATGCACGACCACATTCCCTCAGGCACTCCCTATAGAACTGCCCCCAAGCGGTGGCGAATATCCTCAAAATCTCTCCCGGCCTCCGTCGGAGGAGCATGCGATGGCCTGGCACTAGGGTCATCAAAATGACATCTCCTAGTTGCTCTCTCGTCACTGGCTGGTCTTGCCTCAATGTCCTCGCACCAATGTCTCTCTCCTACCCGTGACTCTCCCCGTGACGGTCTCACCGGATCCTGACGAGTCGATGCTCTCATCAACTCAACCTCATGCCTGCGAGGTCCCACATATGCACATACAAATAAACAAAAGATAGCATCATCATCCATCTATACATAATACATGGTCATACTATCTCAAATATCAACATATCAAACAAATCACAAACATACCTCAGTGGTCAAAAACCTTTCTTGGAGGTAACACCATATCTGGATCACCCTGAAAGTCAACCCCACAGTATGGATACTACAGTATGATCTGCGACATCTACCTCCACACCTGTGCAGCCTTGGCTGTGAAAAAATGGCCACCCTCACCACCACCGTGGAAAATCAAAATCATCAACCACCGCCTTAGTCGCGGCTCTTGTGCACCAAGTGTGCCCAATAAAACTCTAGGGCGCAACATCGACACCCTCTCCAAAAACTAGGCCACCAAGATGGACGCAAAGGCAAAGTCCCCGAGTCTGTAGTCCAACACCTGTCAAGCTACCCTACCATCTTGGCATGCAACATCAAGCCCTAGGAAAAATGCTCTCTTGCCAGTTCCCTCCCCATAATCCTCAGCTGACCACCACTGATCCGTTGAGTCACGAGGGACCCATATACCCTCACAATCATCGCTGCTACACAACAATGAACTAAAGCATCCATAGCCCTGATAATCACTACAGAGCCTAACATAAAGTTCTCCCTTGAAAAATACCTTCGACCCAAGGTAGCCAACTGCCCATCCCTAGGTAATACAGGCTCTGTCAGTAGGGGCGTCTCCCGAAAAGGGAGCCCAGTCAGAAAGTACACATCCTCCACCACAGTGAAGGCTAGCTACTCTCCCCGCACCATAAAACAATGCAGATCCGGACTCCACATCCGGATCAAAAACTAAAGAAGATACTCTTGAGCCCATATCAAAGGGCACTCAAAGAACTTCAGTAGCCTACAAGCTGCAAAAGTGGCACGAACCGCCGGCTCCTCAATAGTCACGGCCTACCTCAGCTGTGACCAGTCCCGCTCTCGCCAATGGACTAACATCATCCCAATGATCACCTGCAACCACATAATACAGTCCTAGATCAGCCATATCAGACATAACACACACTAAATTCTCCAAAAAAGATGAGTTTTTTACCCATCAGCCTTGCCTCCAAGGCACGGTTGTTTAAACCCATAGGTGCGCACACATGCACACTTGTTCACCCCACAGGCATGCACACATGTGTGCTTGTTCACCCCACAGGCATACATGAATGCGTGTCTTCCCACCAGACAATGACGCCTCCATGTGCCCCTGTCACGAATAGAGGCGCGCATCACAGCGTGCTTGTCCACTGCACAAGCGTGCACCCATGCGCAACTGTGTAGAAAACAGGCACGCCTTTTCCCCCCCTTAGGGTGCACCCATGCATGGATATTCAGATAACAGGCGTGCACCCATGCACGCATATTTTCGGATCGCCCGTGCACTGGGGGGCCCACACCCACAAAACCCCCTGTATGGCCCTCCGTATATGCCTTGCCCACAAATAGAAAACCTAATTCTATGCAAGACGATAAGACCACTAACCTGAAGCTCGCTGGTCCTGAATTGACTACCTTGTTCTACCAAAATCTCCAAATCTCCTCTAAGTATATCTCGTCCAATCACTCTGACAACAGGTACAAATGAGGTGGCAATGTGGGCCCTACAACTATATATTGTCCCTTTTGCCAAACTTCTAGACCCCATTCCGGGAGCTCCAAGTGTCCATTTTTCGATCCATCTTCAGCCACGGGATCAACATCTTGTCATCTACATCAAGACAGTCCCTGGGCCATTTTTTATCCTTAGCCCCTGGGGAGCCATTTTTTCCATACCACATCCAGGTATGCATGCTCATGTTCAAAATTATCAAATAAATGCTTGTATGTTCGATTCTCTTTAGATATTGTTCATGTCGGGCATTTGGTTTTTCATGTGTGCAGGTACTTGGTCATCATACATCAGGATGACCCCTTCAGGTATATAATCAACATTGGCATGTAATCATTCCCTCTGAATCTCAATTGCATCCCCAGTCACACCCTCTGCAATTTTCCCTTAGGRTCCCCATATCCGTCTCTGCAGTACCACCACCTCCATTGTATTTTAGGTACTGTCACTCGGTAGCACTCTCCCCCACATGAGTTGTCCCATTCATAGTACCCCTTGGCACTTTGACACTCATGCTATTTTTCAACCCTTTAGGGATGAGAGTCTCAATAGTCTTACACCATGTCATGAATCAGCCACATACTCATTCTCCTCATTTTACTAGCTTTCCCCATGGACTCCCATAATTATCTCTTCAAGGTTCTCTTTTGACTGCACCTCCGCGGTATCATTAACCCTCCATTTCATCCACAATTAGTTTGCCCATTCGCAAATTTCCCTCCATTTCATCTACCTCATACAGAAACCCACCCATGGGGCCCCCAACCTCCACCAGTTCTCCAAGCAAATTGTGCCCTAACCGGCCCAATCATATTGCATTGGGGCACTCGTTTATGTATTTGTACACTCATCCAAAATTATTCTTTATAAATTGTAAAAATCCTTTGTTTCCAGCATTTACATATCTTTTTGTTGTCACCTTTGGTGACCTTCTTCCCTTTTTGGCAAATGCAACCCATGTCGCCCTTGGCTGGGGCACTCCTTATCATCTACTTCTGTTGACATTTGCCATATACTTCGAGTATCCCATAGGCCACTTACCTCTGCTCTCTGAGTTTGTCCACTTTGTCCTGCCTCTGGCACAACTTATCCCATGTCTTGTTGTCTCCCTGACACTCGACCTAGTTGAACGATTGCGGCCACTTATACTTCGCATATACCCCCAACCAAGGGAAGTCTTGATTTTTCATACATCTTGATTTCATCCATGTACCTCCTCAGTTCCTAATCTCACCTAGTAGATTTCATGAAGCCCTTTTCTTCTTGGAGTCGCATCCCCCTTTTGTTGACATTGGCACAGTTTCCAGAAAGGCGACAATATCTTGACTCTCATTACCTTTCCAATGAGAGGTCTCAGATGACACAGGGAGAACCACAATTTCTCCTTGCTATCATTGACCCCCATAACATTCAACTTCAACACTTTCTCATGTTACGGTGGGTCTTACTTTGCGACTATTGCAGTTATTTCTTATATATTTTCCTAAGACCTCTGAACTTGGTTGGGCTATCAATGCCTACAGAATCTGTGATACTCCTTACAAGTGTTATTACCTACTGTTCAGAGTATGTTCCTCCTTAGAATGGTCCTCTGCCTTTATCACAAACACCCCCGAGGGCACTGCAGTTGTCTACATCAACACATAGTTTCAATTACTATGCAACACCCTTCCTTTTTGAGTTACATGACACGATCATGGGGCATTCCCACCTCGTTTGTACACAATTTATTTTTACACACCTTATGGAAGGTTGGGTCCTACAGGTTCCCTTCTCCCTCCAACGGGTCACTCTTGATACTCTCACTATCGCTCTCTCTTACAACGACACTCTCAGTAGAAGAAACATTGATGAATTTTGGCTATACGTATGCTCCTAACCTCATCCATCAGGGGGCATCTGTTATCACTGAAATTTTGTCCGCAAATGGTTACAGGAACCCAACATCTTCAAACAGTTATGAGGTCACCCATGGACCAAAATTACCACAAAATCATTTCCAAAAGGTCTAAAACTATACAAATAGTGATAAAATTAAGGTGCGCTATGACTACATAGGGCACGCGTGCACATGCACTAACCAGAAACGCATGAAAAGTGCACATGCGCACGATGCGTGACTGTGGTCGCTAAAATCCGCACACACCTGAGAAAAATGCATTTATGAGATTGGTCAGCCTCCCAACCACTTCTGGTTCAGCTTCCAAGTTGATTTGACATCCAAATCTCGGTTGGATCCAACTAGGTGGCTGGTCAAAGACCTAAAAATGCCCTAAACAACCCCTTTTTCACACTAAAAGTTGGTTGCACAATACCTCAAAGTGGTGCTATAAAACAATTCCATGGGTGCACTACATTTTCAAGGAATTCATTTGCAAGGTTATGCTGCTCCTATTCTCTTGGGGAATCCTCTTTTCCCATCAAGAGAATACTAGCAGCATTACATTTGGGCAATCCATCTCACCTCTTGAGTGGATTAGCTTGGGATTCTTTCACCATTTCTTTCAAAGTTGTAAGAAGAGTTTAGTTGTGGGGGTCCAAGAGCCCTCCCTTGGAGGAAGAAGGGACCCAAAGTCCTCTTTCTTCTTGGTGTTTTCTTTTCACTAATATAATCCTTGCCATTGGTGACATGAATCTTATTGTTTTTTTGTTCTTATGTCCTTATGCTCAATAGTTTATTTTTTTTTTCATTTCTTAGTTTAATTCTTAGCTTAGTCTTTTATGTTTCTTTTTCTAACCCTTTCCTTTACTGTTTTCTTTCTTAGCTAACCCAACTAAGCTTGTAAGCACCTCTGTTTTGCTCATTTAGGTGACAAAAGAGGCGCAACAATGAGGTTGTTAATGAATATGGTGAGATGTTTCAGGAACCAAAAGGATTTCCTCCTAAAAGATGTATCCAACATGAGATCCAATTGCAACAAGATTGTCCTCTTTCAAACATTGGCATGTATAGGATGTGAGTCATGGAGAAATTTGAAATCAAAAAGGGGTTATCATGCCAAGCACATCACCATGTGAATCACCAATTTTTTTGGTACCAAAGAAATATGGTACATGGCGCATGTGTGTATATTTCAAATCCTTGAATAAGATTACAGTAAAGAATCGTTATCCTCTTCCTAGAATTGATGATTTGATTGATCAATTGAAAGATGCTAAGTATTTAACTAAGTTGGATTTGAGAAGTGGATTTCGTCATATTAGGATTGTTGAAGGAGACACATGGAAGATAGCTTTCAAAACAAAGAAAGGTTTGTATGAATGGATGGTTATGTTATTTGGACTTTGTAATGCTCATGCAACATTCATGAGAGTTATGCATGATGTTTTAAGTAATTTTATTGATGATTATGTAATTGTCTACTTGGATGACATATTGATATTTAGAAAATATCATGAAGAACATGTTAGGCATGTGAAGCAAGTCTTAGATGTCTTGAATAAAGAATTTTTTTTTTTAAAGATGTCTAAATGTGAGTTTGGAAATACCTAACTTGTTTACTTGGGACATATTGTTGGAGGAGGAGAACTGGAAATAGATCCTTCCAAGGTTAAATTCATTTTATATTGGCCCAAGAACAACAGTGTAACAGAGGTTAGAAGCTTTTTAGGAGAATCCCAATATTGGATAATGTTTATTTCTAACTTTTCCTCCATTGTAGCTCCATTACATGATGTGACAAGCATTAAGCAGGTTTTCCAGTGAGGATAAAAGCAACAAAAAGATTTTGATGCATTGAAGGAGAAAATTAGTTCATCTCCAATTCTTGCACTTCCTGATTTAAGACATCCATTTGAGATACAAACATATGCAGGTAACTATGCCATGGGAGCAGTCTTGTTGCAACATGGTAAGCCCATTTTTTATCATTCTTAAACTTTTAATGGTGTTGTGATTAATTATCCTCCATATGACAATGAGTTGTATGCATTGGTGCAAAGTGTAAAAAAACAGAAACATTATTTGTTGGGAAAAGAAACTATTATTCACACAGATCATCAACCATTGCAATACTTGCAATAACAAACAAAACTACAACAAGAAAGGAACCTCATATGGATGGGTTTCCTACAAAAATTCAACTTGGTTATCACGTATAAGAAAGGAATTTATAACAAAGTTGTTGATAGTATTTCTAGGCCTATTGTTAGTGCTTCAGTTATTCTTAAGCATAATTCTATTATGCATGAGAGTTATGTTGAACTGTATGCTTTAGATGTTGATTTTAAAGAGGTTTGTGCAACTTTGTGTCATTCTAACCAAGTTGAGGAATTGGATTACCATGTGCATGATAAGATTTTGTATCACTTGGAAAGATATGTATTCCACAGGGTGAAAGAGTCAACATCATAAGGGAAGCACATTCTTCTCTTATTGTTGGCCATTTTGGTGTAGGCAAGGCGATGGCTAATTTGCAAAGGTATTTCTATTGGAATAAAATGAATGAAAGTGTTTCACGATACATAAGAGGATGTTCTTTATGTGCTACAAGTAAGCCTAGCAACATAAAGTTAGGATTCTATACTCCACTTTCGGTTCTGTCTCGTCCTTGAGAAAGCATTTCCATGGACTTAGTAGGAGGATTACCTATTTATAAAAATAATTATGATTATATTTATGTTGTGGTTGATTGTTTCAGTAAAATCTGTATTTTGATGCCTTGTAAGAAGCAGGTTACAGCTAAACAAATCGAACAAATGTTCTTTCAATGTGTATGGGTACATTTTGGGTTGCCCAAATCCATTATTTTTTATCAATATTCTCGATTTATTGGGAACTTTTGGTCAAGCTTATGGGCACTCATGGACACCAAGTTGAAAAAGAGCACATCATTTCATCCACAAACTAATGGTCAAACAAAAGTGGTGAATAGAACAATGGTACATATTCTTTGTGGTATTTCAACAAACATCCTAATCTTTGGGATGAACACCTACACTACATTCATCATGCTTATAACCGAGCTAAGCATTCATTGACTCAAACATCTCCATTTGAGGCATATTTGGGTTACTTGCCAAAGTATCCTTTATATTTTATCTTTGGGAAGGATATTTCTATTGATGGTCATTATGGCGTTGATAGAGAAAATAAGTTCAATGAAAAAATTCAATTGGTACATCAAATGGTACAAGAACGGGTGGAAAAGAACCAAGCCAAGTACAAGACAAGACATGAAAAGCATCGTGTTGATCACAGTTTCCAAGTTGGAGATGAATTTTTGCTTTAAATTAGAAAGGAGAGGCTTAAAGGAGAAGGTAAAAATATGAAACCAATTAGATATGGACCTTTCAATATTCTTGAAAAGATTGGTAACAATGTGTTCCGTTTGGATTTTCCTCCTTATATGCAAATGTATGTAGTTGTTAATGTTGAGAATTTGATATTGTATGAGCCTCCTTTGATAGATGATCAAGGAGAGCATTTCAAGATTTATTCAATATATGACTTCTCACCAAAATATCTTCCAGAATTGCATGAGGATACAATCCTTGACAGAAAGATAAGAACTTCAAAATGAGGGAATGTGGAGTACCTTCGTGTTGGTCCCAAAGGAACAAATCTAAGCAAAGCTAAATGGATTGAGGTTGGAAAGGTGAGATAATTGTACCCTCATCTACATATTGAATGAAAGTAGTCTTTTGGAGGTCCAAAAGCTTCCCAATGGGGAGGAGTGATCTAGGGGATCAAAAAAATGATCAAAAATGAAAGTGTTTGAAATTGCTCGAAAATGGATTCAATACATAGATCTCATCCTCACAATCCCAACACAACCTGAATGAGCTCAAATGAAGTCTGTATGAGGAAGATATCACATTCGGTCTATTTTCCCAAACATGCAAAATTTGTTGACTTTACAGTCCATACAGACTGGCGTGGCATCAGACTGTACAGTATTTATGACCATACAACTGACATGGAAGGCTAACTAAGAAAAGGGTGATGTGGCAAGATGATTTTTTATTGGTTGATGTGGACCAATCCTTGGTCGACAAGTGGCATGTTCATGGATGAATGAAAGGGTGTCACATGGCCCAGCTAGGGGCCACCACGTGGCACCCCCATGTTATATAAAATTTTGGTATGGACTCCACCAGAATAAAAACCATGACCTCTGGGTGTGGGCAAGACTTCGCGCAGGCTGGTCCATCAACCCCCCTACCATTAGTTCTTAACCATATGGTTTCCACTTTATATTTAATCTTAGATTAACGATTGGTTGGGAGGAAAAAGGGTCGGGGCCAAGCCCCATCCCATGGAACCCAACCATAGGACCTTTCCATATGTCCAATAATGCGGCAACTAGAGTGGATTGACCAACGGGTGCAAAATTAGCACCATACTTTGGCCACATGGGGTCATGCGACCAAGATCTCTGTCGGGAAAGGTGCTAGTTGTTCTAACGACTATGCAAATCCACCCACAATTCGAAACACATGCATGAGATGGGTTTGGTTATGCAGAGGTCGAGTTTTTGCACAATGGGTGCATTTTTCCAAGCAGAGACAGGTTATTGGGGAAAACTTCTAGGAAGTGTATTTTCTTCAATTTTTGGCCAAACCAGATGTAGAAAGAGCCCAATTAGGGGTTTTTTGGACATTATGGAGCCATTGGAGCCATATAATTTTCATTCTGAGCATTGTAAGCAATTGATTTTAACACTTTAAGCATATAATGAAAATGATCCATTGGAAGCTGGACCAGGATATGTAGCCCAAGAGACAGGTGAACTCCTTTATCATTTGTTTGTTTTATGTGCTTATTTTGATGGTTGTTTACGATTGTTTATGTTTTTCATTTTATGTGTAAAAACTCAATATTTTCATGTGCTTGCAACTTGATCCAATTTCCCAAGACACATACATATTTCACTTGCAATTTTGTATACAAAAAAAAATCATTTTCATATCACACACACACAATAAGGGGAAAACAATGTGAAATAAATTACTTAACTAATTGTAAATTCAATAAAATTAAAACATATCATTATACATACCTCACTTACAAATAAACCATGGGAAATATATCCTAAAAGACCATGAAAATTATAGCCATAAAACATTCATGGATGTGAATAACAACTACAACCATTGGTATATGATAGTATGCCCTCACTACGAAATGGTCGTGTTATTCCCAACTGGGAGTTGATGGTACTAACCCAATAGTGTATGGTGACATGATATAATCAATACCTCGACAAATGTGTCATGACATACCATAAGTTGTGTCAATTGGAGAAATTATTCTTGTCTTTGTAGAAGAAACTCCTCTCGAAGTGGGAGTTCCAACAAGGTCAAGGGATTAGGTATTTTTTATCATCTTGTTGCCTCACATTGGGTCAGTTGTGTGGAATATCCAAACAAGAATCATGGAATTATAAGTGATGAAAATAGTTAACAAGTTTCCCCAAAACACACTCTGCATACGTTTTCCTCAAGAAGCATAGTGAGATTTCCCTATTGTTATGAGGTCACACATTAAAAACCATGTATTACCTATCCATCAAATTATCAATAAATAGTTTATAAGTGCACCATTTGATAGATATATGAGTTCTTCTAGTGTTTGACATTTGACCTACATGAGGGCGTATGAAAAGGGAAAATATGTCCTCTAGTTTTCTAGTCTTTAGTTCTTTTCTTGCAATATTATCCAAACCATATATACATTTAGGATAAATATTCTCTCTATAAGAGGTAATATTGATAATTCATCATTTTCTTGAGTAAATATACCAATGATTTCATCTAAAATTTGGGGAAGTAAGTGTCCAAGTGGGTATATATATCTCAACATTATGAGGTTGGCTATCACTCTATTAGTTGGCCTTTTTCATTATATTCCATTGATGGTTGGGCATCTCCTTGGGGGTTTACATTATGAATTTATAGGTTTGGGATTTTGGAAACCATTTCTAACAACTGCAATGACATATTTAAAAAAAAAAATGTAAATGAATATAAACCAAAATTCGACAATAAACATTAATTACAAAGAATAATAAATGGGTTGTATACCACCGACCTCACAAAGCTTACTACCCACCAATAACTTCATAGTTTAATGCCAATTTATTTAGACAATTTGAAATCCATGAACTTGTAGATGTGTAATATCCAAAAAAGTGGTTTCATTTTGGGCTTAGTAATGAGGAAAAAAACATGCAGGATATGAAGAATGAAGTACACTAGTGGGAAAAAAATATTTATATTTTATAGCAAAAGAATTCTTGTTCATTCCTTTTGTATACAAATTTTTAATAAAACAAAAATTGCATGTGCATTTTAGTGAAGAAAAATATTAGGTCTCTTTGTTTGACTGATTTAAAATATGTAATGGTTTGTTCACACATGAAACATTGTTTTTCTCATTAATTTTTTCATTTTATTGTCTAATTCTTTGTGTGAGATGTATTTGAGTCTCAAAACCCTCCCATACCATCAACACATGCATTTATTGTAACCATGTCAAATTCCATTGCATACAAGCACAAATGGAAAACAATTGAACGTTGGCCCCATTCATAGGTCACTATGACCAGGGTTCAAATTAAAGAATAATTTGCACTAATTACAACCTTGTAATGGCACCATTATCATGAGTACACATAGGCCAAAGATTTCATTTATAGGGTCTATGTGGTGGTTCCAGACCCTGTGCATGGTTTGGGAGTCCTGAAAGCATATTGTATGCCTTAATACATTTATAGTTCCTCCTCATACCATGTCCATGAATTGGAGAAGCATACCCCTTACACCCGATACCCATAAACCTTAAACCCCTTAACCACTAAACCATACCCTAAACCCTAATTAAAATCTACATCTTATGTATACTTCTTCTCTTCTTAGCTTACTCTCTATTTGTTCATGTTTACATAGAATTGTTACGAGGAAAATCACTTTATGGCAAGGGGTAAACCACAACAAACAGAATGACTACAGAAATCAACTCTAATCCCAAGTATGCTATATAAACTAGAATGCTAACAAGACAAGATAAATATCTTACCTTTTTCGGGGATTCGATGAAGACCACCGTTAAGCACTCAACTCAAAGATTTATACCTACAACTTGTCCTGAACAACCAAGATACACAAGAATATGGTGATAATATATATTGTTAGCACATATAATAGCATAATACATCAACATTCATAACAAATATTCCCATGGAATAAAAATTCAAATAATTTCAACATATTAATTGGACGAGAAAAGAGTATTTCTATTAAAATATGATCAACATAATTGTATGAATGACAAACTTCCATTTCGGTGCATCTCATAACTGAGAAACTAAGTCCCTTCTAGTTGGGCCTCCATCACCTCAATCCTCCACCAAAGGAAAGATCATATAAGAGAGAAAATGAGGTTCTCCATCAAAAAGGGAAGAGCTTGGGGGATGAACAATGTGTTCATAATTTAAAGGACAAAAGGATGCAGACTAAATATGAAGTGAATAATCTCTCCAGGGTAACTTTTCTCTCAAAATTTGAATTCTCTCCTCTTCCACAGTTTGGATATGGCCCATTTATTGCCTTCAAATGGAACAGAAGGTCCGAGTCGGAATGTTTCTAGTATATGGAAGGTCAAGGATCATGGATCTTGTGACGTGACATGGAAACCTGGCACAATTTAATTTTGAACACCAAACTCAATGTACGTGACATGTAGTGGTGCAACCTGTGTATAAGCATGTTTTATACTTATTAGGGCATGTATATGTGGAAATAATATGATTTTATCTCCGGGAAGTGAAAATGGGGACTTCAAGTCTGCATAGGGGAATGGAAAAGGCCTTCTGAGCAAGTTGCATGGGGTGAGGAAAATATTGCTATAACATATGCCCCCTAATGTGTGAGGTCAGAGGAGTATCTGGGATGGCCGAAATATATTATAGTTCCCAGAAGTGGAGTAATGGAGACCCGACTGGATGAACTAGTTGCTTATGAGAATATTAAAATCCATAATGGCTTTGTACACATGAATGCCAATTTGAATTACACTACAGATCCATGTGGAAATATACCAAACAATTATTCATGGCCATGAATATGAAATAAAAAGTAGATGAATGCCATAGGATGGCATAATCACGAACAAGGCCCAGTGAAAACTAGTCTCAAAATAAGTCTAAAGATATTTGTATACAATGGAGTACAATCTAATCTCCCATGATCGTTGAATTCATATAGGTACTGGTCCAATGAATGATAGCAACAGCTCAAGACAAATGCCACTATAAACTGATATCTTCAAGTATTCTACACGATCCACTAAAGGTTCAAGTCTACAATATGTGAATAAAGGAGTTCAGGTCGAACATAATAAGACTTTGTTTGATTATCAATCATTAAGGTATATCCTTAACAAATGTGAGACAGCCTACAAATAATGAAAGTAGGTATCAAGGAACTGAGTACATTGTTACAAGTATGAATAAAGGTTTCGAGGTCAAACACTTCAAAAATCCATCGATCAGGGGAAATTGATATATTCCAAACTGTTGATGGTGGGAGAACCTACCATTGATGACTGCATGCCTCTAGGTACTGATAGGACTCTAGGTCTCATTTCCAGAATAGATGAGTTGGAGTATATGGAAGGAGATCCGCTAAAAGGAGAGCATTAAGTCATCTCTCATCAGTTATCATGAGGTACAAAGAAATAGCTTGATGATTTGGAGGAACTTGGATGAAGAAAATGTTCATGAACCAAAGACCATGTGTGTCTTTCGCATGCAGCAGATGCAAGTAGTGCATGAAAAAGACCCTCTAAATAGAAGCCAATAAGGAAAATTTCCAACAAATGTCAGGAAACCACCAATAAGGCTAATGGCATCCAAGACATTGCATGAATCCCAATGTGTGAATATATTTCTTGTCGTCGAACACAAGGGAAACCCCCTAGTCAGTGACCAATGAGGAGATGTCAACTGTTGGCTTCAAGGTTACCTACCCATAATGAAAGTAGGACTAGGGTGCATTGTAGGACTACAACTTCATGTAAATCTGAGACACACTGAGGGTATGGCCGACATGCAAAGTCAAGAGTTCTAAGAAATGGTTGACATAGGATTATATAATTCCTTTAAACAATATCATGAGACATATGGAGGACTCTAGCAGCATAGACTCAATGATGAAACTTTATGATGTAGGAAGCATCAATCAAACTCTCCATAGGGACTAGAAGAGTGACGAGTCAGAGGAGTAAACTCTAAGTAACAAGTTCAACTTCCTAAGGTCATGCTAAAACCAAAATTTTGATGACAAGTGGACTCGAAATTTTGTGCTATGTTCAAAGGTGACATGACTACTGCCAACATAAGATAATATTCCTTTCCCGCTCGTCTTTTTTTGTTTTTTCATAGACAAATGAATTCTATGATACAGAGGAGGAAACGAGTGTCACGAGTAAGAAATTATTTCCAACAGTGGAACATACCTATGCTCAATGCAAGGAGGTGCATGTAGGACATGGACACTCGGTGGAATGTTTCCTCTTAGGGTACAAGGTGTCAAGATACAAAGAATATAAACAAGGTTCTTCTTGGTTGGTGATGCAAATTGTTGAGGTAATAGGATTATAATGAGAAAGAGGGAACCGACAATAGGCTCAATACAGCAATAAAGAGAATGATACTCAATTACAACTTAACTCCAAAGAATTTCCTTTTTTGTAAATTTAGTCCCCTAGGCCCAAAAAAGTATAAAACAATACACAGGAGAACTATTATAGCCACTATTGACTAGAGTATTCATTTTTTGAAATTAGACTACTTGGTACAAAAAAGGGTTAAACTTACACCAAATAGACGTCCTTTCAAAGCCAATTAACAAGTGTGAAAACAAGTTCACTCGACAATCTTTTCGCTTTTTTAGAGAGTCGAAAAAGATATTAAACAATACTCGGTGGGAGTCCCATAGGTATAGGTCAGCATGCTTATGAGTTAGAATATGAGGCTCGAGCACAAATTCATATTGGAACTATAAGGGGCTCCCAGTATTTATGGAATAATCTATGCATGGGCACCAAATGACAATAGATTCTAACTAGGGTACCCATGTTTGGTAAGCATCTACCATTCGATAATGACACTTCTAATAACAATAAGGAGGTTATGTGTCACTAATAAATGGGCTCGTTCCTAATGTGTACAGATCACAGTCATAGGATAATGAAAAAATTCAATATGGAGTTATGACCTATGTTATATCTTGGTCAACGAAAATACCTGCCAAAGTCACGAACGAGCGAAATGATGCTAGAAACCACAAAAAAACCCTGGACAAAATCACCGAAAGCAACTCCTTCCACTGCACTATTAGTCCACTAGGTCAAAATATTAGAAAAAGTTATGTAAAGTGGGTAAAAAACATCTATTAATAGTAAAAATAACCAATTTTACCATACCATTTACTTTTTTACCCAAATAGTGCATTTTGGACCAATTTTCCCATGATCTTCAAGTGTTGATTGCGGGAGATACGAGCGACAGAATTGACAACCATCTGGACCAAGTAAGTACTCTTTCCCTCATCTTCATTTCTATTATTTTACAATTTTAAATTAGGCCCTAATTTGTTAGTATTGAAGGGCACAAATTATGAAATAGGGTGTACGTGAGCTGTAGTTTATCGGGTTGCATATGTGGAGACATGTACACGGGAAAAACAAATATTTCCCATGTATATGTGGCCCTACACATGACTTTTAACATTACAACCCATGTACAAATCCACAAATAAGTTTTTTAAAGAATTTGACTCAAAAAAGGTCTTTTCTTTTGCAAGATGATACTTGAATGGAGAGAGAGAGAGAGAGAGAGAGAGCATTAGGAACTTGATGCAACAGTGGAAATAAATGCGGGGGGGCAACTTTCCCTAAAAATATGTGGGCTTTACAAGTTTTGGGCTCTCAAAGGAATGAGGGATCAAGTGAGGTTGCTTCAAATGCTAGTAAACTTCTGGGATCCGGATACAGAGGCCTTCAATCGTGATGGGAAACCATTGAGGATTGAAGTAGAGGACATATATTTCATCATAGGACTATCTTGTCGGGGTGAGGTGGTGAATCTCAAAGCCTGGGGATTTGGGGGTGGCATGAACATATAGGACTACATCGCCACCGACTGTGTTGCAGGCATAGAGAAAGTAGGGAGTCAAATCCCCATCAGGGGGATCGAGAACCCAATATTGAATATCATCATCCTTGTACTTACACAGATCATGGGATCGACCTTGTGTCACCAGGAATCAAGGTCACTCATGTTCTACATAGTCGATTTCTTGCGACCCATGTTTTACAACAGGTGTACCTCACTACTGACTAACATGAAGAGCCAGATGACAGATTTCAAATAGGGGAGGAAAATAAAATTTGGGTTCTAGGTTTGAGCCCTAGAGTGGACATCATTCCACGTGAACCTCGCGATCTATCCATGTCACGATGGACTGAGGTGATGAGATGATTAGGAGGTGGTAGGGTACCAACCCCTACAACAATGAGTTATTCATCTAGTGGCGTCGATAGGTGATATCCATAGATGACTACCCTTATGTTGGGATCGACTACAAATAAGATCCAGATATGACATTTCCACTAGACTTCACCTACAGTGATACATGTATGACAAAGTTTTTTATATATTTCATTTTTTTGTGTTTTTCAAAGAGAAAAAAAAATGCACATATTTTTAGATGGTATCAATTATGGACAATTAATTTGTTGTGCAAATTTGGGTCCATGACGACCAGATGGATTCCCACGACATCGTCGGAGGAACCAGGGAGATGATACAACGGGAGGAGATGCAAAGAGAGTGATTCAAAAGGTGCATGGGAACTTGTCTTATTTGATGCACAAGATTCTTATGGTTCAGGTAGAGGATATGTCGAAGACTATGCAACAATAGGTGGTGGGTGTGCCCCGTGCGTGGGTGCGACTCTTCTGGTTTCTCGCAAATGCCTTTGTGTGCTATCATGATATGCATCCGACACCATAGGTGTAGAGTCCATGGTCATTGTATCTACTGGCCATATATGTATTTTGAGGGTTTGACCCCAAATTTCATACTATGACACCATATTTTTGGAGAGATGAAATATAAAAAACATTGATCTTTGGCTTTACTTATATGTTATAATGCGTACATTGGTGAATGTGTTTTCTTTACTTCATTTATGTGACAAATTCCAATCTAAAACATAATTATCATATGCATCAGATACATAATTAGAACTTCTAAGTATGTGATTATAAGTAATAAAATCAAATTGTCGTTCCAAAATTTGTACCCGTAGGAATCGTCAGAGTAGAGTAGGGTCTCGTACATGGTAAATTTCGTTTAAATGACATACTAATAAATGGTAATCCAAGAGAAATTTTAAAGACCAAACACCATGTGAAATGGCGTCACGTAAAATCTATATAACGATGCTATATTCAACCACATTATTCATTGATGGATCTAGACAAACACTACCTAAAGACACTAGTTGACCCTTGGGTGAATAAATGACCCAATAGGCGGAATCCAAGTTCCGTGTATGACAACTAGCATCGTCTGCCAATCCTAAGTAAACTAAAGACTCTATTGACATCTTCCAACCAAGGGAAAACTCAAATTTAAAATCACATCAATCCCTCGAGCAAAGAATATACTTGTTGATTCTTTAGCTACAGTAGCTTCAATATTATCTCCCAATGAAGATTATGAGGATTCTAGGTTTTCCATAGAATTTTTATACTAACCTTCCATCCCCAAAAACATCACCAACTGGAGAGTATTTGAAGGGGAAAAAAAATTGTATCTTTCTTTACCAATGAAGAAAATTTCAGAGACTTGGCCATTGATGATGAAGATTTTCAAAAGATATTGGTCGAGAATGAAGATATAGGACACAACACAACAAATGAAATAACTCTACTCATCCTATAATTCATACCATGCCTCGGGGGGTAGTCAACCTTGAAAACCTTTTTGATTTACAAGAAAATTTAAACATCCCAATAATTTCAAAATCGAAAGTTATTTCCCTACCCATGAATTCATAAACCTAGGAATTGTCGATAATCCCAGGAACATTAACCTCTATAAATCATTGTCTCCTCAGGAAAAGAAGGCTTGCATAAAGTACTTTAAATAATATCACGATGTTTTTTCCTAGTCCTACCAAGATTTGAAAATGTATAATACTAGGATCATCCAACAAACCATCCCACTTAGACCTGAGATCAATCCTTTCCAAGAAAAACTAAGGAAATTTCATCTATCTCTAGAGCACCTGATGTAGAAGGAGATCAAAAAAAAATATGGATGCCAAGATAATATTTCAAGTGAGACATTTTTCATGGGTAGAAAAATTAGTGCCCATTGAAAAGAAGTCAGGATAAATTCATTTATGCATAGATTTTAGTAACTCGAACAAGGCTTCAGCAAAAGATAATTACCCCGTCCCCTCATGGAATAACTCTTGCAGACTATCTCTGGATCTGAAATTTTCTCACTTCTGTATGGGTTCTCAGGGTATAACCATGTTTTGTTATCATAAGAAGATAGATTGAAGAGAAATTTCTAGACTAAATGGGGTGCATTTTCCTACAAACACATGCCATTTGGATGAATTAATGCAGGAGCAACCTTCCAAAGGGACATGGACATGGCCTTTAGGGGGTTAATAAATAGTTTTGTGGTGGTATACTTAGATGATTTATTGGTTTATTCCAAGAATAGAGTAGACCACATTGCTCACCTTATCCAAATCTTTGAAAGGTGCAGGAAGTATGTTAAATCTATGAATCCAAAAAAAACATATTTGGGGTAGAAGAGGGAAAACTCCTAAGTCATATTATTTCTAAACATGAAATCAATATTGACCCTGAAGGAGTGAAGGAAATCTCACAAATTTTGCTTCCTCACAATAAAAAGGACATGCAATCCTTTTTCAGGAATATAAATTTTGTGAGGAAATTCACACCAGACTTTGTTGAAACTATTAAGCCATGACAAAGAATGATCTACAAATATGCAAAGTTTAAATGGAGTGAAGAAGCAATAGAGGCCTTCAACAAAATTAAAGATTCTATTTTTCAAGCTCATGTACTACACAACCCCGATTTTAGCAAATATTGTTTTCTCTATACTTTTTCCTCAGATCAGTCTTTAGTCGCGGTCCTTGCTCAGAAGGATGATGAAAAAAATAAGGCCTCTATCTCGTTTATGAGCACCAATCTCCAAGGAGCTAAAATTAACTACCTGGCTATTGATAAATAAGCATATGTTGTCTACAAGGCAGTAAAACACTTCATATCATATATCCTCAAGAATCATACAAAGGTTATATTGCCTCACCCAACAGTAAGCTCACTTTTCACACAACAAGAAATGGGAGAAAGGAGAGGTAATTGGATGGTTTTCATCCAAGAATTTGATCTAGACATCAAACCAGATAAAATAGTTAGGGATCAAGGTTTGTGTAAGATAGAGAAAGAATCTCAATACCTACTAGAATCACAAAATTATGGTTGGGACAATGAGCTACCTTTATGGTGAAATGAATTACTTTACATCCCACCTAGACATGACTCTTGGTATGATGATATATCTTATTTCCTCCATCATGGCACTTGTATTGAACACATGAAACTTAGAGAGAGGAGATAACTTAGGCTAAAGTCTGCCCAGTATTGTCTCATCAATTCAATATTATTCTGCATGAATTATGATGGAGTGTTACTTAAATTCCTTGAAAAGGAATATGTTGAAAAAGTGTTGAAGGAACCTCATGGAAGTCTCATAGGTGGACATTTCGTAGGAGAGACTACCACTCAGAAAATATTAAGGGCATGATATTATTTCCAACCTTGTTTAGGGATGCACACTTGTATGCACGAAAATGCAATATTTTATAATTGAGTGTTGGAAAAGAGAAAAGAGCCTCCATATCACTACAAACAGTAACCATCACTAGACCCTTTGAACAATGGGGGATATATGTTATAGGGGAGATAAACCCAAACTCATCCAAATAACACAAATATATACAAACTTCAATCGATTACTTCACGAAGTGGTCAGAAGTTATTCCCCTGACTCATGTCAATGAAAAGGTAGTAATACAGTTCTTAGAACAACACATAATAGAAAGTTTTGGGGTACCTTCCATTCTAGTTTTTGATAATGCTTCATACTTTTCTTCCACTCTTTTGACTCAATTTGCTCTAGAGAAAGGAATTTTTCTGATATACTCTGCAAATTATTACCCACGGGGAAATGGTATTGTAGACTCAACCAATAAGAATCTGGTAAGAATTCTTAAGAAAACAATAGTAGGAAATCATAAGAATTGGCATAATGCACTTCACAATGCTCTACATGCTAATAGGGTGACTCTTAAGGAAGCCTCATGGATCTCACCTTATTCTCTAGTGTACGAACAAGAAGCTATCCTGCCAACTAATTTATATCTCCCATCCTTGAAAATTTCTCATTCCTCAAGAGGAAAACCCTTGTCGAGCATGAAACAAAGAATATATACACTTTTATATGGTTGAGGAAGAAAGAGAACAGGCTAGGAGGAACTTTACATCTCACAAATTTTTTGAAATGGGGGATTTAGTCTTGAAGTGGAATAAAATCAATGAGCCAAAAGGGAAGCATTCGATATTACAAAACCTAAGGCTATGACCTTTCCAAATTGTTGAGAAGATCAGGTAAGCTTGTATCAACTGCAAAATACTATGGGTGAGCTTGAAGCTCTCCCTGTTAATGGCCAAGCCCTAAAATTTTTATTTTTGTAGTTTCCTTTTACGTAGTCTCTTGTACCATAGCTTCAATTTATTTCCTTTTATTTTTTGTTGTTATTTTTTTTTATTAGCCAGATGGGTCTGAGGTTTTTGTTTTCTCATTTGACTTAACTTATATTTTATTTTTTTATGAATGGGTTTTCTTACCTTAGTTTATTTTGAATTTTTGGGTATGGGAACAAGATTCTTCTATGCTAAGCATGTCATGTTATTTGGGGAAACTGATTCTCTACTCTTCAATATTTCAATATCACAGACAAAATGAGGAGTGCTTACTAGACTTCAGATTCCAATGCACAAATTATTCACATTTCTCTATACATATCGTTTAGGGAACAAACAAGTTTCCCACCTCATGACCAGGGAATACTGAAGGAAATGGACCAAAGGAAAGTATAATTGATACCCTGGACATAGTAGAGCGGGTTCTCACACTTGTTAGCAAAGAAAGAAAGGAAAAGCATAAAGGTTAGTTCCCCCACCAAGAAACATGTATCCTCCTCCCCAATTTATTCTTGGCACATGTGCAATAAGGTCATATATAAGTAAAAGAACAAAAGAGGTTTTCATAATAATCCACAATGTGCAATTAAGGAGGGTATGCAGATACCTCTGTTGGGGCTATGGACACCCACTATTAGAAAAACAAGGTATGTGATATTGGGGTGACTTTGTTGGGGCTATGGACACTCATTGGCAATGAAAGAACACCATGGAGTGGATCCTAATTTAAAAAAAAAAATTAAAAAATACTGTGTCTTTCCAACGCCAATAAGTACAAACTCGCCTCTCATCATGTGGATATGAGTTATTAGTTTCAGTGGAGAGAGGCATGAAATCATATGAATCCCCATAAGTGTCTAACATGAATGTTCCTCGGGCTATATGCATACATATTTCTGAATCATTTGTGAGTCATTATCTCAAGTTGAAATCCAAATCTCAAAGTTTCTAATCAATATTAGTAAAAGAAGGAAAATAGATGTTTTCTTCGACCAGTGAATCGCCATTTGTTGAGCACTCAACACACCCTCAAATTTTCTGAAAATTTGGAGTACCACTATATTTTTTGTTTCACCCTTACTCTTTGATTTTCACATGATCGTGACTAGTTTCAATTGTTATTTTTTCATCTTTGCTGGTTTGATCCAGATCTCGAGCTGAATATGAATTATCACTAGAAGGGAGAGAATTCTAGGTGGTCTGGATACTGAAAAAGGGGGTTTTCAACACTTCATATTTTCAAAATTATAGAAATTAATGTCAAGACTTGACTTTTCTTGATGCCCAACAGTCACCCCTTAAGAGTCTCAATGTCGATGAACATCGGGCGTTAGTTGTTCCAACATACAAGTTACACCAACAAGACAATCAAGTAAGGAGTTCGCCAATGATGATGAGTATCATCCGTCAACACCCAATTTAGAACAAATTAATGTCACCTAGGGACAATCCAATTCTTGACACCAACAAGTGAATTTTCCCTCGAAATCGTGATCGTCTGTTTATGACCAAAAAAAGAGACCATCTGTGTCATTGATTCCTTATGTTAAACTTCACCTTATTCTAGCACGAGGTGAAGGCATGTCAACACTGACATGTCATTAACTACGAAACACGACACCTCGCCATGTCACCCGGGTAGGCCAAGTCATCAAGCCATGTTTTCAATCCATGCCAGCCGAGTCACGTTGTTCATGCCATGTATAGCCTCATGTCACCAAGAACAATTCACATCGTTCATTAAGGTACTATATGTGTTGATGAAAAAGGTCAAGAAAAAGCAGTTGAAGTTGGAACTTGCCGATGTTGATGTTACATCGGTTGTCACCACGAGGTAAGTTTTGTTACGTTAGGACCCATGGGTTTTCAACCTCCAGTCGTCAATAGCTCACCAGCATCATAGAAGAAAGACCAAGAAACTACACTTTTAGCACATAAACTCCCTACTCACTGATGACCGACATCTCATTAGCGTTGAGTAACTAGAACCCAAGACCAGTTTCTTCTACGCACTCACGCCTCTATTGATGACCGATTTTGCCAAAATTACCTACATTATGGGCCATCCATTTTTCTTTCCTCTTTTCATTCCATGATTTCGACCTATCCAAATTAGCCATGTCAGTTGAGGGGATCCCCAAACTTTAAGTGGGATGATGAGTGTTCCACGTCAACACCTCGAAAAATTCATCATGAGAGATCAAACAACTATATAACCCATTCAAAACAGGATTGGTGACTAAACATTGACGTAGGTCATTCGAAGCTCAATCAAGGAGCATATCATCGATCCCCAATCTTAGAAATAATTGCATGCCAACCCATTTCCATCTGAAATTGTCGATAGACCAACTTAACATTCCAATTGTGTCATTGATTCACATATTACATTAACTCTAGAGCATGGTGATTGACTACGTAATTAAATTTATGAAGTTATGCGAGTATTTTGGTGTACTTGTCAATGGAAAATCCAAATGCGACTATTGGAAACAAACTTTTTGAATTTGATTTGTCTTAATCATTTTACCAATATTTGCATGAAGAATTGAGGGTTTAATGCTATGAAGAATTTTTGGAAACCAGATGTTGCACTTGAGCTAACTATTGTCGGATTTTTTGTAAATTTTGGGATTGGTAAGTATTGAAGCTATAAAACTGCTTCTTGCATAGGTATTTCATTGTGATGATAAATCCTTTTCTTTCGGCGGTATGTGATAGATAGAGAACTGAGTTAAGTTGATTTTGCAGGAAAAAATCCTCCTCGAATACCAATGACCCATCAATCACCAAAGATGTCGAAGAGGAAAAAGATCCTAGTTGGAGAATCCCATAGTCCTATTGTAGCTAGAAAATTGGAGTTTATGCCCAAGGTAGAGCTTGTAATCAAAATTTCACAAAAGAAACCACCAATTCCACCACCACTCTATAGAGATATAGATACAAGCACGACAACTAAGGTACCTATGCCCTCATGGCTTGAACTTTACAATAAAATTCACCATGATAATTTTCCTGAATTCACCCCACATAGCAATCTAGAAGTAAGAGTCTTGGATGACCAAGTCTTTCAAAATATCAAATTATCATCCTTGTACATGGAATCTTCCAGAACCCCAGTTCTTTCCTCCATAGAGACCTTGGAATGGATAATTAATCACACCAAGACTGAAAAATGTGCCATTAACGATGTGGATGATCAATGTGTTGGTGTTTTTCTACCAATGGAGGTTAGGAAGTATTACAAGCTCAAGGATCTTGAAGTATGGCTTAATACTAACTTCATGGGAAATTTCTATGAACAACACAACACCAATCAGTTGTTGTCAACAAATCCTCTATGTGGTACAACACTATTAAACTGAGAGAACCATTTGTATTCCTAATGGCCTTGATATGTCAATTGTATGGGGAAAAAGAGTACTCCACATTTTTGGAAGCCTATATGCCCTTGCCCTATACAATATCCATATCAAGAAATGTATTCAATTGGGGCACCATAATTTCTAAACAATTGAACATTATGGTTGAGCAAGCATAGAAACCAAAAGCAGGAGAAATCCCTTCCTTCTTTATGGATTCATACCTATTAGATGCAATTTGTGCTAGAAATTTATTTCCAGGGATGGGATTAAGACAAAATGTATCATAATTACCCTTACATGTCTATTTTAGCGTCTTATGGGAGAATAGATATAAGAAATCTTACGCTGCAATTTGTGATGAATTCTTGGCTAGGGTTTATTCCATAATTTTTAAACAGGATTTCCCAAGACTTTCCGAAGCAACAAGAAAGTTCATATCCACAGTAGGGAATTGGTATTTAGAGGAAAAGCGTACCTACCTCAAGATTTTTGGAGTCACCAAGGCCCCACACCTATTGCCAACCTATGTACCGGACAAGCTGGTCTTGGGAGAAATTTTCTACCATACCATTTTGCAAGGCTTCAATGCTTCTTTAGTAAATGATAAGAAAAGAGCATTCATCCCATATGGATTCTATGTACGTTATCGCTTTGTGAAAGACACTACTCATGCAGGTACAAGAAACCTGGTCTAAAAGGAAACATTGGTTGGTTACCAGTGTATAGGTTTTACACTGGAAGGTACAAGAAACATGATCCAAAAGGTCTAGTAGCTCAACATGTTGGTCAAGTAGTATCTCATTGGTCGTATGCACATGACACCTTTGAGGATGAGATATTCATTGAAAACACCCTGGATTGGGAAGAGGTCCTACAAAGGAAAGAGAAACCAGATCTTACCCAATTCAAGACCATGTTAGGAAATGAACAATTAGAATGGTTGGAACAAATAACATGAGTTGTTGTACAGAGACACAAAATGAGAATACAGAGCAAGAAGAAAGGAGAGATGAAGCACAAAGGATCCTAGCAAAAGTTGAGAGAATGTTTCGAGAGCACGAGAAAATCCCCACTCTTCAAGCATTGGGACTACCAATAGTGACTCCTATGGAAATACATATGGTAGAAGGAGAACAAATGTCAAAAACCCACAAGAGAAACTTCACCTATAGGGAAAAATGAGTATCCATATGAAGGACATGTACAGGTGGAGAAACCAGGACTTGGACCAGTAAATGAGAATGTGATAGTGACATCAATACCAGGTTTATTAGGATCGATAATTGCTGACATAATTATAGTCTATGATGATGATAGTGAGGATTTGGATGCTACAACAATTCCCATTATCGATGAAGTCGATACAAAAATATTAGACACCCAACTATATCAAGGATTTCATCCCATGGATGTGGGGACAAACCTGAATACAACTAAAAGAATTAATACCCCCTTAGGGCAAGGGTGACATCCTCAAGTTGAAGGAGGAAGCGGTCAAGAGTGGAAGGAAGAGGAACAAATCACACGATATTCCACCTCAGTAGGAAAGGGTAAGACACGGGACAAAGATAAAGAGGGAGCTATAGAATATAAAGATGAAAGTAATAGTCCTGGGTCTATCCCAAAATAAAATACCTAGGATAAAAAAGAGAGTGAGGAGATTTCAAATTTTGGATGGAAACCTAGAGGTGACACACCCAAAATCCAAGGGAATGAGAAAAAAAAAATGATGACAAAGAGTTTGAAGAATCCATGACGAGCACTCCATGCCCCTCTTCACTTGGTTAAATGACAACAACTAAGAATGTGACAGAAGTATTATCAAAGTACCTCACAGGTGATCACCTTCATGAGAGTAGAGTTTCAATATTGTTACAATCATTTGAAGTTTGACAGGGACATCTTTATGGCTCAAATTTCAAGATATTAGGAGGAAACCTTGTTGGTTCTAATTGCACACAAAGATATAATGAGGTGGTCTAAAAGATTCATAAGGCTTTGGAACTAATTGAATATATTATAGAAATCCAAAAGGGTCAGGGTGAAGAGGAGCATGGCATCAAGATGCTTACGGATGACAACTTAGATAGATTCCAAAAGGCCACAGATTATTGGACATAGATAGTACCAGAACCACAATGAAATATGCAGAACAAATGGGAGGAATGTCTCAGTAGTTGGGAAAGGATAAACTAGAGGATGAAATATATTCAACCCCCTGAATTTGGTATGCCCAAAGACTTCATGGACATTAGCGGCATAGTCAAACAGATTGAGAAGCGAGATCAAAGGTTTGAAGCCGATGCTCTTGAAATTAAAACCTTGAAAAAGGGACAAGTGTGAAACTTTTCCGATGGTCTGATAGGAGCGTTAACAGTCTTGCAATACTTGAGCACCAAAATGAATAAATTTAAAAAACGAGTTATGGAGATGAAATATAATATTAGCACACCAATGGAACAACATCAATTTGTGTACCTCCATACTTGCGAGGATATTTTCACCAAGTGGTCTGAGTATGATCGAGAAACTCCATTAATATGAATGGAAGTTTACTAAGAATTTACACATGGATGAGTTCACTCTATTGATTCTTGTTTTTACTTTAAGTGAACTTTTGAGCTATTTTTAGTATGCCTATTTTTTATAAATAAAGACATTGACCACATTTTGAAAGTTTGATTGTTTTTGTAAGAAATGGAGAGTTAGACATAGAATTATTTTTGAATTTTAATATTGAAGATCATACAGTGCCGAAGACAAATTTCTACCAAGCTTGTGGATTAACTTGATCTGTGGATTTCTTTGCAAACAATTTTTTGTTGTAGGCCCTTTAGTAAGATTGTGATTATGTTAAGTTACCTTGAATGATTATGGTCGCTAAATTAATGTTGGTTTAAATTCCATGGTTTGTTTTTACATTGTATGAAAATAATATGCATAATTAATTCTCGTATTGGTTTTTCATGTGATTTGTGCATAATTTTTTCTCTCTTTCTCTCTCTCTAACATCATTTGTTGATTGGTTAATAATAGTATTGTCTACTAATATTGATTAGGATCATGTATTGTTTGTATATTGTTGGAAGAGGGTTATCCCCATGCTCAGTTTTCTTCATAATTAGTCATCCAAGTTATTTTTATTCCTAGTGTGCTTGAATATTAAAGAACAAAATTTCCTAAAAAGAGATACATAGTTAGAAAGGAAACTTTCCAAAAACAACATTTAAATCCCATTAAAACACCAGCTACTTCCTTTTCCTTATATTTTATTACCTTCATCGCATCTCCACACGGAGAGACTCTAAGTCCCAATTCCTTCACTACCTTAGCCTTCAGAAAATTGTGCAAGGCACATGATTCAACCGTAGATTGCATTGTTCTTCCATTGATAACTAGATCCACAAAATACAAATGATGGTATTGGTTTCCAAGCTTTCCACCCAAGGCACCTAACACATCAACTCTTCAAAGATTGTTGCAAACCAAGCCTTTCCACACTTTCTGTGTTAAGTGGAAAATACAAACAAAATTAGAATATAACATACCTACATTGTGATCGTATTTCACAGACTATGTGGGAGCTCCCCTTGGTCCACCACTTGGTTCCAAAGTTCTTTGTTGTAGGTCCCTACAGATCCTAGTTCGATGCCCAAACCAAGACTCTTCTGCCTCAATTCGAAGCGAGACACTTGACTGAACCTGCCTTGATTCATCTGCAACCTTTTTTTGTCATACTACTTCATCCATCTTTGTCCAAGTAGTCGCACCACCCTGGTTCACCCCACTTATGGACTATGCGAGGCATGCCATACTGTGCACTGTGTTTCTACAAAAACCCTCATTGTGAAACTTCTATGATACCATCTTTCATGCCCCCAAGAGTCATTCTCAAGTCCAACCTTGGCATCTCGTGGACGTGCGACACCGTGGTGGTTCTCCCTTTGTAGCTTGTCTCAACCAAGGATACTTCACCAAGACTACGCCTCTTCACCTAGATCATACCCATACTCTGTTCTAGGCTATGGAGGATTCATGTCCTTACTCTATGCAACTTAGTTTTATTCTTATACATTTGTTAACATAGTTTAACACTTAGTCAATTTGGAATACAAAAGAAAACATGTGAAACATGAGATAGATATAGTCCAGGAGGCATCAACGGTGCCTAATATCCAGATTTGTTTAAATTTATATTGTGAAAGAGAAAGAAAGATTTAAAAATAGGGTGTTACTGTCCCAGTTTCAAAGATGGGAAAATTCTCATGACTATACCTTACACATCAACACTATCCAAACATGCAATTTTGTCACACTCAACCAACTGTCGTGCCCATTCATCGACCTAGTGCGCCCATCAATCATTCGTCTCTTGGACCAGCAGGCCCCATCCTTGGGTGCACGCCCCCTGCCTCATACTCTTTCTTTGTGTCAATTGTTGCGACACTTCATGGGTGTGCTGATGGAGTTGTTCAACCTCTCTAGCATGCACATGTTGCCAAGGGAAGATAGGTCCACTACTTGGCCATGCTCCCAAGTTTCCCCTCCCTTTCCCAAACACAATTCAAGTATTTGTCGTTCGTCACAAGGGACTAAGGTTGTGTGCCCCCTTGGGCATGCATGCCACCACCATGACCCAAGGTGATCCTTCCCACACCCAGGCATATTCATTTTCCCAACCGATTGTTTCCTCCTTGTGCTCTTCGTTCGTTCCTTCGTTGAATCTTCCCAAGGAATGCACAGGCTTGATGGGTGTCCAAGAAGACTTTACATGTAGTCATTTGACGCTCATTATTTACATAAAAAAAAAAAATCATTATAATAATTGGATGATTGTATATTCCATTACATCACTATGGATGAAGGAATAAAGCATGGGACTATATTATGGCAATTGCAAAAAATAAAATTTAATAAATAGATTTTGGATGTATATAATGAATTATGAATTATAGTATGACAATTTTAAAAAGATTATATTTAATAAATAATTGTATTTATATTTATTAATAAATTATTAATTAATAATAATATAAGGACATTACCACTTAATGATTCTTGATTAATTATATAAAAATGTTCTCAAATTTCTATGTCAATCAAATACTATTAGAATATTACAAAATATTATTGTCTTTCCATAATCCCTGCACAAGTGCATTATTAAGTGGTTGATATAAGTTCAGCTTCATTTTCCATTTTTAAAGAAAAACCCTAATTTTTTCACTTAAAATTTTTTTTTAATCTTTTTTACTTAAAAAAACCTAATGTCCTTCTTTCCTAAAAAAAATAAATAAATTGTTAGAGTTATCAAATTCAAAAAACTGTATAACTACAAAAACTTAAGTAAAACAAAATCCATAATTTTTTTCTTATATCAAAGAAAATTATTACCGTTATCAAATTCAAAAATTCATTTTCTTTAACACTATTTGAATAACACTAAAAACAACAAAATCCAAAAATGAAAAAGATATTTGAATAACACAAACAAACAAAATCCAAAAATAAAAAAAAAGTATATTAGCATATAATAATAATAAAAAAAATGAAGGAGCTAACTTAATCCATTAAACCATGTTCTTCCAAAGCATGTTATCTTTAAAAAAGAAAAAAACATAAATATAACATTCAAATTTTAAAAGATAACTAAAATACCTTAATTCTAGGCTCTTCAAAAACTCTGTTAATTTTAGGGTTTTCATATTATCATCATTTTAAAAAACATGGAAACTTACCACCTTATTTAGATGCACTTTTTTTATCCTTATCCCTGTAAAAGTTTTGGACCTCTCCAATGTAAAATTCTGAAAAAAAAACCCTTACAATCTAAATAATCCATGCAATAAACTTGCAAGTTAATACCATCACCGTTACTTGCAAGTAAATATCATTTAGTAGAAAATACAAAAAAAAATAGATAGAGAACTGAGTTAAGTTGTTTTTCTAGGAAACATGCCTCTTCAAAGACCAATGACCTGTCAATCCCCAAAGATGTCGAAGAGGAAAAAGATCCTAGTTGTAGAAGTCCCTAGTCCTGTTGTGGCCAGAGAATTGGCGTTCATGCCCAAGGTAAATCTTGTAATCAAAATTTCTCAGAAGCAACCACCAGCTCCACCACCACTCTATAGAGATATAGATAAAATCACAACAGCCAAGGTACCTATTCCCTCTTGGCTTGAACTTTTTCATAAAATTCACCATCATGATTTTTCTAAATTCACCCCACATAGTGACCCAGAAGTAAGAGTCTTAGACAACCAGGTCTTTCAAAATGTCAAATTATCATCCATGTACATAGTATCTTCCAGAACCCAAGTTTTTCCCTCCATAGAAACCTTAGAATGGATAATTAATCACACCAAGGCTAACAAATGTGTGATTAATGATATCGATGATCAATGTGTTGGTGTTTTTCTGCAAATGGAGGTTAGGAAGTATTGCAAGATCAAGGATCTCAAAGTACGGCTTAATATTGACTTCATGGTAAATTTCTATGAAAAACACAACACCAATCAGTTGTTTTCAACAAAGCCTCTATGTGGTACAACACTATGAAACTGAGAGAACCATTTGTATTCCTCCTGGCCCTGATATTTCAGTTGCATGGGGAAAAAGACTACTCCACATTTTTGGAAGTCTAGATTCCCTTGGCCTATATAATACCCATATCAAGAAGTGTATTCAATTGGGGTGCCATAATTTCTAAACAATTGATCATTAAGGTTGAGCCAGCATAGAAACCAAAAGTAGGAGAAACCCCTTCCTTCTTTATGGATTCATACTTATTAGATGCAATTTGTGCTAGAAATGTATTTCCAGGGATGGGATTAAGCTGGCATGTCTCAGAATTACTCATACATGTCTATTTTAGCATCTTATGGGAGAATAGATATAAGAAATATTACCCTACAATTTGTGATGAATTCTTTGCTAGGGTTTATTCCATAATTTTTAAACAGAATTGTCCAAGACTTTCTGAAGCAGCAATAAAGGTCATATCCAGAGTACAGAATTGGTATTTAGAGGAAAATGGTACCTACCTTAGGATTTTCGGAGTCACCAAGTCCTCGCACCTATTTCCAACCTATGTACCAGACAAGCTGGTCTTGGGAGAAATTTTCTACCAGACCATTTTGCAAGGTTTCAATGCTTCTTTAGTAAAGGATAAGAAAACATAATTCATCCCATATGGATTCTATGTATGTTACCACTTTGTGAAAGACACTACTCAGGAAGGTACAAAAAACATGGTCCAAAAGGAAACATTGGCTGGTTACCAATGTATAATTTTTACACTGGAAGGTATAAGAGACATGATCCAAAAGGTCTAGTGGCTCAACATGTTGGTCAAGTAGTATCTCACTCGTCATATGCACATGACACCTTTGAGGATGAGATATTCATAGAAAACACCTTATATTGGGAAGAGGTACTACAAAAGAAAGAGAAACTAGATCTTACCCAATTTAGGACCATGTCAGGAAATGAACAATTAGAATGGTTGGAACAAATAGCAAGAGTTGTTGTATAGACACAAAATGAGAATACATAGCAAGTAGCAAGGAGATATGAAGCACAAATGGTCCTAGAAAAATATGAGAGAATGTTTTGAGAGCACGGGAAAAACCCCACTCTTCAAGCATTGGGACTACCAATAGTGACTCCTGTGGACATACATATGGTAGAAGGAGAACAAACACCCACAAKAAAAACTTCACCTATAGGGAAAAATGAGCATTCAGATGAAGGACATGTATAGGTGGAGAAACCAGGACTTGGACTAGTAAATGAGCTTGTGATAGTAACATGAGGCCCAGGTGTATTAGCACTGGTAATTGTTGAGATAATTATAGTCTAYGATGATGACAATGATTATTTGGATGCTACAACAATTCCCATTATCGATGAAGCCGATACAGAAATATTAGACACCCAGTTATCTCAAGGATTGCAACCCATGGATATGGGGACAAACCTAAATATAAATTAAAGCATTACTACCCCCTTAGGGAAAGGGTGACAACCTCAAGCTGAAGGAGGAAGCGATCAAGAGAGCAAGGAAGAGAAACAAAGCACAAGAGATTCCACCTCAGTAGGAAAGGGTAAGACATGGGACAAAGAGAAGGAGGGAGCTATAGAAGATAAAGCGAGAAGTAATAGTCAGGGGTCTATCCCAAAAGAAAATACCTAGGATAAAGAAGAGAGTGAGGAGATTTCAAATTTCGGAGGGAAAACTACAGGTGACACACCCAAAATCCAAGGGAATGAGAAGCAAAATGATGAAAAAGAATTTGAAGAAACCATGACAAGCACTCCATGCCCCTCTTCACCCAGGTAAATGACAACACCCTTAGAAACAATAGCTAAGAATGTGACAGAAGTATTATCAAGGTACCTCATGGGTGATCACCTTCATGAGAGTAGAGTTTCGAGAATGTTACAATCATTTGAAACTGAACAGGGACATCTTTACAACTCAGATTTTAAGATATCGAGAGGATACCCTGTTGGTTCTAATTGCACACAAAGATATAATGAGGTGGTCTAAAAGATCACACAAGGCTCTGGAACTAATTGAATATATTATAAAAATACAAAAGGGTCAGGGTGAAAAGGAGCATGGCATCATGATGCTTACGAATGACAACTTAGATATATTCCAAAAGGTCGTAGAGTATTGTACATAACTAGTACTAGAATCAGAACTAAATATGCATAACAGATGGGAGGAATGCCTCAGTAGTTGGGAAAGGATAAAATAGAGGATGAAAGATATTCAACACCCTAAATTTGGTATGCCCAAAGACTTCATGGACCTTAGCGACATAGTCAAACAATTTGAGGAGTGGGATCATAGGTTTGAAGCTGATGTTCTTGAAATTAAAACCTTGAAAAAGGGACAAGTGAAAAACTTTTATGATGGTATGATAGGAGCATTGACAGACTTGCAATACTTGAGTGCCAAAGTGAATCAATTTAAACAACGAGTTATGGAGATGAAATATAATCTTAGCACACCAATGGAACAACGTCGATTTTTGTACCTCCATACTTGTGAGGATATTTTCACCCAGTGGTCCGAGTATGATCGAGAAAATCCAATAAGATGAATGGAAGTTTACTAGGAATTTACACATGGATGAGTCCACTCTATTGATTCTTGTTTTTACTTTAAGTGAACTTTTGAGCTATTTTAGTATGCCTATTTTGTATAAATAAAGACATTGACCTCATTTTTAAAGTTTGATGGTTTTTGTAAGAAATGGAGAGTTAGACAAATTTCTACCAAGCTTGTGGATTAACTTGATCTGTGTATTTCTTTGCAAACAATTTTATGCTACATTCCCTTAAGTAATATTGTGATTATGTTAAGTTACATTGAATGATTATGATCGCTAAATTAATGTTGGTTTAAATTCGATGGTTTGTTTTTACATTGCATGCAAATAATATGCAAAATTAATTCTCGTATTGGTTTTGCATGTGATTTGTGCATAATTGTTTCTCTCTTTCTCTCTCTCTAACAAAATTTGTTGATTGGTTAATAATAGTATTGTCTGCTAATATTGATTAGGCTCATGTATTGTTTGTATACGGTTGGAAGAGGGTTATCCCCATACTCGGTTTTCTTCATAATTAGTCATCCAAGTTATTTTTATTCCTATTGTGCTTGAATATTAAAGAACACAATTTCCTAAAAAGAGATACATAGTTAGAAAGGAAAATTTCCAAAAAAATATTTAAATCCCATTGAAACTTGTCAGACTATCAATCTAGTGAATCATGCTACTTCAAATAGAGAAGAGTCTAATTGGTCCTCGTCTCTGGTCATGATTCCTATTGTTGATTTAAAGGGAATAAATACCCTTTAGTACCTCCACATCATGCTTCATCCGCTCCCAAAAGTATTATCATTCCAACAATGCCATCGTTATACGATGTCTTGGGCGACCAACCTAGGGAATGTCATGGTATTCCTTCATGCATTCGCTCAAGATGTTGGATGACTTAGGGACATTGATTTTCTCCCCAAAGTACAATAGTCTATCATGTAGCCAAAAATTTTGTGTTTTTCCCTCCTTCATCTGCTTCATGTTGTTCTTTGTCATCTGATCATGCTCTAACTCTTCCTTGATATGATCATGCAACTATTCCAAGACGTGAATGTAACTTCCCCCTAATGTAAGCAACTCATCTTACTCCTCTAGGAAATTGAGTTGTGTCTTTCTACTCAAGGAATCCAAGGCATATTTTAGCCTTCCCAACCTCTACTCAATGGTCATGTCAAATTCTGTGAGGAAGTCCTACCACCTTTCCTACTTGGGTGACAACTTCGGTTGCATCGAGAAGTAAATTTCATAACATATTATTTCTTCTCGACAAACAACTTTCCCAACACGTAGTGTCTCCAAGTATGCAAAAACTATACCAAGGCAATCATCTCCTTCCCTTGAATGGGGTATATTTGTTTGCGATCTTGCATCTTTCTGATCTCAAAGGAAACTAGATGTCCCTCCTAAGTTAAAACTCCTCCAATGGAAAATTTTGATGTGTCTTTCTACACTTCAAACAATTTCTCAAAGTCTGGAAGCTTCAACATGGGAGTGGTAAAAAAAAAATCATTTTATCTCTTCAAATGCATCCAATTCCACGCCTTCTCCTTTTTCAACAAGTCAGTCAGTGGTGCAACAATCTTGGAGTATCCCTCTATGATAGTAGTTGGCTAGTCCAAGGAATAATCTCACATCATGAACTGTATGTGGCTCTTCCCAATATTCGATTTCCTTGAACTTTGCAGGGTCCATGTGAATGCATCCTTGGCCAATCCAATGTCACAAGAAAGGTATCTCATTCTACCCAAAACACACTTGGAATTCTTTAAGAAAAACTTGTTCCATCGCAGTGCCTCAAAGATCTGTGCCAAATGTTTCTTTTGCTCCTCCATAATTTTGTTGTACACTATGATGTCATCCAAATACACCACAATGAACTTGTAAAAAAATGGATGCAATATGTCATTCATCAATGTGAAAAACAATGCACAACCCAAAAGACATCACTAAGAACTCATAGCTCCAATACCTTATCACCATGGATGTCTTTGCTTCGTCTCCTTCTACAATTTTCACCTAATAATACCCATGTTGAAATTCAATATTTGAAAAGAACTTGGCCTTGGCCAACTTGTCAAAGCAATTAATAGCTAAAGGAAACATGTATCGTTTCTTCACATTTTGTTTGTTCAACACTCGGTAGTCCAAATACATCATCAGCTCTAAAGTGTCTTTAATCTTCTGAAAGAGAATCGAAGTACCATATGGGGACCTAGAAGGACAAATGAAGCCAACATAAATCAACTCTATCAATTGTCTCTTCAACTCTTCCAACTTAGGTCTGGACAATCGGTAAGGTGCTCGTGTCATTGGTTGTAGCCCAGGCTCTTAAGCTCTATATGGTGGTCAATAGTGTGTATTAGTGGGAGTACTTTCAACCACTCATCCAAAATTATGTCCAAAAAATCACCCAACAAGTCAGTGAGGTCTGGTGGAATAGGCATCCCCACTCCACCCTCTTGAAATTCTCCAACAATTGTTGCATAAATCTATGATCCATTCTATCTCATTTCTCTCTTCATACTCAATGCAAACAAAATCCAAACCTTTCCTCTAAACTTCCTTGCTATTGTGCACACAAACCAATCCTTCTTTTCACCAAGTATAACCATCTTATCCATCTATGGCATGAATACCGATTGCATCCTCCTTAGGAACTCTTGTCCAAGAATGACCTCAAATTCATCACTGTGAAGTTATCCTGGCCTTCCCAATTATCAAGTCAAGCATGAACTGAGGAGGCAACACCAGCTACTTCATTTTCCTTAGAGTTTATTACCTTCACTACATCTCCACACAGAGAGACTCTAAGTCCCAACTCCTTCACTACATTAGTCTTTAGAAATTTGTGAAAGGTACATGAGTCAACCAGAGCTTGTATTGTTCTTCCATTGATAACTAGATCCCCAAAATACAAGCGATGGTCTTGGTTTCCAGGCTTTCCACCCAAGGCACCTAACACACCAACTCTTCAAAGCTTGTTGCAAACTAAGCCTTTCCACTCTTTATGTGTTAAGTGAAAAAGACAAACAAAATCATAATACAACATGCCTTCATTGTGCTCGTATTTTGCAGACTGTGTGGGAGCACCCCTTGGTCTTGTAGGTATCTATAGATCCTAGTTCAATTCCCAAACCAAGACTCTTCTGCCTCAGGAGTCGGCAAGACAGTTGAATGAACCTACCTTGAGTCATCTGAAACATTATTTTGTCGTACAACTTCATCCATCTTTGTCCAAGGAGTTGCACCACCCTGGGTCAACCCACTTATGGATTATGCGAGGCCTGTCATACTGTGCATTATGTTTTTGCAAAATCCTTCATTGTGAAACTGCTCTGATACCATCTGTCACGCCCCCAAGAGTCATGTTAGAGTCCAACCTTGGCATCTCACAGACGTGCAACACCATGGAGTTTCTCCCTTTGTAGCTTGGCTCAACCAAGGATACTTTACCAAGACTACGCCTCTTCACCTATAGCATACCCATACTATGTTCTAGGCTATGGAGGATTCATGCCCTTACTATATGCAACTTAGTTGTATTCTTAGAGATTTGTTAACATAGTTTAACACTTAGTCAACTTGGAATACAACAAAAAACATGTGAAACACGAGATAGATATAGTCCAGGTGGCATCAATGGTGCATAATATCCAGCTTTGTTTAAATTTATATTGTGAAACAGAAAGAAAGATTTATAAAGAGTGTATTTTTGTCCCAGTTACAAAGATGGGAAAATTATCACGACTCTTCCTTACACATCAACATTTTCAAGACTTGCGATTTCATCACACCAAGACTCCCCTTTGTTTTTCCTCATTGCCTCAGCCTAAGGTGCACCCCACTAGTGCACCAAATTTTAGAGCTCCATTTTTTTTTCCTTCACTTGGTTTTCCTTGTCTTCCTTTGATTATGCGTCCTTGCTCTTATAATGGACTCCAAGGGACACTTGTGTGAAACCTCACATCTCTTCAGTTTGTTTCTCCTCTTTGCGAATTGTCACACTCAACTGACCATCGTGTCGATTTATGGACCAGTGCGCCCATCACTTGTTTGTCTCTTGGCCCGCCCCATCCTTGGGTGCAAGGCCCTTGCCTCATGCTCTTTCTTTGTGTCAATCATTGAGACACTTCATGGGTGTGTCGATGGATTCTTTCAACCTCTCTGGCATGCATATGCTGCCAAGGGTAGACAGGTCCACTACTTGGGCATGCTCCCATGTTTCCCCGCCCTTTCCTAAACACAATTCAAGTCTCTGTCATTTGTCGCAAGGGAAGAAGGTTGTGTGCCCACTTGGGCATGCATGCCACCACCATGCCCCAAGTTGCTCCTTTCCACACCCAAGCATCTTCATTTTCCTAACCGATCGTTTCCTCCTTGTGCTCTTCGTTCGTTCCTGTTGGGCCCCAACAACTCCCCCCTAAATTTTTACAAAATTTAAAGGGCCCCCATTAGAATCTTGATAATTATAATGAGCTACAGAATCAACCTTTTAAAATAGTTCCATACCTTAGCTTTCTTTGAGACAAACTTAATATATTCACTATAGTATGAGACATTCATTACAACAGTATATGTCAAAAATTAGAAACGAGCATAAAAATCTCAATTTAAACAAAAAAGTTAATTTTTATCAAATGTTTACTTTCGTTTAAATTATGATTATGTGTTCATTCTTTTGCTCATTAACGAGTTTGACTATTTTGAATAATGTGTTCAATACTTCATAAAATAATATCTTGGTTGGTTTCTCATTTTCATAAAATCATTTGGTGATATTAATTAATTAATTTTTTTTTTCATTTTGCATCTCATAATAATAATAAAAAATAAAAAAGAATTATGTATCATTTGTTTGATTTTGTAAAACACCAAAATTAATATTTTTCTCTTCTCCATTAACTTGAAGCTTCTAGAATTTTAAGATCATATTTGAAAGGAAATTATAAACAATGTTTGTTAGTTTAAATTCATTTTTTATTTTATTGTTCTAGATTTTGTTTTATTCACAATTTTTAGGTTATTAATTTAGGTTTCTTTTTGTTTCACAGGTTTCTATTATCAAATATTTGATATGGATCTGATCATAGCTTGATTTTACTATCCAAATAAGTTCATAATTATTAATCCAAAAATAATATTGGATTGCTACAAATAATTTTATGAGCAACAACAGATAAAATTTGGAAAGACGTCAAGTTCAGACAAACGATTTTGCAGGACTGATTGTAGCCAAACCGTGAGGAATTTGAAGAAACGGTTGAAAACCCAGAACCCAAATGGACCCATTTACCTTCCACTTAGATATTTTCCCAAACAAATGCACGATTTGAGAGATATGTGGGTCTCTTTACGAGGAAAATTTTAGCTAGCGAAAATTAATAGTGACGCCCAGACTGTTCATTCATTGTATAAATATATGAGAAAGTTCAGAGCTAAGGATCAAAGAAATTGAGAGGAGGATTTTAATCCTCTCTTTCATATATTATTTATTTTGTAAACTTTTCTTCTTTTCAAATGGAGTAACAGATGGTTGGAATCTTTGGGAGAATGGACGAGTATTTTCAAAGAAGAATATGAAATTCCAGATTGCTTAATGGCTTTTGTCCTATGAGTAAAATGGTTTTATTTTCATTATAATATCTTCATATTCTTTGAATAATTGATTATGCATTGATTTAAATTAGCTTTAGTCTGTTTTATCAATACATGGTTAATTGTTATCATTTATGTATTAATTTTTTCAATCTTTAAGAGTTTATTATCTTAAAAATTCTTCTAGGACTACAATATGGGCATGTGATTTTGAGAAAGAACATGGGAAATAAATTCATCTTTGGATTTAGACCTGTGTGATACTTATTCCATTTCATTCTTTCATTACTATTGTATTATGAGAATATTATTATGGTTGATTTTAGCTTTAGCTTGTCATCATATGGCGTTTTCATACTGTTAAATGTTATATGTTGTCCATAATTTCTTATTCCATTTTTCAGGTGTGATCAGTCAATCATTTGATTATTGTGGAATTTATTTCTAATGTTAAATAATGGATAATATCAATACTCATAATTGAGTTTTCTTTCGTTCTTAAATATTGATTATCTTAAGATCACATGATTTTTAATTAGTTGTCTTCCTGTTGTTATTAATTTACTCCAATATCAAATACTTCTTTGAATGTATTTTGGAAGTGCTAGTATTGTTCTGTTATAGGTTTCCCTTAACAACAGTACATGCAGGAGCTCATACAACACAAAAAGATAATACCAGTTTCGTTGATCGGCTATAGATTATTCTGTGTGTTATTTAGTTAAGTTGTTTATGAATGAAACAATGATTACATTAATTAGGTTTGACTGTTTTTGTGTCACTATTTCAATCGTATTCATTTAGTATTTATTTGTTTAATATCTTTATAAAAAAAAAGACAAAAAGAAGTGTTGTTCATATTTTATTCATAAACTTTATCAAACAATCATTTTTGTAAGATTTCATGCAAACCTTGTATACTGTATATAAATTGTTCATAATCATTTGTATATTCACATTCTTAGATAAATATTTGTAATTATTGTGTCGATTGTTAGAATCTTTTCTTTAGTTAGTTTATTTTATTTTTCTATCTTTAGGACTTTAGTTGGCCAACGGAGCCATTAAACCCGTTAGAATAGGTTACACCAAATGGCTTGGGCTATTTATACAACCCCAGACCGGATCTATTCTTCCAATTGACGGCAAGTCAAACTTTCCCGTCAACAAATGGCGCTAGAAGGAGGGCCTGAGTTGATTTAATAAATAAATGTTTCACCCCTCAGCCTTTCATAACTCCATATTTATAAATCCTTCTTATGTATCATCTTATAATGCACTACAAGGTATGCTAACTATTTGGAGTCAATTTCTTCAAATTCTTAATGGCTCCTACCCAAATCACTGTGTTGAAACATGCTTTTAATGTCTCACTACCCGTTATTTCCAACAAGACAACCGATCTCTTTTCAGAACTCACCTTTGATGGTGAAGAGGATACATCTGCAGTAGACCATATTTCTAATTTTTTTTATAAGTGTTTAATACATAAGATCATCGATTCTAATGTTACATGAAAATTGTTCGCTCTCACTTTCCGAGGTCGGGTTAAAATTTGGTTTAAATCTTTTCAGGCTAATTTTATTCATTCTTTGTCTGAGTTTGTATTTGAGTTTTTCTCATATTTTAGCAACTATGATTATAATTAATTAAGTGAAGAATTAAGTTGCTTAAGGAAAGAAAATGGTGAATCATTCAATGATTTTGGAATTAGGCTAATCCATGTTTGTACTAGATTCCCTTTGAAAGAAATGTCGCTTATTAATGAGTGGTTTGAATATCTCATTTCTCTCTCAGACAAGCAATATCAATTAATTGTTAACCATTTTGAATTGAGCACTAACACTCAATCTCAAGATGGTTCAAATTTTCATTTTGATCTTGAAGATTTTGAAGCACCACAATTTTTGTTGACTTCTTTCATTTTGGCAAATCATGAACCACATAATGCAATTGTCACATCTAATCATTCTTTGCAAACAATGTATCCTCCTGTTGAAGAATGAACCTTTACTTTAAAAGATGATAGTTGTCACACTCTCATAGATTTTATAACAGTTTCTAAAGTAAAAGAGGCTGAATGTGAAGTTGATAATCATGTAGACGATAAATATTCCCCTAATTTAGTTGAACAGATCCATGATCAATCAGTGGGAGACAAAATCATTAGGCATACTATTAATCAACCTTCTATCTCTAATGATTTGCTCTCAAATTCTACCTTACATAATGAACCAAATTGTCTCTTAGAAACTATATCGTATTCTTTAAAGGAGAATACAATAGAGGTTGATCATTTTATACAAGGAGAGGGAACAAAACCATATTTTGAAACATATATACCTATCATTTCAAGAGATGCATTTTGTCTCCTCAATTATTCTACAAAGTATTCCTTGTACCTCGATGTTTTTGATCCTAATGTTGTGCAATTGCATGTTCCATATTGCATTGGAGAGAATTCAACATTATATAATCAGGTACAAAGAGATTACCGAATAGAAGATAAAGAGGAAAATAATTCTACACATGAGCATATCAATTCTTATTCTCATCAATTATCCATGGGTAAATCAAGAAATGATTTGAAAGAGTCTCAAATTGCATCTTCCATTGATTCATATAAATTTGTGATTAAAGAAGAATCTAGATTTTTTCATGATCAATTATTTGAGGTTGAAAAGTATAATCGGCCAAATATTATTACCAATGATGATTATTCAAAAATGTTTTCCGTTCCATTTAGTCCACCTCAAATAGTTAATCTTGAAGTATTTAATCTCAATGGAAAGTTTAAAGAGAATGATACATTCTTTTCCGATCGAGAAACATGATAAGTTCTTGCCATCTTGATCCGACCCCTTTACAAGATTCTTTCCCAGATAGTCTAATACTTTATTCTCACTAGGAATATTCATCGCATGTGAATTCTTTCAAACCATCCCATGTCAGTAATTGCATGTATCATGATATTATTGCAGATTGGTTGGAGTATGCATATCTTGAAAAGTTCCCAAGGAATGGTAAGATTATCTTCGCTTTATTTAGAGATCAATGAGGTAACTTCAACACACTCATTTTATATCCTCCAGATGGAGAAAATATGGAACGAAAGGAAAATTTTCAGGAGGATGGCGCACTTCGGTTTAGGTCGATGGTTATGTCAGGTCCCCATAATCTCAATTTTTCATATTTTTGTGACCCATATAATGACAAAATTGCAGAATGGCTGGAGAATTCATACAGAAAGAATGTTCAAGGGAATGGTAAGGTCATGCTTGCTTTGTTTTTAAATGATGATGATAAAGGTAAGTATGATATATTTTTTTTATTTTTCAATATACTACCATTCTTGTTAGTAATATTTGATCTTGTTTCCATTGAAAGATTGGAGTTACCCCGATGGCTACATTGGAATAATGACTTCACTTAGTGTTTTTTATTTGTTTAGAACACAAGAGGGCACACCAAGATGTTGATAATGAGAGGGGGGTGAATCAGTATCAAGTACAATTTAAAACCTTTTTCAAATTATACTTAAACCATTCAATTATATCCAATGAACAATGAAAAATGGTATAAGAGTTACACCAATACACTACAATACACCATGCACAATATATGAGAAATAATCAATAGTTATTGTTCAAGGGAAGTAATGACTTCCAAAGGTAGCTACAACTTCCAAATATAAAGGGAGAGATAAACCTCCAAGAGGAAGATACAATCCTCCAATATCAAGAGAGAGTTGAACTCTCCATCCTTACCCCTTCCTTCCACCCAAGAATATATGAAAGATAATAAAACTTTACATTAAATCATCACCATCAACCAATCATCACATAAAACCTGATAATGCTTCCTGAGACTTCTTCAATTTCTACAATTCTTTAATTCTTAGAGTACTCTGATCCTATAGATAACATTACTCAATATATTCTTTGAAACTCCTCCAAGTTTCACTTCTTGAATCCTCCTCAAAAAGAAGTTATAGAAAGAATGGTAGACTTTATTCAATTCAGGTCTATTCAGGAGAGTGCACTTGCATAGAATTGTCCGTGCTCAATATTTAACATCCGATTCTGAAAATCGCACACAAGAAACTAAATTCCGTACTCTTTCCAATGAAATTTTTCCCATGTCATTTGGATTCTCGATGAATAATTTATGACTGTTTTACCCGGAACACCTATTTATTGACTAGCTTGAGGACTGGTCACAAACCCTATCTTCCACATAGTGTATCTCCATAATTTTAGTAAATCAAGAGCTGAAATTTTTACCACATGTACCTTGATATGTCTTCTCAATACCATAACAATTTCACCATCTGAATCGTTCTATAAAAAAAGTTATAGAAAAAATGGTAAGATGACCTAAAAATAACATAACTTAGAACACATCACCAAAAGACTTCATTCTGCCTTGAAATATGGCCTTCTTTACTTCTGATTTCCTTTGAAATTCAACTTGTATCAAATTAATGTATAATGATGTGTATTTATACCATTTATGTCACTTCCTTTTAAAATTAGGGCCAACCTGACACTTTCTTATTTTGTAATTCTTTTCTTTAATTATCTTCAGGGACTACATGTACTTCCTTCTTCAATTCACTTTGTCATCTTCAAAAATTCATTTCTCCTCAACCATGAGGATCCACGTGATGTGCCACATACCACCAGAAACAACATGATGTATATTATCCATCCATGGGTGTTTTATATTCATGTGCATTGTCCTTCATGTTCAAATACCTTCATCAATATTGCGGTCCAAAACCCATGACTAGGGTTGACATCAATGACAACAACCAATCTTCCAACAATCTCCCTCTTTGTCATTCATGGAAATACTTATGATCCCCCTATCATCATGATCCCAATTTCTCTCCACCTTTCACATCAATGGCAAAGGTTAGGGTTGCTTCCCCTGAGTTTATTGGAAAGATGTAACTCTCTTCTTTGGGGCTGCTCCCCCTGAACATGTGGCACTCAATAATACTTCATCCTTATTTCTTGTCTTTGGGACTTTTTCTTCCTTAGAATCCTTTTGTGTGTCTTATGTCTTCTCTCTCTTCTTCATGTCTAGGATGTATATGTTGTTCGGTCTTCTTGTTGCAGTTGCAACCAATCTTTCTGAGTTATTTTCTCTGATTTTACATTTTCGGGAGTCAAATGTAAGAGTGTATCCTTGATCACAGATTTTACTAACACTGAGTAGACTATGATTCAAGTCTTCAACCAATAGAACATTATTTTTTTTTACATTTTTTCTTCCAAGCTCTACTACACCTTCTCCAAGTATTTTGGAAGATGATTCATCTCCAAATGCAACATTGCCACCCTTTCTCTTCAAGCTGATGAATTTTTCTTGATCCCCGGTCATGTGTGAAGAACATCCACTGTCTATGTACCATTCATCTTCTTCTTTACATTCTTCAGTGGTTAATGCTATTCGACAATCTTCATTGTTTGGAATCTCTTTCCTTCTCCATACTGTAGTTGGCATAGGGACATATTCATTCATATATCTGCAATCCCTTTCTTTGTGACCAAGATAATTCCATTTGTAGCATACAATATTTTTTTCCATCAATGGGTAAAATGAATTATAACTTATGTTGACAAATCCACGATTATTTCCATATCTTCTGTTTACACGATTCATGTTTCTTGCGTATTGTTCCTTTCATTGATTCTACAATTAATTGTCTTATGTCCAAAATTTTTGCAAGTATAACAATGACCAAGAAAGAAATTTTGATAACTAGGAGTAAGTGACCTTCTTTGTGATTTAGTCCATCTGGGTTCATGATCTACTCTTACATAGTTTCCTTCATACTAATTGAAGCTTCTTTGATTCCTGATGGTAGGAGGTCTTCTTGGATATTCATCTCTTTTGTAATCATTCCTTCTTTCTGGTATCCTGGTCCACTTCTCATCAACTGTCTATGTAGCTCTTTCTTCAACCTTCTTGTTGGTATTTGCAT